>FXXK01000357.1:0-33800 GCA_900184695.1 Betula pendula
CTTTGCCCCTAATATTACTCACATTTTTATAATACATTGATACAAGAAAAAAGCTTGAAGTCCCAACATTGATTACAAGATTAATAAGTTCGAAGAGTACAAGATCATTGCTACCTATATAGTTATCACATACGCCAAGTTTACATATAATTATTCTGATTCTTGAATGACCTCCAACTCATGGTTTAGATGCTTTGTGGGCATATTTGCATGAAGTTTTACAGGACCTGCTGAGGCAAATGGATTAGGAGGCATAGTTAATTTATCTCCTTCTCTTTCCAACATTTGAACCACATCTTTTATGAATGGACGATCTATTGGGTGCCATTGGATGCACCAGAGTCCTACAATTGCAAGTTTCTTTGCAATTTTAGCATCCCCATCATCTTCAACAAAGATTCGTATGTCTTCCTTTTGTTCTAAGAGATTGTAGATCCATTCTGGAAAGTAGACTTGATTAGTATTCTTAACTGTAACGTTAACATTTTTCCTCCCTCCAACTATTTCAAGTAACAATATTCCAAAGCTATAAACATCTGCTTTTGAAGACACATTTCCAAAATTTCTAGAGAACATTTCAGGTGCAATGTAACCCATAGTCCCCCTAGCTGTGGTCATGGAAACTGCACTTTGATCCTTTGAACACAACTTGGCAAGACCAAAATCAGAAATTTTTGGATTGAAGTTTTGGTCTAGCAAAACATTGTTAGGTTTGATATCAAAATGGAGGATTCGTTGGTCGCATCCTTGGTGAAGATATTCAATTCCTTTCGCTATGCCAAAAGCAATATTTAGCAGCTTATCCCAATTAAGGATACAGTTGTTGGCCATTGAAGATATAAA
Source organism: Betula pendula (assembly GCA_900184695.1). NCBI lineage: Eukaryota > Viridiplantae > Streptophyta > Magnoliopsida > Fagales > Betulaceae > Betula > Betula pendula. The sequence goes on from FXXK01000357.1 coordinate 844, forward strand.
CTTCTCTAGTGAATCATTAGGTAAAAACTCATAAATTAGAGCTCGTCTAAATCCATCAGCGCAGAAACCAACCAAGCGAACCACATTAACATGATGGATTCTACCCATTGTTCCTACTTCAATTATGAATTCTTCCCCATTTCCCATGGAAGTGTTCAGGATCTTCACTGCAACATGAATTTCATTGGAAAGCTTTCCTTTAAATACTGTTCCATATGCTCCTTCACCTAACTTTTCAGTAAATTGATTTGTAATCCTTTTAATATTTGCATATAAGTATCTTGTAGGTCTGAAATTTCTATAATCATCTAAAAACTTTTCGATCTTCGCTTGATGTTCTTTTTCTGCTTTATCATAAGCATAAAAACGGTAAAGAGCAAAGATAAATAGCAGTATGAGAAATACACCGAAGACGATACCTGCATGATAAACATTTATGAATCAATAACTTCCATCGATTTTCGCAATAAGAAGAATTTCAAATCAAATATCCAATAGACTACTCACCAGCAATCGCTGGCTTTGGTATTAATGCACCTGCAAATATTTAACACAATTTGCCTTCTCATTAGTATGTTGTACATTTCAAAAAAATAAATAACTGTTCGCCTAAAAAATAAACGGAGATCCAAGTTGTAGGCCTGATTCCAACCATTCTAGGATCAAAACACATCTTTGTTAGCACACATCTTTGTTAGCACACATCTTCCTCTCTGCTTTTTACACACACATACTCTTCTCCCCTACCACATTTATTAATTTTTCTATTTTCCCTTTCATTTATTCAATTGAAAAAAAATAAAAAATTTCGTAGGAAGGATTAGAAAATCAGAGTGCTGGACTGGTAGGAGGAGGTTGCGGTGGAAAAGAGAGACAGAGAGAGCGGCCATGGAAACTGCTATGTGCGGTCGAGTCCCTCTCTCTCTGTCTCTCTCTCAGTTGTTGCTTCAATCGGATTTCTAAATGGAAAATTCATGCAAAAATTGGTTGTTTTGTAAGATTTAATTTAAATTGGTTATGGATTTCAGGTGCATGAGATAATTAGATAGATAGATAGAATACCTTTAGTATGTGTAGAAATGCACTGAGTTCCTGATCCACTGCTATTACTCTTCACACATCTCTTGCCTTTGATCACTTCACAGTATGTGCACGCTGGAGTGGACCAATTCAATTGAACAAATTTATCAGGATGGTCTATTATACCATATGGAATTGATACAAGATTATACATCTTTGTGCAAGATATGAGGGGCGCCATGATGTAAGTCGCAGTATAAACTTGGTAGGTAGGGCCACTAAGACAAGAGATCAGATGATATTGGTAACTATTCATTTCTTCTGATCTTGGGGAACAATTGAATAAGGCATATGTATCAGAGTGATAAGGGGAATATTCGAATTGGAAAGGCGAGGAAGACAAATTGAGTCCCCGAAGCTGCCTTGGGAAGCAATTATGTGGATCTAATTGAATTACTTGAGATTTGTAGTCAATCTTTTTGACAAAGAGCTTAACTGAAATCGGCAGCTCGAGCACCGTATGTTTTGTATCAGTACTGCATGAGAGATTAAAGCCAGGATAAGGATAGCCACAGTAGTCTGGCTGGCTGTTAAGTCGGAAGGGAAATCGAATGGTTGGGCCATGGCCTCCACAACGTGATTCAGCACACTCATTTTGGGCTTCTCCAAGGTCTATGATGAAAGGCACAAACAAGAACAAGTATGAGATTACCATTATTTCTATGCAAATATCCATACGAGGAATGGTACTTCTCAGCCTCTTAAATACTCCAGTGATTACCTCTCACTTTGTTCAAGTGACAAGTAAATTTCGGGTGAACTTCTCAAGGACTGTTCCTTTTTTTTTTTTTAGCAATTACAAAGAGAGAAGGGGAAGGGGGAAAAATGAATTACAACAACCACACAAAAGAAGACAAACAAAAGTGGGGCAATCTCAAGGACTATTCTAAGAGGACATAAAAATCTTTGTTCGTTATGTTATTCAATTTCAACCTTCCAATCAACTGCGTTGTTCATCCTTTTGTTCTATCCTTTAATCTTATGTGGATTACCTCTCATTTCGGGTGAACTTCTCAAGGACGGTGACTTGGGGACAATGGTTTCTTTCCATCAACTTCATAAAAGGCCTATTATTCAATATATGACGTAGCTGCTGACGCCTTATAAATCTCCATTATTTATTTATTACTTTGTCTATAGTGTTTTAGCTGTGGATTGTGGAACATCTCTCTCTCTCTCTCTCTCTCTCCAGATCTCCATGGCAAGTGCAATGGGACTCATGGTCGTAATTGTTGTTCTTGTTGTTCTTGTCCTAGTCCATGAAGCTTGCAGTGCCAACGACAATCATTATCACTGTCCTGCTTCTTCCTGCGGCTCTATCCGTAACATAAGCTATCCCTTTCGATTAACGAGCGATCCAGAAAACTGTGGCGATACAAGGTATAGTCTTTCATGTGAGAACAACCAAACCCAAACAGTGTTATACTTATATCATGGAAGATACTACGTACAACAAATCAATTACACCGACCACACAATCCGAGTTGTAGACCCAGGTATTCTGAACGCTAATGAGTCTTCCCTCATCCCTCTTATTCTCGGTAGAGGGGGGGGGGGGGTTCGGACAAGAATTTCGTTCAGGGGAACACATATCGAACATATGTTCGTTCATATATCGAAACCAAGTGTTTTTTTCGTGAAATGTGAAAAAGCCAGGTGATTCTCGGTATCATTTAAACATTCCTGCTTCATTGAGGTGGGTTGTATTCTTTCCAAGAGTATTAGATATGCTCTATTCGGCAATTATAGTGCCAATGGCAGTGGATTTGGGGACTTGTGCCAGAGTAAGAGCAAAATATCTCTCACAAAGTCGTCACGTCGGGATTTATTGAATGACTTGAGAAATATTTCCTGTACAGTCTTCCACAATGAATTGCTACGGGTTTTGATCTTTCCTGGGTACCCAGCTTATGTGGAAACTGCTAGATAGCTATTGCTACTCAATGAGAGCGAACATAGTTACTTGCTATCGAGATGGGTGCGTAAAATACTAACGTTGCAGTTTCTAATTAAATATTATTTCCCATCATGTTCACCATTAAGTTATATTTCTTATTTCTTAATTCTTGGGATTCCTCACTCTCATACTAATCATTCATGCGATTACCCCATACAATATTGCCTATGTAATAAGTATTCATTCTAGTTAGGCACTGTAATAATTAACTTGATTTCTATTTCTAAAATTCCCAAATGCTGACGTTATTATTTTCCTTTGTCAAAGCAGGAGGAATCCTTTACATACATAGTTTGGGATTGTGGACCATACTAATACTACAAGCATACTGTAAGTAAGAACCTGTATCTCTCTTTGTTTTGATTATCTTTTTTTTTTTCTTTTCCTTTTTTTTTATAAACATCATTCCTTGCAATGTGAATGTTATTTCTAATGTTTACATTAATAAAAATATGGACAAATACTATATTTTCAACTTTAAAAGAAATTCTGAGTTTTTAATTCTACGTTTCCAAACACATGATGCATGTTATTCTTTTCTTTGTCAAAGTCAAAAAACAGCATTTAATCTAAACGATCGACGCTGAATATATGATCTATATCAATTGGATATGCAGCAAAAAGGTGGATGTTTTTATCTCAAAAAGTTATTTTGCAAGATAGTATAGAATTGGACAACAATTGACATAGAAATGGATCATTGTCCTTGATGATGAAGGCAAGTAGAGGATAACCATGTGCTTGAAAAACGGTATGATCTTAAAACTTTTAGGTTTCTCTTTAATTTCTGAAACAATGAGAAAAATGACAAAATAGCTTTAGAATTTCTTAAGAAAATAGTTCTTCCTCTCTGAATAAAAAATAATTCTCTTTGCCTTCCCCACCAGTTTCCTTGATTTAAAGATTGCTTTTAAAGGGGTAAGTATTGAAACCCTCAGTACAGTAAATAATTTATCCAACAACTAGCTTTAGCACAAAGGTCATTAAACATATATTAGATTCGAGCTCAGCCTAATTGAAAGCCCGAGACATAAAGTCGAGAGTTTTATAATGTGCTTTTATTTCTTTCTTAAGCATGGCCCTAGTGAGATTTGTTTAGGCAATTTATTAAAATTTTTTTTTTTTTTTTTCATACTTCTTGCAGCTCCTCTCAATTTACTAATGCTCATGACCATGGAGTACGGTAAGAACCTTCTCTCCTTCGATTTTTTTCCCCTTTTTAGCATATCATTCTTTACACTGTAAATTAAGCATGAATTAAACATACGGCCATAATGAAAATATTAATTATTACTCGAAAAAAGATAACAAGTATTGTACTTAATTACTAGGATCTAAAAGTCACTTCTGTAACTATACTTAAATAAAAAAATATATATATATATTTAACGCAATAATGCAACAACATGTGTTGGCTTACAATCCAATTTGGTGATGTTCTTCCATAGGACTATTAATCCAACCAGCAAAAATGATATTGGGGACTCCATTTGTGATTGCATTCTTGATATATAAATGGCATAGGAGGCATTTATCAATGTATGATGTTGTTGAAGATTTTCTACAAAGTCACAATAACCTCATGCCAATAAGATATTCTTATTCCGAAATTCAGAAGATTACCAAAAGTTTCAAGGACAAGTTGGGTGAAGGAGGCTATGGCACTGTATTTAAAGGAACACTTCGAAGTGGTCGTTTCGTGGCTATAAAGATGTTAGGTAAATCTAGAGCTAACGGACAAGATTTTATAAACGAAATTGCAACCATTGGAAGGATTCACCATGTTAATGTAGTGCAACTTATTGGTTTTTGTGTTGAAGGATCAAAACGGGCTCTTGTATATGAGTTCATGCCTAATGGTTCCTTGAATAAATACATATTTTTGCCAAAAGTATGCACGCTCCTAAGCTATGATAAAATGTATGAAATTGCTCTAGGAGTGGCTCGTGGGGTTGAATATTTACATCAAGGATGTGACATGCAGATTTTACATTTTGATATCAAGCCTCACAACATTCTTCTTGATGAGAATTTTACTCCCAAGGTTTCTGACTTTGGACTAGCAAAATTGTATCCAGTAAATGACAGTATTGTTTCTTTGACTGCTGCAAGAGGGACATTAGGATACATGGCTCCTGAGTTGTTCTACAAAAACATTGGAGGCGTCTCATACAAAGCTGATGTTTATAGTTTTGGAATGTTATTGATGGAAATGGCAGGTAGAAGAAGGAACATAAATGCATCTGCAGAACAATCAAGCCAAATATACTTCCCTACTTGGGTCTATAACCAATTGCACGACAAAAACGACGTAGAAATGGAAGATGCCACAGAGGAGGAAAAGAAAATAGGCAAGAAGATGATCATTGTTGCATTATGGTGTATACAGATGAAGCCTAGTGATCGCCCTTCAATGAACAAAGTCGTACAAATGCTTGAAGGAGAAGTTGAATGCTTACAAATGCCTTCTAAGCCTTTCCTATCATCACTAGAGAGCACCGTCACAGATGGTGAAGAGAATTCGAATCAATCAAATGAATCAAGTCAATCATCTCAATTTTAAATGCAAGTCTTTTGATTTATTACATCCCCACTCAAGGAGACAATTAGTTTTCTCATATATATTTGATAGCGCAAAGATGCTTAATATTTATGTGTAACAAATCAGGATTTTTTTTTTCTTTGTTTGTTTAAGATAACTCTCCTTATTACATAAATTTTCCATGTTCGATTCTATTTTCTCATACTTGACCAATGAATTTGAGTTTTAAGTTTGAGAAGATATGTTGCTATGCTTTATTCTCTACTAGTAATCCTCAGCTTTGTGAGTTTGGCATATTGGATTGGACCAATACTTGTTATTTGGAGATAATATTGTTGACATTCATGAACATTGATTTTTGAATGTGGAAGCCAACAAACAATTTGAGCAGCCGTTTCTTTGAAAGGTTTGGAGGCTAGCATGTTAAAAAAATGGTTTAAGTATTTAAAGTCACCCTAGATAGCTTTGGGTCTAATGTGTGTCTTAGGTGTGTATTGACTCAAGGAAAGTGCTCGTTCATATAGTAAACCATAATGTCATGTCTTAACCGCAATAATATTAATTGTCATAGTTTTTATGCAAAATGAAGGATGTGATAAGAAGTGAAAAAACCGTTCAGAACATGTTCTATACAAAACATGAGAATTCAATTGCAGCAGCATATTTCTCACAATTTCAGCAACCACTTCTTACAGAAATTTCGATGTATAGTAACACTAATCATATAATTCTCATTAGCGTCCTTTTCGTAACATATTAGGCAATTCCAAGAACTACTGTTTGAGATGCACCACGTTAAATATACAAAATCAGAATGGGAACTAGGAAAGGAATTTAAACCAAAACTGCCTAAAGCCCTGAAACATTTATAATTGTAAATTAAGCTGAAGGCTACACTAACTAAACAAGACTTACTTAGTCATGAAGTAATACCCACAGCCCTCAAGCACCATTCCTTTTATGCGCAATTTTCTCCCGCCTCAGCGTCATCCTCTTTCACAGTAGGTTTCTTTTGCTTATTTATTAGAACATTGAAGTTAGGTCGTGTAGGAGTCATGAATAGAGTTGTAATATCCAGCAAGTAGTTAGGTCATCATTAATTAAACACATTTAAGTATATATATACCACTAAAGGAAATATAACAGTGACTTTAGATCACTATTTTACTATTTGTAATTTATCCCAAAAAAAAAAAACAGTGACCTTTAAACAACGTCTGATTCTTCTCTAAACACATAATCAAGAATAGTACTACAAGTGAGCTTTAAATAAATTTTTTTTTGATAAGTAAGCAGAAATTTTATAAAAAGCGTAAGGCGCCCCTAAGTACACTAGAAGTATACAAGAGGAAACCTAAACAAAAAAGCATAAAAAAAAGAAAAGAAACCCCAAGACCCCACAACAACAAAAAACCCCTAAACCCGCAAACACGACCTATTTTTAACCCGGCCGGACCCAATACTTCCAACATCAAAGTTAAGGGAACATTCTAAATTTTTCCGTTCCCTCCAACCCTTTGATTTTAAAACAGAGCCCCCTTCATCCGCAAACACACCCTCCCGCTTATGACCCTCCTCGATGTCACTCAACAGATCGAGGAAGCCTTTCTCATCTTCCCCACACGAGATATCAAAAAGAGGAGCGATCACCAACGCATCAGCCACAGCCTCAGGGTATCCATTAGCCTCCAAGACCCCATCCTCAACGTCAACCCCATCCTCTGAGATGTTCCACGGCAGTTCGAAAGCTTCCCTAAGCACTTTACACCTCTCAGAAGAAATCCCAGAAGATTACCCAGCCTCCGAAATGAAACCGACAGCAGAAGATTGCCCAGGCTCAGGAGACCGACGTGAAACCCCGCCACAGGGGCGAGGCATGAGAAAGCCCCGCCGGAGCATACCCTTCGCCGGAGAAGAATGAACCAAAGACTTACCGGCCTCGTCTGCAGGAGCCCGTAAAGCCACTGGAGCCCGTAAAACCACCTCCTTGGAGCCCGTAAAACCACTGGACTCAAAAGCCGAGAATAACCCAGAAGACCCACCAGAAACTGAGCTCTGATCACCCACCAGCAGCACAGCACCAGGGGCGATGCTTATCAGGTCACCTGCAAACTGACCCATATCCATCTTCGAAGCTCGCTTGACCTTGTGCTTGCGGTTGTAGAAGTGCAACTTCAAGGGCTTGGGAGCCGAACACTTCCCCGATAACAACTCAGTCGTAACCGGCGAAACTTTCGGCCTAGGAAGGAGCGCAAGGGATCCACCCGCTTCGCCAGGACACCGACGGACAACTTCAGACTTGGGCGAAGGAAGAAGGACCTCCTCCGGCGAAGCATCTGGGAACAGAAAAACCTTTGGCGAAGCATCTGGCTCTGGCGAAGCGTTCGGGATCAGGGACACCACCGGCGAAGAAGACCCGACCTTGGAGAAAAGGGTCTTGGGTTTGCGGGAAGACTCCTGCACTGAGACTAAAGCCAGCCTCTTGGAACTGGGCTTGGGCTTGCGCAACAGGCTGAGATGCCTTAACTTCACCCCCTTCTTGGACTTGGGCTTAAACTTGGATTTGGACTTGGGCAAAGACTTAGGATTAAAATCTAAATCTTTACCCGGCCCAATCAAACCCAGCCCAACATATACACAATGCAAGGCACGCTCCACCTCCCCTTTTAAGCCTTCAAGTCTGGCCTTCCACACCCAAAACTGACCTACCCAATCTTGACCCGGCCCAAACCAACCCAACGCAGACTCTGAAACGCGAGAGGAAGAAGGAGCCGCCACACCAGAAGAGGAAAGAGCCGGAACATGAACCTCGAACGCCGCCTCAGACGAAATTTGAGTCTTACCCAACCGATCGATGGCATGCAACTCCTCCCCTTGACCCGACGGAACACCGAGCTTCGCCGCGGCATTGACCACCTCCGCGTACGAAGGGTGCAGACCACCTGTAGTCTTCTTACCCGTAAGAGGAAAAAGAGAGGGTTGCGAACCACCTCTCTCAGGCTTCCCGGAAAAAGAATCAAAAGCGGTCAACACCTTACCCAGTTCCTCGGCGAACCTCCTCCACCCCCGCTTATCGCGACCTTCAGGAACAATGATGAGACCTTTACGACCACCCACGGCGTACTCCGCCAGCTCCAAGAAGCAACTTGCACGATTCACGCTTCTCTGAGCAAAGAAAGCCTTGTTCCCATCCCTTGAAGACTCTGTGAAGGGCTGATCCTCATCCAAAAGCACCATCCGCTCCACCGCTTTCTTCAGCCACTCAACGCAATATTTCCCCACCATCATAACCCTAGAGATCCCATTTCTTCTCTCAACCAGCCTCAAAGTAGAACCCCCTGCCGGTACCGAGAACTCAAAAGTTTTTGACTCAACGAAGAACCAACTGACGAAATCCATAAGCCCACTCCGCTGAGACACGAGAACGGCGAAGCCACGTCCAGACTCCTACGAAGACTACATCCCTAACCACCACGTCACAGCACTCCAAAGGGTGGCGACATACTGTGAAGCAAACGCTAGACGCGCCTGCACGCGCCTCCGTAGAAGACTCTAGAGGCTAGGGTACAAAGAGTGAGGAGAGAGAAGAGAGCGTATATTAACGGCTTGCATTTAATTACGTCTGAGCTTTAAATAAATTAATCATAGCCGATGGCAAAAGCAAAAATATACTTATTTTAAGACTTCACCAACTCAACAAAACTGTGTATAACACAAGAAGTCCAATAACCAATTTTTATAATATTACTAAAAAGCAAATAGTTTTTACGTACAACCCATGTGCTTTGCTATAGCGTGGTAGAGAGGTATTTCCCCTTGTGGCCATCCAACATGCCTATGGTGAGACTTTAAACAAATTCATTCTTAGATTATATGACAACCCAAGAAACTGAAAATGGAAAAGCAACAAGAAAAAAAGGCATCTAATTAGAACAAAAAAGAAAAAAAAAAAAAGAGTTTATTTTTTAATCCTCAAATTCATTATACATTGAACGAAGAAAAAACTCGAATTCCAACATTGACGACATTAATAAGTTCTAAGAGTACCATAGCATGTAATCTATATTATTATACATACACAAAGTTTACATACTATTATTTTAAGTCTGGAATGACCTCCAACTCATAGTTTAGATGTTTTGTTGATGCATTTGCATTAATTTTTACGGGGCTGTAGAGGCAAATGGATTAGGCATGCATATGGTGACCAATTAATTACTAGTGTTTTTTTCTACTTTTACTAGTCCCACTAGCTTTTTCTTCACGAATCAACTAACATTTTCTTTGAATAGTTAGAATATATTTCATATTTCAAACGTGAACTATGAGATCCACTTATTCTTTTATACTTTTACTAGTCTCATTACCTTTTTCAATCAACTAGAGTTTTCTTTGAATTTGATCAATCTACTGAACTACTAGTGTTTTCTTTCTACTTCTACTAGTCCCACTATCTTTTTCTTCATGAATCAAGTAGCGTTTTCTTTTGAATTATCCAATCCACTTATTAGTGTTTCTTTTCTAATTTTACCAGTCTCACTACCTTTTTATTTATGAATCAACTAGTGTTTTCTTATGAATTATCCAATCAACTTATTAGTGTTTTCTTTTTTATTCTTGCTAGCCCACTACTTTTTCTCAATCAACTAGTGTTTTCTTTTCTATTTCTCTACTCCCATTCACTAGTTGATATGTCCTCGAGATCAAGCCAAACAATGATGGTTGGGATATTGTTAAAAAAAAAAAAAAAAATCCTATCATGGATAAATGCACACCTTGACTAACCAAGCCACATCAAATTGAAAATAAGCAACCCCGTACGTAGAGCACGTTTTGCTTACATTTGAGTTCATAAGTGGCTGTTTATTTTACGCATTTCTTGGGAAAGTCTCCAAACTATATTTGCAAATGAAATATTGGTCATCCACATAAAGATCAAGAAATTAAGCTTTCTGCTTTCAAAAAGACTTGTTGGACAAAAGTTAAGAAATAAACTTGCATATTCCATGAGACAATTAAGTTTTCTCATATATATTTGATGCGCAAAGATGCTTAATATTTATGTTAACAAATAAGGGTTTTTTTTTTTTTTTTTAAGATAACTCTCCTTGTTACATAAATTTTCCATGTTCGATTCTATTTTCTCATACTTGACCAATGAATTTGAGTTTTAAGTTTGAGAAGATATGTTGCTATTCTTTATTCTCTACTAGTAATCCTCTGCTTTGTGAGTTTGGCATATTGGATTGGACCAATACTTGTTATTTGGAGATAATATTGTTGACATTCATGAACATTGATTTTGAATGTGGAAGCCAACAAACAATTTGAGCAGCCGTTTCTTTGAAAGGTTTGGAGGCTAGAATGTTAAAAAAATGGTTTAAGTATTAAAATCACCCTAGATAGCTTTGGTCTAATGTGTGTCTTAGGTGTGTATTGACTCAAGGAAAGTGCTCGTTCATATAGTAAACCATATGATGCATGTCTAACCGCAATAATATTAATTGTCATAGTTTTTTAGCAAAATGAAGGATGTGATAAGAAGTGAAAAAACCGTTCAGAACATGTTCTATACAAAAACATGAGAATTCAATTGCAGCAGCATATTTCTCACAATTTCAGCAACCACTTCTTACAAGAATATTCGATGTATAGTAACACTAATCATATAATTCTCATTAGCGTCTTTTCGTAACATATTAGGCAATTCCAAGACTACTGTTTGAGATGCACCACGTTAAATATACAAAATCAGAATGGGAACTAGGAAAGGAATTTAAACCAAAACTGCTAAAGCCCTGAAACATTTATAATTGTAAATTAAGCTGAAGGCTACACTAACTAAACAAGACTTACTTAGTCATGAAGTAATACCCACAGCCCTCAAGCACCATTCCTTTTATGCGCAATTTTCTCCCGCCTCAGCGTCATCCTCTTTCACAGTAGGTTTCTTTTGCTTATTTATTAGAACATTGAAGTTAGGTCTGTAGGAGTCATGAATAGAGTTGTAATATCCAGCAAGTAGTTAGGTCATCATTAATTAAACACATTTAAGTATATATATACCACTAAAGGAAATATAACAGTGACTTTAGATCACTATTTTACTATTTGTAATTTATCCCAAAAAAAAAAAAAACAGTGACCTTTAAACAACGTCTGATTCTTCTCTAAACACATCTCAAGAATAGTACTACAAGTGAGCTTTAAATAAATTTTTTTTTGATAAGTAAGCAGAAATTTTATAAAAAGCGTAAGGCGCCCCTAAGTACACTAGAAGTATACAAGAGAAACCTAAACAAAAAAGCATAAAAAAAGAAAAGAAACCCCAAGACCCACAACAACAAAAACCCTAAACCCGCAAACACGACCTATTTTTAACCCGGCCGGACCCAATACTTCCAACATCAAAGTTAAGGGAACATTCTAAATTTTTCCGTTCCTCCCAACCCTTTGATTTTAAAACAGAGCCCCCTTCATCCGCAAACACACCCTCCCGCTTATGACCCTCCTCGATGTCACTCAACAGATCGAGGAAGCCTTTCTCATCTTCCCCACACGAGATATCAAAAAGAGGAGCGATCACCAACGCATCAGCCACAGCCTCAGGGTATCCATTAGCCTCCAAGACCCATCCTCAACGTCAACCCCATCCTCTGAGATGTTCCACGGCAGTTCGAAAGCTTCCCTAAGCACTTTACACCTCTCAGAAGAAATCCCAGAAGATTACCCAGCCTCCGAAATGAAACCGACAGCAGAAGATTGCCCAGGCTCGGAGACCGACGTGAAACCCCGCCACAGGGGCGAGGCATGAGAAAGCCCCGCCGGAGCATACCCTTCGCCGGAGAAGAATGAACCAAAGACTTACCGGCCTCGTCTGCAGGAGCCCGTAAAGCCACTGGAGCCCGTAAAACCACCTCCTTGGAGCCCGTAAAACCACGACAAAGACTTTGTCTACTGTACAGCAGAATGACTTCCCTCTCCTCATGTTAAACACGCTAACCTTTTACAGCACGAGTTGATGAGAAAAGGGCCCCCAAAAGTACAAATGATGGAAGACTATGCTCCCACTCCAAGCACTCATCCACACCAGCAACTTTCTTCTTACTTTTAGAAATTCTATTACCAACATGAAGGCAGAGGACAAAAGCATAAAATCAACAAGAAAAGAGGATTCAAAGTGGGACATGATTACCAAATGCTCATCCACTTAATCCATGGGGGCTCTCAACAATCCGGAAAAACTGTCCTAGCACATTTACAGCACAGACCACCACTAAACTCCCCCCATGCGTTCAGATCTTTGTGACTTTCTTAATCTTTAAACCCCCAAAAGCTAATAACATAATTATTTCTGGTCAACAAAAAAAAAAAAAACCTTGTACTTTTCTGCTTTCTAGACCAAAAAGATTAATGCAACTTTTCTGCTCCCTTCATCAATTTCTCATAATATTTCTTCAAATTTTGAATGGCCTCTTGTACTTTTCTGGTTTCTTTATCCTAATGCTATACATGGTGTTCATTTCTCTTGGTTAATTCCTAGAATTTATTCTCACAACCACTTCATCAATCAAACNCATCAAACAGAAAAGCAAAAAAACCTCCCTTTTCAGCAAGCATTTTCTCGGCAAACAAACAGAAAAGGGAAAAAAAAAAAAACATAAAAGGAAAACCATACCTACGACGATGGTGGCTGGGTGGACGAGCGCGGAGAAAACTCCTATTAAATCTGAGAAAGAGAGAGAGATCGACAAAGTGAGAGAGAGAGATACTTAGAGAGGGAGGGAGGGAGAGAGAGAGGACATACTTACTGCGCGCGGTGGATCCGTGGAGGTGAGAGGTGGCGCCGGTGGAGGTGAGGGAGATCAGAGGGAGGGAGAGAGTGAGATAGAGAGGGAGAGGGAGAAGAGGCGCGCCTCTTTTACTCAGTTTTATTGAAACCGTCGTTAATTTTATTAAAAATATATATATGGTAAAAATTGATGTCCTTTTCTAAAATTACTATTTAATTGACAATATTTTTTTAAATTTTTAATTGTGATAATATTTTCTTAAATTATTAAATAATTATTAATGTGTCTTCAATAACAAAAATATCCTTAGTAATATAAATAAAAAATCGCAAAAATAAAAAAAACAAAAATCAATTTAAATAAAAAAAAAATACCACCCAATTCACCAAACTTTAAAAAAAAAAAAAAATCGTTTTTTTTAAAGTTTTCTTCAAATATATAGTTTTTGTTTCAACTAGTTTTTTGATTATTTGTTGCTTCATGGAAAATTCATATTCTTTTATATTGGATCCTCCTCCATAAAACCCACAAAGAGAAAAAAACAATAGTTAATTTTCTTATAATTTTTTTTTTAATTTAAAATGATATTTTTGTCTTATTGAAATATTTGTAGAGTCATTTTTGTCTTTTTACTGGCTTTGGGAGAGACATTTGACAATTGTTTGGTAGTTTGGGGAACATTTTCACAATTAAAAATTTGAGAGAGATATTGTCAATTAAATGGTAGTTTAAGAGGGTATGTGAATATATATATATATCACGACGGTTTTGTGTAGAACCGTCGTCGGTGATTTTCACTTTTTCGGTTCCGTCGTCGTGATTTTCACTTTTTCGGTTCCGTCGTCGTGATTTTCACTTTTTCGGTTCCGTCCAGAAAAGGCTTTAATAGTTTTTAGAAACGACTAGAATAAAATTGTTCGAAAACCCTTTTTTTAATAGTTTTTGTACTACAAGCCAATTTATTTTTTTGTCATAATTTAGACTATTCATTTTAAATGAACGGTCTAAATAAAAAATATTACACTGAATCTCAATCCCTAGGGTTTTACCTCGAATGGTTGCATGGGTAAAGATACTATTATCTAAAGTTTTGAACTATGTGCTACAGGAATACCAACTGTGCATGTGCAAGTTTAATATATATTGAGTATTTATTGGATAAATTTTTGTGTTCACGAACGACTCGTTTATTTATCGAACTGAGACCGAATTAAGATAATGTTGGCTCATTTAACAACCACAAAACCCTTTTTTGTTTCTTTTTCCCTGGGTGAGATTGAGAGAGATTTGAGTTGTTGTGTTGTTAACAATTTTTAGTAATATTACTAAAAAAGCAAATAGTTTTTACGTACAACCCATGTGCTTTGCTATAGCGTGGTAGAGAGGTATTTCCCCTTGTGGCCATCCAACATGCCTATGGTGAGACTTTAAAACAAATTCATTCTTAGATTATATGACAACCCAAGAAACTGAAAATGGAAAAGCAACAAGAAAAAAAGGCATCTAATTAAAGAACAAAAAAGAAAAAAAAAAAGAGTTTATTTTTTGTAATCCTCAAATTCATTATACATTGAACGAAGAAAAAACTCGAATTCCAACATTGACGACATTAATAAGTTCTAAGAGTACCATAGCATTGTAATCTATATATTTATCACATACACAAAGTTTACATACTATTATTTTAAGTCTGGAATGACCTCCAACTCATAGTTTAGATGTTTTGTTGATGCATTTGCATTAATTTTTACGGGGCTGTAGAGGCAAATGGATTAGGCATGCATATGGTGACCAATTAATTACTAGTGTTTTCTTTTCTACTTTTACTAGTCCCACTAGCTTTTTCTTCACGAATCAACTAACATTTTCTTTTGAATAGTTAGAATATATTTCATATATTCAAACGTGAACTATGAGATCCACTTATTCTTTTATACTTTTACTAGTCTCATTACCTTTTCTTCAATCAACTAGAGTTTTCTTTTGAATTATGCAATCTACTGAACTACTAGTGTTTTCTTTTCTACTTCTACTAGTCCCACTATCTTTTTCTTCATGAATCAAGTAGCGTTTTCTTTTGAATTATCCAATCCACTTATTAGTGTTTTCTTTTCTAATTTTACCAGTCTCACTACCTTTTTATTTATGAATCAACTAGCGTTTTCTTATGAATTATCCAATCCACTTATTAGTGTTTTCTTTTTTATTCTTGCTAGTCCCATTACCTTTTCTTCAATCAACTAGTGTTTTCTTTTCTATTTTTCTCTACTCCCACTCACTAGTTGATATGTCCTCGAGGATCAAGCCAAACAATGATGGTTGGGATATTGTTAAAAAAAAAATATTCCTATCATGGATAAATGCACACCTTGACTAACCAAGCCACATCAAATTGAAAAATAGCAACCCCGTACGTAGAGCACGTTTTGCTTACATTTGAGTTCATAAGTGGCTGCTTATTTTACGCATTTCTTGGGGAAAGTCTCCAAACTATATTTGCAAATGAAATATTGGTTATCCATAAAGATCAAGAAATTAAGCTTTCTGCTTTCAAAAAGACTTGTTGGACAAAAGTTAAGAAATAAACTTGCATATACCATGGAATATTGAGAAAGCAAAACTGATGGGACCCTACCTAGCAAAAGGAACAAGGTGATTCAGGGAGTTGCAGTGATGCGTGTCCCAAATCTCAGTTCAAACAGAACTTGGAACGAGCTAAAATTTTTACTAGTTTAAACTGGGTGCGACAAATTTTTGTAAATGACTTTCTTTTAGTTTTTATTAGGGTTAGGAGTCTAGGTAGTATAAATATATGTTATGACAATCTAGAACCTCAGTTTTTGATGTATTTTTGTTAGAAATTAATAAGAAACACTCAGAGGAGTGGTTTTTTGTCCCTCTTGCCTCAATTCATTGATTAACTCTTGGTTTTGGGAACGGTTGTAAACTTGTGATTCTTGTATTTATTTTTTTTGCAAACCCACTACGCGGTACTGCATCAAATGCTCATTGGAATTTCCCTGGTGTTATAGAAAATGCTGGTTCATCTCTCATTAGGAAGGTTACAAGTCAAACTAATGACTCTGCTGGAATTGGACAACCAATGTATCAGTTCTTGCTCGGGAAATCATTAAATTGGGTATTTTAAGCATCCCTTCAGGTACAAATCGAGTCTCAATAAGGAGGACGGACTAGATTTACATGTTCTGCGGGTATTGCTCATAATGTGATGCTAATTGACAATGGTTGAGTTTGGCTCATGTTCCAGAATTTCGTCATTGTGCACAATGACGTTTTCAAGGGAAGAATGACGTTACAGTCTTATAAGATTAGAAGTCCATTAAAGATCATGTTTCTAGAGTCTTTTGTTTTGTTTTTGTTTTTTTTTTTTTTTGTGAATTTCTAGAGTCTTTTGTTGAGTAAGATTTCTATAAGATATACAGAAGTAAGATTTCTGTCTCAAGGACTAAAGGATATATGATAGAATAACACAATAAAATACGATCTAACTCTAAGATACCTCAAGTCTAGAGGTTTATAGAGTTTTTATATTTATTGTTCATAGTCATCGGTCCCGAGCATAAAATTGTTTATGCAATTTTATTAGGTCATAGACTTTTAAAATTATTCAAGTCACCTTTTCGATTAATCAATGATTTTTTTTTTTTTTTTTTATGTTGAAGCTATTGCGGATATACTAGGACGACCAACGTATTTCAGTAAGTACCTAAATATCTCTCTTTTGATTTTGATTATCTTTTTTTTTTCCTTTTTTTTTTAAACAGATCATTCCTTATTACAATGTGATGTTATTATTGATGTTTACATAAAATGATAATAATAATAATAATAATAATAATATAAGACAAATACTATATTTTCAACTTTAATTTAAAAGAAATGTTGAGTTGTAATTCTATGTTTCCAAACACTGATGCATGTTATTCTTTTCTTTGTCAAAACAGTAGCAGATCGACTACGAATCTATGAGCTATATTAGCTACAATACAAAGGTGAGGTTTCAATCTCAAAAAGTTATTTGCAGAATAGTATAGATAATAGAATGACACAATGACATGCATAGAAGCAAGTAGAGGATAACCATGTACTTGGGAAATAGATGATCTCAAACTTTTAGGTTTTCTTTAGATTTCTAAAACAATGAGGAAAATGAAAAATACCTTGTTTACAAGCGTCAGTAAGTAAATAATTCATTCACTACTATAGCTTTAATTAGCTCAAGGTTGTTGGGAAGGCATAGAATCAAACTCAACCTAATTGAAAGCCCGGACACATAAAGTCAATAGGTTTATAATATTGTTGCTTTTATAGGGGTGGGAGTCGGTTAAGTCGGTACCGAAAATAGCATTTTTGCGTTTCGTCAAATCGCAAGCAGTAATGTCGAAAATTGTACCGACTTTACCACTTGTAGGCTTGTATCGCTTATCGACATTACCGACTTTGTCGGCAATTGACGATCGAAAATGTCAGTTGAATTGGGCTAAGTTTTCGGTTCGGTTGAACCATGCGCTTTTTGGGCCGATTTTTAAGTTATAACCTTGTGCCTTTTTTGGGCAAAAAAATAAGTTTTAAACCTTCTATTTTTTTACATTTTCAACTGTTTTAATTTTAAATGATCTGGGCCATTAAACCAGTTCCAAAAATGTAACCCAAAGGGATGCCTGCATAAGAAACATTACATATAACTAAGTCCTTTACCATGAGTTAAGTAAAGTTTCGTACCAGATAAACAAACACAAAAGATAAAAAAAGATCCCATAACAAATAGCACGGCTCTCATTTTCAATATAAAGATTATAAAGAAAATGGGTATCTCTTGACACTGTAATAAGTAGACTGCCCATCTCCATTTAGTTGCTTACAAACCGAAGGAAAAAAACAGTAAAATAAACATCACATTTTCTTACATCTGCCACAGATCATTTGCCAAAAAACTAGACAAAGATTAAAACAATCTACCCCCAACACCTTTTGCTTCCTCACTTAATTAATTCATGAAAAAGTTGATTCTCACTAGCTTCTTAGAAATTAAACAACAGAACATGTACGGCTTCAATTGTAATTTTTTTTTTCGTCCTCTGTTTCAAAGCAGCTAACAGACCCAAACAGATAAACCCCCCAAAACAAAAACAGCAGATCATTCATCAAAACCCAACACAAGTTACCAGATCCAACACATTCTACAGAAGCAGAAACAATCACCAGATCCATGTACATTCATAGACCCATAATCAAACTAAGAAACTCTTCTCAAAACACATACAGATCTGATTTCAACCCCCAGATCCCAATTGAATTTCCCATAGGAGACACAAACACACACAAAACACTCAGATCATAGAAAGCAAATGTCTTTGATTAAATAAAAGAAAATCGCATGATTAACAAAAAATGATTCACCACTGATCATAGATCTAGCAAATTTGAGAAACACCCAGATCACAGATAACTCCAAAGAAATGCAAAAACCCAAACTTTGTGCTTACCAATTATGCCAGAGAGAGAGAGACCGTTTCAGACAATGAAATTGAAGAACAGAGAAGCCACGGAGAATGAAGGAGAGAGGGAAGTTGGAGGTGGCCTATCATGTTACGGTAAATGTCGGTGAATATCGGTCGGTAGGCCGTCGGTACCAAACCATTTTCGCCTACCGACCGATTAAAGTCGGAATAAGAAAATCTTTTCCACCTGCCGGCCACCAGTGGCGGCAGGCGGGCGGCAGGTAGGCGGAATGTGGCCGGTACGCGGCCGGTGGTGAATTTGCCCAGCCATACTTTTATTTCTTCTTAAGCATGGCCCTAGGTAAGATTTGTTTATGCAATTTTTTTTTTTTTCATATTTCTTGCAGCTCGTCCAATCCAATTATTGACTTACATGACAATGGACTACGGTAAGAACCTTCTCCCCTTTGATCTTCATTAATTTTTTTTCCTTTTTACTAGATCATTCTTTTACACCGTAAAGCTTGAATTAAACATGAATGTGGCCAATAATGAAAACATTAACTTACCCGAAAAAGATAACAAGTAATGTACTTAATTACTAGGATCTAAAAGGCAATTAAGCTAGTGAGCTGGAACTATACTATAGGAAAAAAAAAAAAAAAGATTTACAGCAATGAAACAACATGTGTTGGCTTACAATCCATTTTGGTGATGTTCTTTCATAGGACTATTCCAAGCAGCAAAAATGATATTGGGAACTCCATTTGTGATTGCATTCTTCATATATAAATGGCATAAAAGGCATTTATCAATGTATGATGTTGAAGAATTTCTACAAAGTCAAAATAACCTCATGCCAATAAGGTACTCTTATTTCAAAATTAAGAAGATTACCAAAAGTTTCAAGGACAAATTGGGTGAAGGAGGCTATGACACCGTATTTAAATGAATGCTTCGAAGTGGTCGTTTTGTGGCTATAAAGATGTTAGGTAAGTCCAAAGCTAACGAACAAGATTTTATAAGCGAAGTTGCAACCATTGGAATGATTTATCATGTTAATGTAATGCAACTCATTGGTTTTTGCGTTGAAGGATCAAAACGGGCTCTTGTATATGAGTTCATGCCTAATGGTTCCTTGAATAAATACATATTTTTGCTAGAAGTATGCATACTCCTAATTTATGATAAAATGTATGAAATAACTCTAGGAGTGGCTCGTGGGGTTGAATATTTACATCAAGGATGTGACATGCATATTTTATATTTTGATATCAAACCTCACAACATTTTTCTTGATGAGAATTTTACTCCCAAAGTTTCTGACTTTGGACTAGCAAAATTGTATTCAGTAAATGATAGCATTGTTTCTTTGACTACTGCAAGAGGGACATTAAGGTACATGGCTCCTAAGTTGTTCTACAAAAACATTGGAGACGTCTCATACAAAGCTGATGTTTATAGTTTTAGAATGTTATTGATGGAAATGACTGGTAGAAGAAGGAACATAAATGCATTTGCAGAACACTCTAGCCAATATATCTCCCTACTTGGATCTATGACCAATTGCACGATGAAAACGACGTAGAAATAGAAGATGCCACAGAAGAGGAAAAGAAAATAGGCAAGAAGATGATTATTGTTGCATTATGGTGTATCCAGATGAAGCCTAGTAATCGCCCTTCAATGAACAAAGTCATACAAATTCTTGAAGGAGAAGTTGAATGCTTACAAATGTCTTCCAAGCCTTTCTTATCATCACTAAAGAGAACTGTCACAGGTGGTGAAGAGAATTTAAATCAATCAAATGACTCAAGTCAATCATCTCAATTTTAAATGCAAATTAATTTATATGTGAGTCTTTTGATTTATTACATCCCCACTCAAGGAGACAATTAGTTTTCTCATATATATTTGATAGCACAAATATGCTTAATATTTATGTGTAACAAAATAAGATTTTTTTTTTTTTTTTTTTTTTTTTGGGTTTAAGATAACTCTCCTTATTACATAAAGTTTCTATATTCGATTGACCAATGAAAATTTTGAGTTTTAAGTTTGAGAAGATATGTTGTTATTCTTCATTCTTTACTAGTAATCCACTCCTATGTTAGTAAATTGTGCTCTTGGATAATAACCGTGCTTGAATCCACGACATGGAATATACTCCTAATCAGTACCACCAAGAATGACTGGAAGTAAAAGCGTCATTTTTATCATAATTAAGTTTACAAGATGTAACGGGCATGTTTGGTAAACACTTCCTCCCTTTCCTTTTTTTTCTTCCTTAAAATTAACATCATTTTTCATATTTCATCAATCATTTTTTAACAACTTTTTTTTACTTTTATATCATATCATTCACTTTTTATTACTATTTCTTCTTACTTTATATCACATCATTCACTTCTATTACTATTCAAAAAAAAAAAAAAACTCTCTAAAGCATTTGACAAACACACGTACCCAACATGTCGGAATCGTGATCTTCTTTTCCATGGAGATATAGGAATAGTAATAAGAACAACTGATGTTAAAATTGATGCCTTGAGTATCTGCCAAATGAAGTTGCAATTGTATGACATCGAAGCTTCACCGAAGATTCAATCGCTTTTTTCTTTTCTTGTTGCAGTATATAGGAGAGATTCAGAAGCGTAAGGCCAAGAACATTACTCTAGTCATAAATGTTAGATCATAAATTCGTCTCGCATACGGATTGGGCCGATCGTCTCCTACAAAACAAAAAATATCAGTAGGTTCTCTCGTCATGAGACCGAAGGCACTTCGACGCCCAAATTAATGTCTTTGACGTGGGAGAGAAAACTGATAGAGGAAGAGAGAACATCCATTAGGAGAAGTCTCGTATGTTGTGGGCATATGAGAGATTCGGCTCCTTTTGGGCTACAGAAGAAATGAGCCCTATTTTGGGCTTTTTCCGGGCCTTGGTGATTGTAGGCCTTCTATTTGACTGGGTCTTTGGTCTTCCGTATGACACTAATTCTGGATCTATCAATAAACACAATAAATATGATCACCATGTGATTTAATTCTCATAGTGTAGTACAGGCTTGAGCTGGTCTATAATAAATGAACGATCCAACACGAATTCTCTTCAAAATTTATAATATATATATTTTTTTTTAACAAAATGCAATTCTCATCAAAAGATCCCAAAGATCAGTGATCAGAAAAATGGAGAAGTTGTTCCCTCGATACAATACCATAAATGCAATTTGAAATGTCTTCAATTCAAATTTTATGAATGACATGCTTTACCTAAGTCATGAGCAGCTGAATTGACATCCCTCCTTACATGAGCAATACGCGAAGACCGCATTGACAACCTGCAAAGCCTCACCTTCCAAAATTATGTTATGAAACCCCGCTTCACGACTAAATGTTGGCGTAATGTGTGGCTTGAATTGTCAAGTGGGTCCATTGGTTTTTTCTTCTCCCAGGTGGATTAGTAGTTCTTGTATATTCGGTTCTTGCTCTCCTTTTACAAACAGAATTGGGATTCCAATTGACCGACTATTGCTCTTATAAAAGCAGCAATAGTGCAGCCCTTTTGTGCACCAAGTAAATTCACGGCAGTGAATGAGAGAGAGAGAGGGAGAGAGAAAAGGAGAGGTAGAGAAAACATGGTGTAGTGCGTAGGGAGGAGAAGAAAAAAAAACTGCAGAGTTCTAATTGTTATTTTTTCCTCTTTTGTGTGAGGGTGAAATATAGTTGTATTGGGGCTTTGGGTTTTGAATGGTTTTTCTCCCTGTTACTCTTTGTACTCCATCTCTTGATAGTGAATTTCTCTGGGTCGTCTTCAACAGTGGATGTAGGCTTGTTAAGCCGAACCACTTAAATCTTAATGTCGTGTATGATTGTTTTTTACATTCTTATTATTATTCACATCTCACTGGTCTTGAAAGAAATAAGATATCTTTCCTAATACTAAAGACCACATCATGAATAGCAGCCAATGCTTCGGCCACAACAAGTTTTGCTACAAAACTATTTGTTTTACATCGTGCAGCCGAAACAGCGTCATCACGGTCCCGAGCAATAATAGATTTTAAACAAATTAATGACTTTACAACCATAATAAACTATGATATGTATAAATTATAGCGTATCTGAGTGGACACACGGAAGTGGTATTTCAAGGAAAAGTAGGAATTGACATAAACTAGCAAAAAAAAAATTCAAACAAGTGTCCCTTTCCTTCATTATGTTGTGCTTTAATCACCATTGAGTTGGTGTCGATCCAAGTAAATTCTGATCCTTACATGGACTTTAAAAACTTAGGAAAACTACTATAAAAGTTATTGAGGTTGAAGTATGACTTTTTATCATTTAAAGAGAAATGATAAAAATCATTCTCTAAATTATTTTTCACTTTAAATCATCTTTCACCCCTATGTACATGTAAGTTTCATCAATTCAATAATAAATTTGCAAAAGAGATGGTTTAGACAATAAAGTGTAACATCCTTCTTTTATCAATTTTCTATATTATTTTGTCTTTCTTCTCTTAAATTGTTTATAGTGCTGCCACATCATACCCAATTAAAAAGGTGACACATGTCTCATTTAATGAAAAATAAAAAATAAAAAATTATAATCATAATTATAAATATAAATATAAATACAAATACAAAAATAAATAAGGAAAATAAAAGATGTTGTCATAATTTGGACTACTCATTTTAAAAATGAACAGCCCAACTAAAAAATATTACACCGAATCTCAACCCTACAGTTTTACCTCGTATGGTTGCCTGGGTTAAGTTGCTCTTATCTAAAGTTTTGCACTACCCGTTACAGGAATAGCAACTGTGCAGGTGCAAGTGTAATAACTCCCGAACCCCTTTTATATGGAGTATTTATTCCAATGCCAATTGGAATTGAAGAAAATGGTTAGTACAACGGTAATGTTATTTTTCGTATTCATTTGTTACACTCATTTTAGACCCGTTGACTTAGCGTAGTTTAAGTAATTTTTCAATATATCAACCATTTAAAAAAAAAAAAAAAAAAAAAAAAGCGCTCCTTAAAATATGTTACGGTCAACCAATATCGAAGAAAATCATTACTTTTCAGTTTTTGTTCTTTTTCTTTTTGTAGATAAGCAAATAGCTAACCTTAAAACCGAAAAGGAAAAGTTAAAGAAAAATGGCAAAAGCTGCAGCTTGCCAGATATCATTTTCTTAATAGCCCACAACTGAGATTGGGTTTGGGCCTGGCGTCGGGTTGGCGATTGTGGACCTTGAAATTCAAGCTGAACCGGAGAACTCACTAGCTTACTAGATTTGGCGTTTGGATTGGCTTTGGACCGGAAGAGAAGGAAAAACCACCGGACCTGAGAAGGGTATTTTGTCATTTTTGTTCCAGAAATGGTACATTACAATTTTCTGGTAATTCTTTTGTTGGGAGATGTTATAATATATTACGATATTTGAATTTATATTATGAGATTTGATTTCAATATTTATTGTAATTAAATCAAATCAGATTTTAATGCGTTTAAATCTTATTTGATTTAATTTTTCATACCATTTTGTATTCTCTCTACCTCCGTATAAATAGGGACTATTTGTTGGGGGCTGTGGCACCCCCAAAATTTTAAAAAAATTTCAAATTTTTTTTAATTTTTTTAAAATATACCTTCAAAAATTACAATTTTGCCCCAAAAGTTTTTTTTTTTTTAAATAAAATATACCCTTAAAATTTATTTTTGACCTCCCAATTTTTTTTTTCAATTTTGCCCCCAAAACCGAAAATGCTAACGATGCCCCTAACCATTTGTATTGTAAATTTATCAATTAGATAAAAAGCAAAATATAACCCTTAGAGCTTCATCCTATAGACGTAAGTTATAAATCAAACCACGTAAAATCTTTGTGTCTATTTTATTATTATGTTGTTTTCCCTTTAATTTCTATAGCCTTATATTTCTTTTTAGGTGAGACATTGCTTCAATTGAAAGTTTGATAAAGACATTACAAATTGCGTGATAATTTAAAAAAAGTATATGTACTTTTCCCTAAAAATTATAACCTAAGACAACAATTTAATAATACACCAAAAAAATTTATGGGCATAACAAAAGAATAATTTATATATTTAAAACGAAATATTCAAACACAAGTGTCCAATGTTTGTGTCTACATATGTCATCTCCACAATTTTATTTTTTTATTTTTTGGAAAACTACTCTTAGTAGACTGATAGGATAGATTAACCAAATTAAAAAATCAAGAAAATATTATTAATTGAGTAGTACATTTAAGAGATTGGGATCCATATAGCAATTGTGAGAGGAATTGGCCTACGTACTACACCAAAAAAAAAAAAAAATCCAAACTAAAAACGTAATTCTAGATAGTTGAAAATTCACAAAAGATCGCTTGCAGCTTGTTTTACCGCACCTAAGGCAAATTCCTAAAAATAAAATAGAAAAAAGTATATATACTCCTCTTAGTCCTCTCAATCTACCATTTTATTGTCAATGTCTTCTCTAAACTACTAAAAAATGTTAATGCCACCCCTAATGACAAAAATACCCTTCATAAAATTATAACACTAAAAAAAAAAATTGTTTTTTAAAAAAAGACTAAAAATACAACAACAAAAAATTAAATTAAAAAAAAAAAACAATTTTTCAACAAAAAAAAAAACCAAAAATCATCACAGAAACTACTACAATGGAAGCTAAAAATATCGCTGCTATCTTGATCTTAATTAGGATCATCTTTCATCTCTTCGCGGTGGATATTGAAACAGCAAATTAGAAATAGAAAAGTTAATGCAGCTAATAAAATACTTCAATCTCGGAGAAACATGATAAAAATAATAATATAACTTCAATGCCATCAAAATACATGAAAATTAGAAAAAATACATATCATTGTTAATTATTGTACCTTACTCTGAAGCGGCCATTCGAATGTATAGATCATCCTGCCCAGCATCTGGAAATTCTCTAATATCAATTAGATCCCCAAACCAGATGGCGCAGCCACTACCTCCTCCACTGATATCTGAGTTTGTATAAGCCATACAAGAACCTGTTGTACAAGCATTTTACCCTGCATTTCTTGAGTTTCATACTTCGTTCAGCCATGAATGGGTGGTATCTTGGGACTTTCAAGCCAACAAATTTGACAAACCCATCTTTATATTTTACAAAACATAATAGCTATCAAACCAATAATATCAATGATTTATGCTAATTTTCTATTAATGTTTTGATAATGAGAATCTAGGTTTTCTTCTTGCTTCTTCTTTTTTTTTTTTAAGAAATGCTAAATGGATACCAAAATGATGTGCAGCTTATTCATTAGTACTCGTTGCATTTCTTTTTATTAATTGTTTTGATCATCTCTAATAAATAAGCTCCACATCATTTTGGTACCCATCACTTGGTAAAATATTTGGTACCCCTAGCATTTCTCTTCTTTTTTTTTTTTATCTTTATACTTCTTTTCATTTTAAACTACTCATATGGGAACAAAGATTTTAACATGATTTAATTTATATGGATTAAAATAAAATCAATGGTCTTATGTTTTAATTCATTTGAATGTTTTATGAGATTTTTTTTTTTGTATGACTTACTTGGATTTTCAAACATTTTTTAGAAGTGTTTTTCTACTTTTGAAAGAAGAAAGCAAAAATTATTTGATAGTTGTATAGAAAATGAACATAAACTTTTTCGAAATACTAAATAGATAATTAAGCATTGAACCTGATGTGAGAGAATTTATTTGATTGCATTATATGTTGAGTGAAAGATTTTGATTTATTTTGTATTCCTAAAAAAAAAAAATTGTATATTTTACTTTGTATTTCTTAGAGAAATGCTACTCGGCATTCAAGTAGCATTCTCTTTTTTCTTTTTCTTTTAAAAAAGAACAAATAGATATGAATGTGCCACATAGATAAAAAAACTCATATACTTATGAACCTTTGATATTGCAAAGCCGTAACAGTGACCATATTCGAAGAATGGTGCGTTGGTCATACACATAATAATCATTGGATCCAAGGCCCATACATATAATCAATCATTTTGACCATAGAGTTAACCTGTAATAATAGTAAGTTCATGGCTGTTACATCGCACGTACCGATATACCATGTTACACAATGCAAGTATTATTCATTCATTTACAAAATATGAGTATAAACATTTAATCATAAAAGAAAAAGTGTTCAGTCCGCTGACATATCGCACTTTAAAACATTTACAGTTCTATACTCAATTATTTACTTACCTCGAACGTTCATCCGACTCTCTGGACATCTGGCAATCTTGCTACTGCGCAATCTAACAACACTAGGAGTGCTATTTTAAAAACATAAAACCTCTAATTGCTACACAAGTACACTAATCCCTCATAAAAAAATAAAAAAATAAATAATAAATAAAAACTAAAAAAAGACCTTAATTATACATTTATAGACACTGTCGAACGTTTGGCATCTAAGTCAAACGTTTGACTTCAAGGATCAAACATTTGACCAGCGATGGTGGAACATATGATGATGCCCATAATGCATAAAATTGCTAAAACTACTCATAAACCTTACTATTAACTAAATCTAAGTTTAAACCAGCTTAAGACATGTCATTGGGATTAAAACATAAAATATGCATCACCTAAAATTATTTTAACACTTTTGGTAAAAAAATGTTTTAAACTCTAACGTATCCTTTTAAAACTAACATGCTTCATAATAACATAATCAGGGAGATAAACATGAAGGAAAGGTGTAGAATCGAAAAATTACCTTGAGGAAGGAATTGAAACTCTTCCAAAAGACTCTAATTCTCTCAAAAATCTCTCTCTGTATCTCTCACTCAAAGTTGGTGTTCTAATTGTTTTCGGGCAATTTGGTGTGTTTTGAGAAGAAGCGGGGAATGCCTATTTATAGGGTGAGGACGAGCTGAAGTGGTCCTGAGTTAAAAGTGCTTTTCCAAACGACATCGAATATTTGATGTATGACATCAAACATTTGATGTACTATTATCCAACGGTTCTAAAATTTCCTTCGAACGTTTAATGTATGTTCTAACACATGGCCTGCACAACTGCAGACACGCAACCAGCATGAACAATATTGTACTGTCAAACTTTTGAGGGGTGGGGGTCAAACGTTTGAGCTTCGGGTGATTTTTAGAAAATAATAAATTTTGGACATTTTCAAACGATGGGTGATTAATCAAAGCCTATGCTTATCTTAAAACCTTTTGTTAATAATTTGAGGTATTACACACACCAACAAAGATTCCTGCTAACTTTTTATTAATTATTTGATAATCACAATCCAAGTTTTATTTTTGCTATTTTTTTTTCTTATACTTTTCATTTTTTAAACAATTCGACTTCATTCATTGATCATAAAAATAGAGCAAATTGCTCTATCAAAACAAAATCACAAATACAGTTTGAAATTTCTTTAAACTAAATATCATCTATGATGTATTTAACTGCAACACTAACAGTTGCAGAATTAGCCTCTCGAGGAAAGTTAACAACTTGCCAACTAGACAAAGAAGCAAGAAACATCTAAACGTCTGCTACAATCTGCCCAAATCTACAGAGGCTTCGACCTGTATAATTCGGAGCATTACTTGAAGCGTATCACCTTCCAAAATAATATTTTGCAGACCTAGATCTTTGCTAAATTCAACTGCCTGGAATGCTGCAAAAGCTTCCACTGCAACTAGTTCTAAATTCCTCAATTTAGTTCGGCTTCTAGCTGCAATTACTAAGCCATTGTAATCCCTCACAATGAGCCCAATACCCATACGACCATTAGCCGAATCTACAGCAACATCTCAATTGACCTTATACTTTCCTTCAGGATGGGGTTTCCACTTTGTTGGATGGCCTCCCATCTCCTTCGAATCACGACCCGTGCCATTCAAATTTTCTCTCTTAAAATCAACATCAAACTCAATAGCTCCTTGTAGCAAGATATTGGGGTGGAGGAACTCCCCATCATGGACCACAGAGTTACGATGGAACCATATCTTCCTTGATATTCCAACAAACAGCTCAAACTTCGCCATATCACACCTGCTAAACATCTCCTCCACTAATTGAAGAAAATCAGATCCCCTGAAGCTACTTTTTTGGAAATTTTTTCTACTCGCACCCCAAACGTCCGCCGCTGATGGACAATTCCACAAAATATGGACAGGCTTTCACTCTCCAACTCGCATATTAGACAAGTAGGACTCATTACTATACCTCTATGCAAAAGGTTATTTTTGGTTGGGAGAATATTATGGCACACTGGCCACAAAAACATCTTCACTGCATTAGGTAAATTCAATTTCAGCAATATCCACCACATTTCTTTCCTTGGATGATGGTTAGAACACTCCCTCTGTAGGAATCTTGCCTCTCCTTTTCCATGTGGTAGGCGCTGCGAAACGAAAATTCCACTGTATTTGTACCCGGCCATATTAAAACATCTTTGTGATTAACGCAGCTTATAGGGATCTTGTTGATAACCACCGCTTCAGCCTGAGAAAATATCTATTCTATCAAACCCATGTTCCACCATTTTGTATTTTGATCAATCATGGTTTGGACAGTTGTGTTTGCCCCCAACACCTAGATAGGAGACTGAACAATAATGGTTGTTGGTGTGGGCAGCCATGGGTCCCCCCATATTTTGATATCTGAACCATCTTCAATTCTCTAGATTAATCCCTGTTGCAGTAGGTACTAGCATTCTGTATACTTCGCTAAGCAAAAGATGGCCTCTTACCAAGAGGGGCTTGTAAAATTGTGCCCCCAGGAAAGTACTTAGCTTGTAAAATTTGTGTCACTAAACTGTCAAGATTTTTAAGTAATCTCCAGCTTTGCTTGGCCAGTAGGGCCTTATTGAAGCTCACCAAGTTACGAAAACGCATCCATGCCTGTGTTTTTGATACTCCCATCCTTTCCCAGCTCATTCAGTGGATCTTCGAGACATTATCTGCGTCCCCACCAAAACTTCTGCATCAAAGAGTTAATCTCCTCACAAAGAACCTTCGGAAACAGAAACACGCACATGCTATTAGTAGGAATGGCTTGAACCATCGCCTTTAGGAGGATCTCCTTCCCCGCTTGCGTAAGGAATTTCAGCTTCCAATTTTACAGACATTTCCATACCCAATCTTTAATGCTTTTGAACACTCGAGTTCTAGACTCGCCAACCAGCGCCGAGAGTCCCAAATACTTGTCAAATTGTTGAGTAGCCTAGATGTCAGAGAGATCCAAATTTCTACTGAAGAAAACAGCTATTTTCTCCTGATTTAGTCTATGTCCTGAAGCTCTCTTATACGTGTCCAACAACCTGTACAACCTGCGCCAATGGAGAGGATTGGCCTTGCAGAAAAGCAAACTGTCATCAGCAAAGAACAAGTGATTAATATGAGGACCTCTTTTACAGGTAGGGACACTAGAAAGCGTTCCAGCTTGTTCTGCCGTAAGTTTTTCATATTGGAGGGTAACCGAGAGATCTTTTCCCTTCAATTGAAGAGTGTGTCCCCTAGCCAAAGGTTTCTCAACATCGATTGCGATTCTGACCTGCAAATACTTTCCCTAACCCACCCCATCACCCGCTACATCCACATCCTTCACAACCCCAATGGTCTACCAAATCACTTGCTCCACCTCTCGATTCACACAAACCAGTGGTAGCTGATGGAGTTGAATCCAAAAATCTACCCTCCAAAAATCCATAAGGTGAGAGGGGTGAGACCTTCATATTCCGGCTGGTGTCAAACAACCAAGGCCTTCCATTCGAAATTTTAGATTTGTCCCCCTTGTGAGAAAATTCCAGAAGAAACAAATTTGCAGCAAATTCTTTAAACCTTACCGTGCCAAACAATGTCCAGATCCTCCACATGGTGCTGCGAACAACCTTAATAGCCACCCCCTCTCCATCAGAAGTCTACCCACCAGACAGTGCTGCCCTTGCTTCTCAGTATCAGCAACGGCCTCATCACAAATCTGGATCCCCTGTGCTTCGTCAGCCATTAAAGAAAGTTTCTGCCACTGATTAGTGAGTTCCTTCGCCATTAGAAAATTTCTCACACAGCCACACCTTCTACAACCGAAATCCTCAATTTCTGTAACAAAATACTATCGATCTACTCCCCCCACAGAAAACTATAGCCGAGATTCGGAGGATGGATGATAAATCCCCCAGAAAAATGGACTCTTCACTTCACCTCAACCAGCTGCCAACAACAACCCTAGAGAGAAGATTCTTTACTTTTCATTTTAAACTATACATATGTGAACAAAGATTTTAACATGTTTTAATTTATATAAATTTACATGTTTATTTTGCTCTGTATTTTTTCTGAATATTCTGAATTATATGGGTTTTATAATTTGTATTAAAATATAGGAAAAATACATAATTAGTCTATGTGGTTTACCTTATTTGCAATTAGCTCCATGTGGTATCAAAATGAACAAAAATGTCCCTAAGACATGCCAAAAAAAATAGTTTTCTCCCTACAGTCAAATTTCGTCAACTGATTTAATAGATTATGTTAGTGTGACAGGTCAAAGCCATTAAAATTGTGACACATGTCATATTTAAGTCAGTGTCACACTAACGGAATTTCTTAAATAAGTGGATGGAATTTGACTGCAGAGAGCAAATTGTATTTTTTGACATATCTCAGGGAGCTTTGAGTTCATTCTGATACCATAAAAAGCTAATTATAAATCAGGTAAACTATATGGGCTGATTTTGCATTTTCTCCTAAAATATAATATGCATCATACCAACAGATATTCCTACTAACTTTCTATTAATTATTTGATAATCACACTCCAAGTTTTATGTTTTCTATTTTTTTTTCTTTATACTTTCATTTTACACTATACATATGGGAACAATGATTTTAACATGTTTTAATTTATGTGTTGAGACAGTTTCCGAACTTGGTAACACTTCAACCTACAAAGAAAGAACAATCAGACACGAGAGCTAGCTGGGGTTGGCCGGCGGGGAATAGCTCCGATACCAAAGTTAGTTCTCAACCCTTCTTTGTATGAGGAAAAATCTCTATGGACTTAGTTCCTTGTTTTTGTGTTACTTACCTGTTTGACGTGCTACTCTTTTTCTTATATTCGACGACGTGCTCCTCGAGGCTCATTTAATGAGCTCTATGTAGTGGGCCCCTAGGTTATCTCTTTTTCTCCCATGCCCATACTGGCTAGTCAAGGTCATGCCAGGTGTTGGACAGGTATTGGTCCACGGTGTCTAAGCCTCAATTTGCAAGTCACATCAATTGCATCTCTGAAGCTGGAGACACGCGAGGGCGTGACTCGAGTTCAGCTTCCTTAAATGCACGCCTTAATAGACCTTGTCCTTTCTTCATCAAGGTCCAATATAGCTTTCAATTAAGGACCGAACCGGAGTTAGTTCGGCCCTAGAGGGCGTCACCGAACCATGGAAGTTCGGCCGCTCCTCATATGGACTTGGATCTTTCTTAGCAGACTGGGCTGGTAGGCGGGATTTGGGCTTTTAC
Source organism: Betula pendula (assembly GCA_900184695.1). NCBI lineage: Eukaryota > Viridiplantae > Streptophyta > Magnoliopsida > Fagales > Betulaceae > Betula > Betula pendula. Next base: position 33,224 of record FXXK01000357.1, read on the forward strand.
CTTCCGTAGGAGTTCTCTTAGTAGTTCGGTAGGCCCACAGTACCCCATGGCAGTGGCGGAGCCAGGATTTTGATTCAGGGGGGTCAAATTTTTTTTTTTAAAATGAAAAAAAAAGTTAAACAAAATTTAATTAAAAGTGTTAAAAAATATAATTAACGCAATAAATAAATAATTCAACAATGTTGTATTCCAACCAATCAACATATTCTTTGAACCAAGCTAGTTTAATACGATGTTATGTTTTTTCAAATTGTATCTTTGAAAAATCATGGTTAATTAGTTGACAAAGTCTTTTTTGTAGATATGCAGTTTGAATTCGATCTCTATCACTATGATGGTAATCTTAATTTTTTTTTTCTTAAAAAAAGTCTATTGACAGATTTGCTAAATCTACATGAGCTTATTTAGAATTTAATTAGAGATCAATGAAATTATTGCTTTTCATAATCTCAAGTAACTATTATAGTCATATATTCCATATAATTAATAATTAGTAACAAAAATTACATATATAATTTTAAGTATAGTGTTATAAGTATAATATATACTTAAAGAAAAAACATGGCCATAGTGTTTT
>FXXK01000357.1:34071-50492 GCA_900184695.1 Betula pendula
CATTAAAAGTTATGGTTACGTGTCCCATTCTTGTTTTATTTTATTTTTTTTAATGATATTAAAGGAGCTTGTGTTTTGAATTAGTTAAACGTACGTTTTTGGTAAAAAGCTGAAACGGTGCGTTTTTGTCAAAAGTAAATTACATGTATCGTCATCTTCAACCTCCATCTTCTTCAAACTGGTTTTTTGGTTTGACCTAATTAAGAAACCACCTGAAACTGGAACAGAACATAAGCGTGACTCATGGATCCCGGTCATCTTGAAAAATATTTGTCCCCTAAAGAGTGTTTGAGGGTGGGCAACTATAACTTCCAGAGAAATTCTTCCATGGGTAAAAGGAACTTTTAGGAGGTGAGGGGGGGCATTTGACCCCTCTCGACCCCCCCTCCCTCCGCCCCTGCCCCATGGAGCTATTCGGCCCATGCGCCCTTCCTATCTTCAAGCTTCTTCTTCAGGATCTTGAAGATGGTTTTGTTGGTGGCTTCCACCTACCCATTCCCGGAATGCTTGGCAGTCGAATTGCTTTCCGTTATCGGTAACGAAGGCATAGGGAAGTCCATACCTGCAGATTACGAACCTCCAAAGGAATCGGGTGATGTTCTGCGAGGTAATGTGGGCGAGTGCTTCTGCTTCTACCCATTTCGTGAAGTAGTTGACTGCTACAACCACAAATTTCACACCTCCCTTTCCTAGTAGGAGGGGACCTACAATGTCGATCCCCCATTGGGAGAAAGGCCATGGCGAGGATATGGAAGTGAGCTCTTCGAGGGGGCTTTTTTGGTCATTGGCGAACTTCTGGCATTTATCGCATCCTCTCACCATTTTCATAGACTGTTGATGCATCTTAGGCCAATAGTAGCCAGCTCTGACAACTTTGTGGGCAAGGATGTGTCCTCCTGAATGGCTTCCACACGCGCCGCCATGGATCTCCTTCAGGACGTAGTCAGCTTCATCTTGGGATAAGCATTTAAGGAGGGGCAGTGCCTGGCCCCTGCGATAGAGAGACCAGTCGACGATTGTATATTTGGAGGCTTTCAACTGTATCCTGGCTGCAGCTTTCCGATCTTCTGGGAGTTGTCCCTCCGTAATATACTGGAATATCTCTTTAGCCCACTTTGGGGGCTTCTCAGTTCACAAACTTCGGGGCCGCTAACAATGGATGAAAATGGTAGCAAGCGAACCTGTTCTCCACAGGCCTCAAGTTTCAGTTCCTACGCTGATCCAATTCGAGCTAGCCTGTCAACTTCTTCGTTCTCCTCCCTGGGGACTTTTTTGACGCAAAAATGTGAAACTGAGCTGCAAGTTTTCGAACTTTGTCCAGATACTTCTTCATTTTTCCCCCTTAGCCTCATACTCCTCTAGGATCTGCCCGGCAATCACACAGGAGTCAGTACGAACTTCTACATTTCTGGCTCCAAGGTCGTGAGCGATTGTCAGCCCTGCGACCACTGCTTCATACTCTGCTTCGTTGTTGGTAGCTTTGAAGCCCATCTTGATCACATACTTAATCTCTTCTTCTTCTAGGTTGTCAGCACTACTCCGGCACCACTTCGTCTTCTAGTTGCCGACCCATTCACGTCAACTGTCCATAGGTTATCTGCTGGCGAATCCTCCTGTTGACCGAGGTTAGTGAACTCCACTAAGAAGTCGGCCATGGCCTAGCCTTTGATGGTTGTTCGGGGCAGATACTCGATGTCGAACTCGCCTAACTCAACCGTCCAGTTGACCAGACGTCCTCAGGCGTCGGGCTTGAACAACACCTTCTTGAGCAGGTGGTCAATCAGCACTCGAACGGTGTGTGCTTGGAAATATGGTCTCAACTTCCTTGCCGATATAATCAGCGCAAAAGCGAGTTTCTCGATCTATGGGTATCTTATTTCGGCCCCTTGGAGGGCCCTGCTGATGTAGTACACAAGCTTCTGTATCCCTTGGTCCTCACGAACTAGAGCTGAGCTAACAGCAGAATTAGATACCACGAGGTAAATGTACAATGGTTTGCCTTCTATAGCTCTGCTAAAGAGTGGGACATTAGCCAAGTAGCTTTTCAACTGCTGGAAGGATTCTTCACATTCCTCCCTCCAAATGAAAGCTTTTTTTAGAACTTTGAAGAAAGGTAGGCACTTGTTCGTAGACCTGGAAATGAACCTGTTAAGGGTAGCAATCCGCCCGGTGAGCCGCTGCAGCTGCTTTGTATTCTGGGGGGATTCCATTTCCATCACTGCTTTTATCTTTTTTGGATTGGCCTCAATGCCTCTGTGAAAGACCATAATACCCAAGAATTTCCCTGAGGAGACACCGAAGGTGCATTTCGCGGGGTTGAGTTTCATCTTGTACTGCCTCAGGACATCGAAAGCCTCTTGTAGGTCCGACAGATGGTCCTCTGATTTCAGACTCTTCACCAACATATCGTCCACATAAACTTCTACATTCCTTCCGATTTGGTTCTTGAACATTGCATTTACGAGGTGCTGATTAGTTGCTCCGGCATTCTTAAGTCCGAAGGGCATCACCTTGTAGTAGTATAGTCCATGATCCGTGATGAAAGAAGTTACTTCCTGATCATTCTCGTGCATCCGGATCTAGTTGTAGCCTGAGAAGGCATCCATGAAGCTCAGGAGGTTATAACTTGTTGTGGATTCTACCAGAAGATTGATCATCGGGAGCGGGAAACTATTCTTGGGGCAAGCCTTGTTTAGGTCAGTGAAATCAACACACATTCGCCACTTGCCCGTGGACTTCTTGACCATCACCACGTTAGCCAGCCAATCGGGGTAGTGGACTTCCCTGATGAAATCTGCATCCATGAGCTTTTCAACTTCTTCAGCTACCGCCTTGTTCCGCTCAGGAGCGAAGGTCCTCTTCTTTTGCTTAATTGGCTTCGCGGTGGGATTTGCATTTTACCTATGCGAGATGATGTCCGGGTCAATACCCGGCATGTCCTCGTGCGTCCAGGCGAACACATCGAGGTTTTTCTTTAGGAAATTTGACAATCTTTCTCTGGTTTCCTCTTGCAATTGGGAGCCGATCTTCAAAGTACCGTCGGGAGCCCTGATCGTTACTTCGATCAAATCTTCCACAGGTTCCCCTCTCTGGACCGTTCGTTCATCTCTTACCTCGAAGCTGACGAGGAGTGTCTCCCTGGCCCGAGGTTCCTTCAGGCTCAAGCTGTAGCACTGACGAGCCTCTCGTTGATTTCCTCTAACTACTCCCACCCCATAGTCAGTAGGGAACTTCATTCTTAAGTGATAAGTGGATGTCACTGCCATCAGCTTGTTAAGTGTTGGCCTTCCCACTATAGCATTATAAGCAGAGGGTCTATCGACGATCAGAAAATCGACCATCACTGTCTTTTGTTTGGGTGCCGACCCTGCTGTAAGCCGGAGAGCAATTGTCCCCGTTGGGAGTACCTTTTCTCCTGTAAATCGAACCAGGGGAATGGGTGCAGGTGCCACTTGCTTCTGCTCAATTTTCATTTTCTCAAAAGCCGGAAGGAAAAGGATGTCAGCCGAACTTCCATTGTCCACCAAAATACGGTGTACAGTGTAATTCGCAATCATCAGGGTTACCACCAACGCGTCATCATGCGGATAGGATACCCCTGTTTCATCATCAGGATTACCACCAAAATACGGTGGCGCCCCTCATTAGCATTCTGTCAGCCAGCTCCGCCAGGAGCTTTTAGTGGACGCTGATCTAATACCCGGGAATCTTCACACTCAACTTCTTTGTGACGACCGAATACTCCTTCCTCAAGATGGTCTGGCATTCTTTGGCAATCTTTGTTGTGGTAATCTCCTATTCGCAAGACTGCTTCCTCTCCATACTCTTCTTCTTCGAAACTAATCTCCTCGTTGTCCTCATCTTCATACAGTTCTCCTTCTCTCACATACTCCGGCTTGAGAGGGCTTAAATGAAGTTGGCGGGTTAAGGATGCATTCTGATGCTTGAGGGCTTCTATCTCTCTAGTCATGCGCTATACTTGGGTTTCCGAGGCCTGGGGAGCGCCTCCCGCGAATGGGGTTTGGAACATGGGAGACTTCCCATTGTCCACATGAGGGGTCTCTAGGACGAAGGCCGTAGGCTCTGTTTGCTTATCAGGAGGGTCCTTTCAAGATTCACCATGTCGGATTGGTTTAAAGTAAGAACAGAATCGTTCCCACTGACGGCGCCAAACTGTTGAGACAGTTTCCGAACTTGGTGACACGTCAACCTGCAAACAAAGAACAGTCAGACACGAGAGCTTGTCGGGGTTGGCCGGCAAGGGATAGCTCCGATGCCAAAGTCAGTTCTTAACCCTTCTTTGTATGAGGGAAAATCTCTATGGACTTAGTTCCTTGTTTTTGTATTACTTACCTGTTTGACATGCTACTCTTTTTCTTATATTCGACGACGTGCTCCTCGAGGCTCATTTAATGAACTCCATGCAGTGGGCCCCTAGGTTATCTTTTTTTCTCCCATGCCCATACCGGCTAGTCAAGATCATGCCAGGTGTTGGACGGGTATTGGTCCACGGTGTCTAAGCCTCAGTTTGAGGTCACATCAATCGCGTCTTTGAAGCTGGCGTGTCTTGGAGACACGCGAGGGCGTAACTCGAGGTTGGCTTCCTTAAATGCATGCTTTAATAGACATTGTCCTTTCTTCATCAAGGTCCAATATAGGTTTCAATTAGGGACCAAACTGGAGTTAGTTCGGTCCTAGAGGGTGTCACCGAACCATGGAAGTTCGGCCGCTCCTCATGTGGACCTGGATCTTTCTTAGCAAACTGGGCCCGGTAGGCGGAATTTGAGCTTTTACCTTTTCGGGCCCAATTCCCTACAATATGTATTAACATGCTTATTTTGCTTTGTATTTTTTCCGAATCTTATGAATTATATGGGTTTTATAATTTGTATTAAAATATAGGAAAATATACAAAATTAGTCCATATGGTTTACCTGATTTATAATTAGCTCCATATGGTATCAAAATGGACAAAGAGATCCCTGAGGCATGCCAAAAAAATAATTTACTCTCTACAGTGAATTTCGTCAACTGACTTAATAGATTCCATTAGTATGACAGGTTATAGCCAATAAAATTGTGACACATGTTCTATTTAAGTCAGTGTCACACTAACAGAATTTATTAAGTTGATAGAATTTAACTGTAGAGAGTAAATTGTCTTTTTGACATATCTCAGGGACCTCTAAGTTTATTTTGATACCACATGGACCTAATTATAAATCAGATAAACTACAGAGACTGATTTTACATTTTTTTTTCTAAAATATAATACATATCACACCAACAGAGACTTCTGCTAACTTTCTATTAATTATTTGACAATCACAAACTAAGTTTTCTTTTTGCTATTTTTTTTTCTTTATACTTTTCATTTTAAACTATATGTATGAGAATAAAGATTTTAATATGTTTTAATTTATATGAATTAAACTTAAATTAAGAGTCCTATGATAATAAATTTTTTCTGTGATTTATACATTCATGTAATATTTTGTAATATATTAGGTATAACATTTATTATGTCTTTTTTTTTTTTTTTAAGCGTGATTTGTTTTTGTACACACCTTTTTAACTTATATGAAAAAACATGATGAAAATGCATTTAAATTTTTAAAATTAAATTATAATAAAAAATTTCGCACATAACACGGGTTATAGGCTAGTCCTAGTAAACAAACAAATTCTTGTATAGATATGCTTCACCGTGCACTAAAATTTTTTTAAAGAAAGGGCAATGTGCATTGTGCATTCGAATTTTTTTAAGCGCCATTTTTTCTGAAGTATTCAATGGGATTTTTTAGTCACGAATTTTTCTGCTAGATTTCACATTACAAACAGCGTGACGAGATATTCTGAGTGTAGCAGAGAGTTCGAGCTCACGTTTTAGTGTGTTGCAGGGAAAAGAGACAGAAAATTACACAGAAGGACCTGTCCCACGCAACGGCCTCAGATTAATTAATTTCAAATTCATCAAGTGAATGACTGTATATTAGAGCACTCTGCAGCTTCTTTAAAATTCTTTTAAAATTTATTCCCTCATTAGACGTAGGGAAATTTTTTTAAAAAAATTATGCAACAATTTTTATTGGTGTTTCTTAAACTAAGGAAATATTAAGTGAATTAAAAGTTGTAACCTAAATTTAGGAAATCAAAAGTGGTTCTCTTAACATTATTTTAATATAAAAAAAAATTATTTTTCATCTCTCTATTCTAGCATTTGTTTGAAGAGAAATGATACATACTAACATTCTTAAGTAGCATTCTCTTAGCATTTTTATCTATGTGACACATACATTCACTTTTTTTTTTTTAAAAGAAAAGAAAAACAAAAAACAAAAAAACAAAGAAAATGTTAATTGAGTGCTGAGTAGCATTTTTCTTGTTTGAAACAATATTTAAATGATTTTTTTTCCTCTCTTTTTCTTATCATTTAATTTTTTTAAAATATTTAAATGATATAGAAAAAGGATAATGGAAGAAAAAATGTAGTTTGGTCCCCTACATTTAGAGAAAATTTATGAAATGCTGTTGCTAGTACTCTAAAACCAAAATGATTGAGATGTGTTTAATATCCTTTTTTTTTTTTATTCATCTTTTTTGAAAATTTATTATTAAATTTGTAGGATTCAATATAAATGTTACAAATTTAGTGGTAGATTTACATGTCTAGATGACCCAGCACAGAGAAGAGTTTTTTCACAAAACATAAAATAAAGATAGATTAATGTTGAACAGAGTCTCACCGTCCACCAATGGTGTTTGGCAGAGTCTCACCACCAAAAAGAAGATGAGTCGCACATCAAAAAGAGAAATCTCATCTCTAACAAAAGTATTTCACTCAAAAAAATATAATTCTTTATTGATTTTTAAACTGTTACAAAAGAACACTTAAATAGACTGACAAAAACCATAACCCTAATTTGACTAATTTTGGGCCAAGCCCATTATTGAATTACAAAATAACTTAAAATATAAAATAAAACTGATAACCTAAATAAATACCTGATTATTTATTTTGCCTCCTGCATCATTCTCCCCTTCTTCGAAAAAACTCATCCTCGAGTTTAGAATGTGAAACATGAGCGGAAGACTTTCAAACCAAAGAAAACTCATGAACACAATAGAAAAATTAAGTCTCACCATTGCGGGCGGGTTGTTTTGTGAGGTTTCCATCTACTGCTATTTATGCACCGGGTTTACTTGTTGACCAAAGAAACAAGAAAACAAAGGTTTTTTTCTTTTTCTTTTTCTCTTTTTCTCTTTTTTTTTTTTGCATTGATGGCTATTGGTTGAGGAGCTTGATAGTTTTGGCGTTAATCGGTGAAGCAAAAGTGGTGTTGTATCGGTGGATGAGCTGTTGTGTGGGTTTGATAATTAGGGATCGTTGATTGCCATGGAAAGCAGCCGATTCTTGTTCTCTAATACCAATTTGATGCAGCACGGAGAAGAGTTTTTCCATTAAACAGAAAATAAAGATAGATTTCATGTTGAACATAGTCTTACTGTCCAACAATAGAGTTTGGTAGAGTCTTACAATCAAAGGGAAGATGAGTCGCACCCTAAAAAGAAAAGTCTCGTCTCTAACAAAAGTATCTCACTCAAAAAATATAATTCTTCATTAATTTCTAAACTGTTACAAAAGAACACTTAAATAGACTGACAAAAAGTATAACCCTAATTTGACTAACTTTGGACCAAACCCATTATTAAATTACAAAATAACTTAAAATATAAAATAAAACTGATAACCTAAATAAAGACCTAATTATTTATTTCTCCTCCTACATAACTAGATGATGAAGAAATATGAAAGAAGATAGAAATAAACATTTCTCTTATACAATAGAAAGGCACTTGTTTTTGTTTTCGTAACCAAAAATCACAAAGAAAAACGGCTTTCCTTGGGCTGAGGGTAATATAAATGACTTGGTAAAATTTTATCTGCGCATACCTTGGAGTTGATCTTGAATAATCAAAGACAGCAACGAGCACTCACTGCCAGAGAAAAAGGCATTATTATAGAGAAGCTTAAAAGTTACACGACTATTTAGTATTGTAGGCCATTAATGTGATAAAGACCAAATCATGATTTTTAATACTTTTTGAGTTGAATCAGTCAATTATTATGCATAAAGAAAGGGGTCTCGAGCTGATCTTCAGAAATATACGAGTCTTTAACCAGAGTACAACACGGATTTCGTGGATGTGAATGGAGTGCTTTTTTATTATTATTATTATTATTTTTTTATTTTTGAAGTGAATGCAGTGCTTGAGTCAGTTGAGTGTAGTAGGGGATTTCGTGTAGCAGAGAAAACGTGACTTCGGGCTAAGTGTGTAGCTGAAATGGTCTTTCACGTGAAATATGACCGTTGGCCGACAAATCCAACAAAGAAGAAGAGTGGCTCCGTTTGGCAAGGGTCCATCTTTTTAAAAAAACAAAAAAATTACATTAAAATATTTTAAGTTTTTATATTCTACCGAAGTCACGTTTTCTCTGCTACACGAAATCCCCTACTACACTCAAGCACTGCATTCACATCCACGAAATCCGTCTTGTACTCTGGTAAAAGACTCGTACATATATATTTCTGACCTAATTTAGATGGCACATGCAAGCTTGATTTACAGTAAAAAATCATAATATAATTTGTAATGTAATATTTGATACCGCAAGTTTAATTATACAATTTTTTTGTAATGAAAATATTAGAAAGCCACATTGGTGAGTGTAAAATAAAATTTAAAAATTGTGGCAAAGTCATTGTTTCTTTAATTCCTTTTTAGATTTTCTTATAAATAAATCATTCTGTCACAAAAAATACTTATATCAAATATGTATAAAATAAATAAATATTTTTTCAAATGTGTTTACCATTAAAAATGTGTTTTTTCAAATGTCATGTAATTAATACTTGTCAAATAGTCATATGCTTATTAATGGGAAAGAGTACTATGAAATAGTGAATTTTTAGGTTCGATTGAATTTTGGATTGTGCATTTGATTTGGCTTTGGATTTAAATGCTGGATTTGGTTTTAGCAAGTAAGTTATCTTTATTTGTTTCATGTTGTTAAAATGTGACTTAGAATTGAGGGAAGAAGTTTGTTGTAGTCTTTAAGTTAGAGTAATTGAAAGTTGTTAAAATAGTTGAATTTAATCCATATAATAGTTATTTATTTATGAAACCAATTGGGTTAAAGATACTTGTAGGGTTAAAGATTTTTTTTTGTTTTTTTGTTTTTGTTTTTGTTTTTTTAGTAGATTTGTGATGTTTTGTGCAAAAAAAGAGAGTTTTTTTTTTTGTTTTTTTTTTTTTTCCCTTTGATTTTGGTCAAGTTTTTCCACAAAAAAAAAAATAGTATGAATCATTCTTTGCTAAAACGTGGGATTACATGAATAATAATAATATGGTCCAAGTCCAACGTTGACAAACAAAATAAGTGCGATAATTCTTCATAAAAAATAAAAAGAGCAATTCCACAAGACAAGAGGAAGTTTTCTTCTTAGCGTGAAAGACTGGCATGCAATGTTATGTGAGAATTAACAAAGAAAAGCAAAACAAAAAGAATTAGAAATTTAGAAAAGAGGGCTGCCGTTGAATCATAAAAGTGCTGAAATGAAATGAAAAGGGGAAAAAAAAAAAAAGATAAAGAATGAGACCGTAGATAATTAATTTTTTTTTCTTCTATTTACTGTATTTGATGTTCAACAGTACTTGAATTATGGAATATATTAGAGATGAAAAGAGGGCTCAATCATAAAAAGTGCTCAACCAAAAAAAAGAAAAGAAAGATGAAATTGATAATTTTACTTTCAAACAAATTTTACTATTTTTGAGACATTGACATTTTTATATGGACGAGGCTTACATGCTATAGTAAAAGCTGTAGAAATTTAATGGCCCAAATCAATTGAAAAAAAGTTGCAATTGATCTGGGCCTTCATTTTTTAATAGCTTGCATGCTGTAGTTTTTGATCCTTTTTATATAGCTTACGTATAGATATCAGCTCGAGATCCCTTTCTTTATGCATAATTATTGACTGATTCAACTCAAAGAGTATTAAAAATCATGACAAATGCATGATTTGGTCTTTATCACATTAATTTTATCACATTAATGGCCTACAATACTACATAGTCTGTCGATAATAGAGCCAAGAGATAAAAAGAGGGTTTGCCAGTTTGGTAGAAAGTTTTGAGAGGAGAAAGAAAAAAGTGATGGACTCATCTGATATAAAGTATAAATGAATTTTAAACTTTTTGTGAGATTAAATTGAATAATATTGTTTAGTAATGTGAAATTATTTTTTTAGGAGAATTGAAAAAAAAAAAACGGTTATCAAACAGGCCACGGGTAAATCTAAGGAAAGCAAAAAGAGGCTGACCTAGGAAAATCAAACAGGCCACGGTTGTCGGATACTAAATTAATGGCACTAAAATATATTGACAAAAAATATTAAAACAAATGGGCAAGAATTTGATNACTTGTAGGGTTAAAGATTTTTATTTTTTTGTTTTTTTAGTAGATTTGTGATGTTTTATGCAAAAAAGAGAGTTTTTTTTTTTCCCCTTCGATTTTGGTCAAGTTTTTCCACAAAAAAAAAAAAAAAAAAAGGAACGTATGAATCATTCTTTGCTATTACGTGGGATTACATGAGTAATAATAATATGGTTTAAGTCCAACGTTGACAAACAAAATAAGTGCGATAATTCTTCATAAAAAATAAAAAGAGCAATTCCACAAGACAAGAGGAAGTTTTCTTCTTAGCGTGAAAGACTGGCATGCAATGTTATGTGAGAATTAACAAAGAAAAGCAAAACAAAAAGAATTAGAAATTTAGAAAAGAGGGCTGCCGTTGAATCATAAAAAGTGCTGAAATGAAATGAAAAGGAAAAAAAAAAAAAAAAAAAGATAAAGATTGAGACCGTAGATAATTAATTTTTTTTTCTTCTGATTTACTGTATTTGATGTTCAACAGTACTTGAATTATGGAATATATTAGAGATGAAAAGAGGGCTGAATCATAAAACGTGCTCAACCAAAAAAAAATGAAAAGAAAGTTGAAATTGATAATTTTACTTTCAAACAAATTTTACTATTTTTGAGACATTGACATTTTTATATGGATGAGGCTTACATGCTGTAGTAAAAACTACAGCATGTAAGCTGTAAAAATTTAATGACCCAAATCAATTAAAAAAAATTTACAATTAATCTGGACCCTTCATTTGTTAACAGCTTGCATGCTGCAGTTTTTGATCCTTTTTATATAGCTTACGTATAGATATCAGCTCGATCGAGATCCCTTTCTTTATGCATCATTATTGACTGATTCAACTCAAAAAGTATTAAAAATCATGACAAATGCATGATTTGGTCTTTATCATATTAATTTTATCACATTAATGGCCTACAATACTACATGGTCTGTCGATAATAGAGGCAAGAGATAAAAATGGGTTTGCCAGTTTGGTAAAAAGTTTTGAGAGGAGAAAGAAAAAAGTGATGGACTCATCTGATATAAAGTATAAATGAATTTTAAACTTTTTGTGAGATTAAAATTGAATAATATTGTTTAGTAATGTGAAATTATTTTTTTTATGAGAATTGAAAAAAAAAAAAAAAAAAAACAGTTTATCAAACAGGCCACGGGTAAATCTAAGGAAAGCAAAAAGAGGCTGACCCAGGAGAATCAAACAGGCCACGGTTGTCGGATACTAAATTAATGGCACTAAAATATATTGACAAAAAATATTAAAACAAATGGGCAAGAATTTGATCCGGATCCCCCTATATTTTAAAAAATATGAGATTCTCATATTTTGAATCTCAGTCATCTATTCTCATATGTTTGAATCTCAGTCATTCATCTAATTTTAACTTGCTCAGTAATAACAAATTAGATGAATGGCTGAAATTCAAGCATATGAGAATAGATGACTGAGATTGAAAATATGATAATCTCATATTTTTGACAATATAAGGGGCTCCAAATCCGCAAAAATCAGACAAAATATTTGAGGAACATTTTTGAGAATAAGATCAGAAAAATGGAAATGACCAGGTATAATATTTGAATAATTTTACTGTGTCCAAATTTAGAGATATTTTGGTATTTTTATATTTTCTTTTTCTCCAAGTAATTTTGTTTGGTGAACACTCAAAATCTAGCCTATATAAAGGCATTTAGTTTGTGTTATTTTGTAATTTAGTTTTAAAGTATAAATAGAATTTATGTTTTTGAGAGTTATTTTATGTTTGTTTTTTTGGGGTGATTATAATCTTTTAAGTTTCAATACTTAATTTTTGCTGTTATTATACACTATTAGCTATTAGAACAATCCTAATTCTGCCGAGCGTCATAAGCTAAGCGTATATATGAAAACTAAGGGAGAAATGCCAAACGTGTCTCTCATATATATCTGTCGAAGGTGAGTATAGATCTGCCAGCAGACGTGTATCCGTCATGGTGTGGTATAAATTTACGCAGATCTGCCATTGATGAGCAGATATTCGCTTACATTGTAACTTGTAAGCATGTTTTGCTTACATTTGAGTTCATAAGTGGCTATTTTTTACGATTTCTTGGGAAAAGTCTCCCAATTTAACTATATTTGACAATGAATTGGTTATCCATAAAGATAAAGGAAGCTAATTACGCTTCTTGCTCTAACAGAAAAACTAGTTGGGCAAAAGTTAAAGAGGTACAAAAGTTAAAAGATCAACTTCAGCAGAGCCTCTAAATTGGTCATAATAGCTAAATCTAATTATTATGACCTATTTTCTCATTCCAACAGACACTCTAAAATAAAGGTTTATCATCAAAATTGCTACAGTAAATTACTGTAGAAGCTTCTACTAATATTATAAACATTTTTTATTGGTTTTTGACCACTTTTTGTCTCTCCATTCTCTCTATCTTTTCTCTCCCTTTTCTCCCTCTTTTTTTTTTTTGCTCTTCTTCTCATCTTCACCGAGACTGTCACGGAAACTCCTCTTTTTTTCTTTTCTTTTTTTTTTCTCTCCCTTTTCTCCCTCGTTCTTTCTCTTCTTCTCATCTGCACCCACAATCTTGACCGAAAGGAAGTTTGTTTTCCATTTGATTGAGTGTTGGCAAAAGAAATAATAAAAAAAGTATGAGAAATAATATTTAAAAACAAGTAGAGTGTAAAATAAAAGATCTGCTGGAGTATGTAGTGAAAAAAGCAATAGTTAAAGTAAAGGGTTCTACTTTTTTACTAGTTAAAGTAACTACTATTGTTAAAGATGCTCTAAGAAAGAAAAACTTGCATATACCATGTAACATTGAGAAAGCAAAACTGATGGGACGATTACTAGATATATATAACGTGGATGCTCCATTCGCGAGAATTTGTAGCCGACAATTTAAAAGGAAAAAAAGGAAGTTAATTAAAGAACAAAAAAGGAAAAATAATAATTAGAAGGTACATTTTTTATAATCCTAAAATTGGTTATACATGGATACAAGAAAACACTTGGAAGTACCAACATTGATTTCAAGATTAATAAGTTCCTAGAGTATAAGATCATTGCAACCTATATAGTTATCACATACGCCAAGTTTACATACAATTATTCTAATTCTGGGCTGACCTCCAACTCATGGTTTAGACGTTTTGTGGGCACATTTGCATTAATTTTTATGGGGCTTGCAGAGGCAAATAGATTAGGAGGCATAGTTAATTTATCTTCTTCTCCTTCTAACATTTGAACCACATCTTTTATGGATGGACGATCTATTGGGTGCCATTGGATACACCAAAGTCCTACAATTGCAAGTTTCTTTGCAATTTTAGCATCTGCATCATTTTCAACAAAGATTCGTATGTCTTCCTTTTGTTCTAAGAGATTGTAGATCCATTCTGGAAAGTAGACTTGACTAGTGTTCTCAACTGTAATGTCAACATTTTTCCTTCCTCCAACTATTTCAAGTAACAATATTCCAAAACTATAAACATCGGCTTTTGAAGACACATTTCTAAAATTTCTAGAGAACACTTCAGGTGCAATGTAACCCATAGTCCCTTTAGCTGTGGTCATGGAAACTGCACTTTGATCCTTTGAACACAACTTGGCAAGACCAAAATCAAAAATTTTTGGATTGAAGTTTTGGTCTAGCAAAACATTGTTAGGTTTGATATCAAAATGGAGAATTTGTTGATCGCATCCTTGGTGAAGATATTCAATTACTTTTTTTTTTTTAGAATTTTTTATTTTATTTCATCAAGAGTATTTTTGTCATTGAGGGGACATTGACAAAAGTTTGGTAGTTTGAGAGGGACATTGTCAAAATTGAAAGTTTGGGGAGACATTGTCAATTGAATGGTTGTTTGAGGGGAGTAAGTAAACTTTCCTCTAAAAATAATACAAAGTTATTCACGATGACGCTTGTAATCGTTGCAGATGACTTGTTATCTGCGATGACTATCTAAGATCGTCGCAGATGACTTGTTATCCATGACGAGTGACGACTTTATAAGTCGTCGTCAGTGCTGGTTGTTTCCTCTTTTCTTTGTATGGCTGGCTGTTATATCAGTTCTCCCTATGGGTGTCAATGTCTTGTAGTGTAGCAAAGTCTTCAACTACCCCATTATGCTAATTTTGGGATTCTTCTTGGCAAAATTTTTAAAATAGGCTGCTGAAAAACCTATGTCAGTTGCTGGTTGTTTCCTTCTTTTCTTTGTATTGGCTGGCTGTTATATCAGTTCTCCCTATGGGTGTCAATGATTCTTGTAGTGTAGCAAAGTCTTCAACTACCCCATTATGCTAATTTGGGATTCTTCTTGGCAAAAATTTTTAAAATAGGCTGCTGAAAAACCTATGTCAGTTGCTGGTTGTTTCTCTTTTCTTTATATGGCTGGCTGTTATATCAGTTCTCCCTGTGAGTGTCAATGATTCTTGTAGTGTAGCAAAGTCTTCAACTACCCCATTATGCTAAAGGACTTGGACTATATACGTATGATGGTGACTTGGGGACATTGGTTTCTTTCCATCAACTTCATAAAAGGCCCATTTTTCAATATATGACGTAGCTGCTTACGCCTTATAAATCTACTTTATTTATTTACTTTGTAATGCTTTTAGCTGTGGACTGTGGAATCTCTCTCTCTCCATCCATGGTAAATAAGGGACTAACGGCCCTAATTGTTCTTCTCCTTGTTAATCAGGCACTTGCAGACGACATCAGATATATATACTTAGTAAGGTCTCTATCCCAAAGACTAAAGCATATATGATAAAAGAGTAATGCGATGGACCAATTTTTTTTTATCTTACGACTATTCTGCAATGTTGAAGTGAAAGTTTTAATTAATTTTTAGATTTTTTTTTTAATTAATTCAAGAGATTGTTGGGACTGTCACATCAATATTGTTGAATAATTATACAATAAAAATATCATTTCTAGCATTACTCATGTAATAAAATAAAACAATGAAATACAATCATTAGAATTAAATACAAGCTAAATATAGGTGGGGAAGTATAGAGGTTTATAGACTTATTTATATTTATTGTTAAGCAATATGGCGTACGTGGAAAATTGTTTACCCAATTTTTTTAGGTCATAGACTTTTAAAATTATTGAAATCACCTTCTCGATTAACTAATGATTTTTTTTAATTTTTTTATGTTTTTTGTAGGTACTGCAGACACACAGTAGGGGCGCCCGCCTCTACAACTTATTACACAGCAATTACACCATTTCGGCAGCAAGCATATGCTTCGTTCAAAGATGCCGATCCAATGCATTCAAAGCAATAGTCAGCACCCCCATTTGTCATCTCATTGATCACCTGCACAATCAGATAAAAAGAGGCTGCAATATATAGTATTAACGGTTAAAAAACTGTCTTTTGGTGATCTTCGTGAATCGCGCTCAGAAAAAAAAAAATTCAGTCTAATCCTCCTCTGTTCTCTCACTTCCTCCCTCTGCATTTTTCAGTCTTAGCCTGAAATTATGTGACTCATATCAAAATTTTCAAATGGGTGCACCATAATTTTTTTGGTGACAAACGTTAATGGAGTTGAAGATGGGTCACCTAATCCAATACCCACTTCTTTGATTCCACTTGGACTTCCTTCAGCCACATGTTGTTCTTGAATCGTGACTCCAAGAGAACTTGGACTTTCAGACGGACGGTGAGATTTATTTGTCCCAAACAATTAAATTAGACAACCTAAGTTGAGAGGGGAATTATGATTTTTTTTGCGTGCAATCCGAACCTACATAAATATATATATAGTTCCTCTATCTATTTGTTCACGCATTTATGTAAAATAAAAACAAATAAGTTTTAAATTTAATTTTATATTAAGTCATAAATTATAACTGTATATAAAAAATACATGTCTATAAAATAAATCATCATTAAAAAAAAAAACGGACTTAGTCTTT
>FXXK01000357.1:62496-73393 GCA_900184695.1 Betula pendula
CACTATATGCATACTCATTTTTCGTGTTGGGAATTATGTAACCATACGAACCAAATGTGATGAACAGGGTGTTTGGGCGTGGTAGAATTAGTCCTAATTTGACTGTATGGCATGCGATTTATGTTGAAATAAAGATAATTTGTTTGCTTGAGTGAAACTCTCTCTCTCTTTTTCGTGTTCTTTGGTAGTCCAATTTAATTTTATGGTTCCTGTGCTCATCCCTGTGATTTTTTGTTTTGTTTTTTTTAAATTTATTTGTTTCGTTTTGTTGCAGATTAATGTTTTGTACATTATTAATTTTAATATGAGGATGTTAAACAGATTTGGTTCCAGGTTATTGGGTTATATTCTATTCATAGGTTGGGTAGATGGACTTGCTTAAGAGAAAATTTAATTTGACAAGAGTGGAGTGGAATTTCTTGCACAATTAGGCTTACTTTTTAGTAATATGTGGATGATTAGGTGAGGCGCATTTGTTCAGTTGATATTGTTTTAGTTTGTTATTTGAGGGAGTTGGACACAGTCATATGTTGCATTTGGTGTTTTTTCATGAAAACCGAGCTGGAGCTGAAAATCGAGGCAAGCATGATGACGGGTTGAGATTGGTGTATCTGTTACTGAAAGGCGAAAGCTGATGCATTATGACTCATCTTTCTAGTTGCAAAGTTACTTGAAATGGGAGAGTTTCTTAGACTATGCATTCACTTGTTGACTTGTCATGCACTTGATAAAATTGATTCTATTTGCTCTGTGTCGGGTTATGATTGATAATAGTTAACAATGACATTAACAAATGCTAGAATAGTTAGAGCTACCTTCATGTGCTCATTTTGGATGGGTCTTTCTTTATAGAAATGACTTTTTAAGGCTATTATTTTCCTTTTTGTTGCAGGAAGCTGTTGCTTGTCTTGAGGAAATTAAGAAATCAATGGAGGCAAAAATGGCTCTTCGTCAAAGCAATTTGAATCCAGAAAAAAGCAAAACATTGGATAATTTTTTTGTAGTTTGTACTGGATGTCACAGCATATAATGAAAGGAACAAGACTAATAAATACTTCTGATAAAGCTATGCTCTTAAGTGATGTTTTTAAGAAAGTCAAGTCTTAAGTGATTTTGTTTTATGGAGTGATTTTGGGATTTAAGAAAGAGTGGCTAACATTTTTTTTTTTGATAAGTAATTGAAATAGAGTTGTTGAAGTTTATTGGTGGTTGTGCTTGTACAGGGAAAGCAGGTTGGGCCGCATTCTTGCTCTTCTGATGGAACCATTAGAGCTTGGGACACGAGGTCATTCCAGCAGGTAGCTCCGTTGGTCTCTCTCTGCATATACATAATGTGCATCATTATGGTTATGTGCTATTTCAATTTTTGTACTGGTTTTGGTAGTAAATTCATTTAAGAATGAGGGATTCTGGTTTTTGTTTCTTTTGTTGATTATTGATACTGCAGGTTTCATGTATAAGTGCTGGCGATTCGCAAGAGGTCTTTAGCTTCTCATTTGGAGGATCAACTGATAATCTTCTTGCTACAGGATGTAAATCTCAGGTTTGATGTCTGTAGTAGGAGATTAATCATATTGAGCATTATGAGTAGGCAAATAGTTTTTTTTTTTTTTGATAAGTAATGAGTAGGCAAATAGTGACATCACTTAGTTTTTAATTTCGCCATTTCAACTACTTGAAGTGTAGTTAGAATACAAAAACTGCAAGTGTAGTCAGTAGTATCAGTTGATTGTGGTTGGGGCTTATATTGTTAAAGCTTGAGGCTTGAATTACATTTGATTATCTGGAAGGCTATGGAACTCTACATTGGGCAAGCTTGCATTATATTTATTTTGTGATACTTCTCGGATGAATTGTTGTTCTCAACAACATGTTTTGTCGCAGACTTTTTGAAGAGTTTCATAAAAAAATTGTTGGTCTGGAGTGCTTTTGTGATGTGTTCATATAATACAGTGATGATGAAGTTTATTACTTGATTTTTACAGCTCATGTTTGGAACACATGTTTGTTCTAGGTTTTCTAAAGCTTCGTGATTGTTAATAGGTTCACTTTGTACCTGACCATCGAAGCAAGCTTGTTTCTGCATCTGTAGATGGATTGATATGTATATTTGATACTGATGGAGAAATCAATGACGATGATCATCTGGAATCAGTAAGCACAAGCCTGTAATTCTCAGTTTTATTTGTTTCACTGTTGAAAATTTTGTGGTCAAATGAGTTGATGGAGAATGATGTATGAACTGATCACTTGAATAGATCTGGTTGGAGCAGCCTGGATAAAGAGATGTTTTAGTTATATATAAAATCATCTGTGTTTTGATATGCTTATTTTTATGAAATTATTCTTTTGTTATTTTAATAAATTTGGTATTGGTGTACGCAATAACAGCAAATGCTTCTATTATAGCTTTCTTTTGCAAGTGAAAATGGCTTGGTGTAATATCATTTGTTTTCTTGTTTAAATGATCAAAATTAAAATTTTTTAAAAAAAAAGAGGAGTAAATTCCTTACGGTTCCTGACGGTTTTGCCCCCAAACCGTCAGGATTTTTTGCCCCCAAACTGTCAGGATTTTTTGCCCCAAACCGTCAGCAAGGCTGATGGTTTGTGGGATACTGACGGTTTTGCCAAAACCATCAGGAATAAAATTTCTTAACGCAGAATTTTTGACTATTTGAAACCGTTAGAGAAAAACCATCAGGAATTGATTCCTGACGGTTTTTCACCTAGTTCCTGACGGTTTAAAATTGTCAGGAATTACTTAAATTTTTGTAGTTAAAGTTAAGGGTTAACAGAAATGTTACTCACAAACATTTTGCATGGTCATATTATCAAAGAGAATAGAGTATCACAAAAATCATGGTTCAAACTTCATTAGCAAGCTTAAACTAACAAATCTCATCTTCATAACAACTTAAGAATCACAAAATATAATTACTTACAAATGGCTAGCTGAGATTCCAAATACGTTCCAGTTGGTGTAAAGTAATATCAGCACATAGCCATGAGTCTTCAAAATAATTTCTAACATAAATGGTTTAATACCTCAAAATTCATTAAAATTTCTTATCAGATGACACAACTAAAGCATGGTTAATATTTACATTTATTACACTTATATAGCTATTAGCTTAGCTCTATTAAGCTTTTCTAATTGACCCATGTAGCGAGTGTTATGTTAATAACTTCCAAACCAAATGGTTTTAGGGCACTAGATGTAGAGACATTCCTAAAGACTTATATATTCAAGTCAAATAGGCTACGAAGTCAAACTAGCTATACTTATTCCTTTTCTTTTTCTCTTTTTTTTTTTTTTTAATGCCCAGGTTATCCATCTTAACAAGTCACCCAATTGCATCTAAGACATTGAAAGCAAACATATTGTCGTTAAGGCTCATACCTCACAAACTATGTGTCAATGTGTTCGTGATAATTCAAACTGAAACAAGTGAATTCTCAAAAGCCAAAAGCAAGTGAAAAGATTTAGAATTCCTAATTGTGTGATCATGTGTTTATCTTAAGCTCACCAATGAAAAGCAAACCACATTTACAGATAAACTAAATTCTACAGAATAACATAACCATTTGCAAAAAAAATAAAAAATTTTGGACAAAGTATCTTTCCATACCCCCAAACTTAAATCACACATTGTCTTCAATGCGTATAAAATTGAAGCATAATATCAGGGATAAAGAAAAACCTGATTGGAGAGGTATGGCTCATAGCATACCCCCAAACTTGGACGTAAGAACACTTATCTTGAAAAGCAAAATATTAAACAAAACAAGGGAAAAACTAAAAATATAAAAACAAACAAAAAATAAAAACCACAAACGGAAAATGAAAAACAAATAAAAAATTTCAAGGTTACTGTCGTGCAGTAATGGAGTGGCTTCAGTGCCACAGAGCTGGGTTGGGTGTTCGATCACCAGGATCCATGGCTCGAGCGTTGTCTGTTTTGGCGGCATCAGTGCCGTGGCTCTGGGATGTGGCGCTCGAGCGTCCAGCTGCTTTAGCTGAACCTGAAATAGAAAGTAAAAACAGAAAACAAGAAACCAAAACAAAAATAAAAATAAAACAAAAATATATGGTAGTGCAAACAGCAGCATTAGTACTACTGTCTAGATAGATGCATTGCAATGCTAAAATATAAACTACAATAAAAATCAAAATTAAAAGTTTCAGCTTGCAGTAATGACAGCTACTGTCTGGAGGGGGCCCTTGATCGCCCTTTTAGTGGCGCTCAAGCGCCTGGTGCAACACCAAGCACTTTTATTATTTTGCAAAAATTGAAACATAAATTTTAAAACAGAAAAAATAAGATAGCACACAAAGAAAAACAAATAAAGAATACAAATATAGCAGCTTCAATACTGCTTAGTGTGAAACAAAACAATCTAAAGTAGAGAAAATACAAATCAAAGTAAAATAACAAATAAAAACCAAAATAAAATGAAAATAAAAACATAAACCAAAATAAAGTAATAACAAAAACAAAAAACTTTTAATAAAAGAAAAACAAGAAATGTAGTTACTGCCAGTAAAAATATCAGTACTACTACTGGGCAGTGCTTGAATAGAAACAAAAAGCAAAATTTAAAATAAATAACATATGTGGCAGTGTAGACAGGCAGCAACAATTGCTATTGTCTTAGAGGTTGCCGCTCGAGCGGTAGAAAGTGGCGCTCGAGCGGCGTGGTTTCTGCAGAAACAAAAATTGCAGAAACTAGAACCGAAACAAATTGCCAAAAATATAGATATATACATATGTAAGAGAAAAACAAAAAACAACAAATGAAAACTAGTCTAGAATGAAAACAAAATATAACAAAATTGAAATATACAAAAAAAGTCCAAAGATTGAATTTTTTTTTTTTTTTTAAAAGAGTAAATAACAAATGTAAACTAAACTAGAATGACAAATCAAAACTCAAAACAAAACAAAATAAAAGCAGAGAACTAATATAAACAAAAATAAAAGAAACAAAAATTGTTTTATGTTTTATTAAAGAGCAGCAGCACTGATGTTGCTGCTGCTAGGAGGGTGACGATCGAGCGCCAGATTTTGGGCTCTCGATCCCCCTGGTTCTGCAGAAACATTGTTTCTGCAGAAAACCTGTCTTTTTTTTTTTTTACGAAAGAGAAATGACTATAAACATAATATGATAACAAAAGAAAATAGCAATTTATACAAAATATAATATAAACAAAAATGAAATGAAAGAAAGTATTCAGAATGTACAAATTTCTGCTATGAACAATAGCTTCAGTGCTATTGTCTAATGAATGGGCGCTCGATGCCCAGAAGCTGGTGCTCAAGCACTAGCGGCGCTCGATCCCTAAAAACTAGCGCTCGATTGCCACAATTCTGCAGAAATAGAAAAGAAACAAAATTTTATACAGAGACGATTTTGTGTACTAAATTAATTATGTGGACAGAATATACAATATTTACATAATCAAATTAGATACAATCTCAAAAACTCAACAAACAACCGTGCAACAGTCCTGGGCAACGGCGCCAAAAATTGATATGCGTGCGAGCGCTACCGATTTTAAAATTTATAATTAACCGCTCGCGATAGATCATACCCTTGCAAGATAGTTCTAAAAGAGGGTATCGTCCGCAAGGACTGTGATGGTTGTTTATCAAGTTTTCAATATTTTCTTTAACTCAACTCATGAAAAGAAAGATATTTTTGATTTTTAAACTTAAATGACATAAATGTAAATGACATAAACATAAATGACATAAATGTAAATAATATGTAAAATAAAGATAAAGGTAGAAGCATATTGTGTCTAACATGGGATTTTTAACAAAAACATAATATGAGTGTGTAAAAGTTGTCAATCCTTATAACGAACTAAACATAAAAATACTACCGAAAGAAAATAATAAAGCATCATAGTTTCGCATTAGTCACTCACCTAACATCCTACATGTGATATAACTCGTGTTCCCTAACATGCGATATAAGTTCTTTCAATAGTCTACATAATTTCATGAAATAAGCATAAAATATCATAGGCTTCCACTCCTCTTTCCACCTATTCTAAGTTAATCTAAGTGTGGATTGAGTTGTAGTTCCTAACATACTTTATCAAACTCACATAAAATCATGTCAAAAGCACTATTGTAAAGCCTATGTTTTCTCAATCAAAAGACATTGAAAACATTGAATTTATTCTAGACTTCAAAGAATTTCTCATAGACAAAAAAAAGGTTTTCATCTCAAATGGTATATCTTGAAGATCAATCCTTGGGCTTATACAATCATTATACCAAATGCATAAAATCCTAGTTAAATACAATCAATCCATAGCACTTGGAATGAATTCTATCAAAACCCTATAAAAGGTTTTGTTCCTCATAGAGGATTTGGAAATCTCCATGAATTGGAGAAATTATTTCCTAAAGAGATTAAGAGCTATGGGTTGAGCTTCTATCTACTGCCAAAACATTAAAGTATTGAAAAGTAAGCTAAAAATTATAAGAAAATGCATTGGACTGAGCTACACAGAACACACACTGGCTTTTTTCTTCTCCTTCTTCGACTGAGTTTTTATAAAGGCAGAGGACTTTAAGATATTATTACAATATAAAGATCAAGGAAAAATTTTGCGTCAATGGGCTGGGACTTCTCTGAAGAGAGAATTCGGTGCCTACCATAGCCTACCAGTTGCAATCTTTGATTATTTTTCTGAGATTTTCAGATATTTGCAGATATTTTCGTTTCCAGAAGGTTTTTGGACTTCACAAGCATTTTTGACCAATAAGACTTCTGAATCTGATCTTTCACATAAAATAGCATTTGTTCATGTTAAAGTCCTCTTTCTAACGCCTTTGATCTTGACTCAATCCAAGTTTTGTACTGAGAATTATGGCCAAAACAGTACACAAAAGGTCAATTGCGAAACTGATCTGCGATGCTTCTGGAAGGATCGATGGCACTCGATCCCTACTTTTTGGTGCTTGAGCGTTGGTGGCGCTCGAGCGCCCATTTTCTGCTTCAACTTTTGCTTAATGAATTGTTCCTTTTTTAGTCTTCTTTCCAATGCCCTTGACTTTGCCTCAATCGGAGTTTTGAGCTAAAAGTTATGGTCAAAAGAGTGCGCAAAGGTCATTGGTCAGCAGCTTTGCATAAGTTGATGTATTTTCAGCCTGAAATTGATAGAATTGCTTGTGTTCTTTATTAAGCCCTACAAAATAAGATAAACACTAAAGCAAAACAAACTATTATATTACAATACAAACTAAGGCTTAACATATGCCAGTTAAAGTGCTAGAATGTGTAACATTCAGCACTTATCACACAGCACTACCACGAGATGTACGTGCTTGGATTGGATTAATTAGGCTTATAAAAGATAGCCAAAACTCTTGTGTTGGAACAAGAAATTATAGCACATGGATCCTCTCCAAAATGGACAACTTTGCCCTCCTATTAACACTAACCGGCATCTCTCTATATCAATTGAAATGGAGAGGATCCTATTCGGAAATTATAGTACCTCTCGTATTGTCATTATAAATGACATGGACTATTGTGCATGTGAACGATATACGGATATAGCAAAAGTCCATACATTTACAATTGATGTTTCATTCCTTAAGATGTTCATCGGTCTTCCGCGTTATTATTGGCATACAGCAATTCAGCTTTCCTTCTATCCTCTAGGTGTTAGTTGGAGTTTTGAGCTATTATTTTTCAAACTGCGTTGTTGCCAATTGATGATCATGGGCTCCCCTCATTGTTAATTATATACACCTACTATGTATTGGACTTATTCACTCATCCATTAATTAACAAGCAAAATCTCTAACAACCAAAAGCTTATGCAAACATCAACTATCATGCACGCTACAACTAGAATTTATTGTTTCAACACAAGAGGCTAGAGCCTATATTATATAGGGTTAACTACAATTTTGGTACCTTCACTTCGCACCAAAATCAAATCGATACTTCAGTTTAAAAAACTTTCACCAGTGGTACCTGAAGTTAACTGTAATTCACTACTTGGTAGTTTAGTTACAGTCCATCAATTCAGTTAACGGAATCCCACGTAAGGTACCAAATATGATGATACCTGTCCCCAAGCACTACATGTGTACGTAACGTAGGCGTATCAGAGGAGGTACCTATGGTTTATATGCCACATGCAAAATAAAACAATAAAAATAAATAAATATTTAAAATACTTAATAAAACAAAAAAAAAAAAAAAAAAACAATTTTTTTTTTCTTTGGGGGTGGCTAGCCACCCCCATTTTGGCCAAGGGGGTGGCTCGAGTTACCCCTATGCCCGGCGGGGGTGGCCGAATCACCCCAACTTGCAAAAGGGGGTGGCCAAAACCACACAAAGATCCAGTAGGGGTGGCAACCACCCCCATTTGGACTTGGGGTGGTTTTCGCCACTCCAAAACAACCAGTCTTGGGTGGCCAAACCACACCAAAGCCTTTGCAGGTGGTTCAACCAACCCCAACTTGCAAAATGGGGGTGGCCGAAACCAACCCAAGAGCCTTGGGGTGGCCTAACCACCCCCAACCCTTTGGGAATTGCCCATCTACCCATATGGTGGATCGGCAAGCCCCAATGCTTTTTTTTTTTTGAATTTTTATTTGTTTGTAAAGAAAGTGAGGGAATTATAGGAAGAAAATATGAAAATTGATTTTTTTGTCACATATTGGTAGTTTGATGGGCCGTATTGCACCACTTGACAGTTTCTGAAGCTTTATTAAAAACGTTTGTTAGTTGATGGGGCTTTTTCATATTTTTCCCTATATATCTTGTTCAGCACGACATTACCACGAGATGTACGTGCATGGCATGCATTAATTAGGCTTATAAATGATAGCGACAACTCTTGTGTTGGAACAAGAAATTATAGCACCAGGATCGTCTCCAAAATGGACAACTTTGCCCACCTATTAACACTAACCGGCATCTCTCCATTTCAATTGAAATGGAGAGGATCCATTTTCGAAATTATAGTACCTCTCGTATTGTCATTATAAATGATATGGACTATTGTGCATGTGAACAATATACGAATATAGCAAAACTCCATAACATTTACAATTAAAGCTTCATTACTTCAGATGTTCAAATGTCTTCCGCATTATTGTTGGCATACACCAATTCAGCTTTCCTTCTACCCTCTAGGTGTTAGTTGGAGCTTTGAGCTCTTATTTTTCAAACTGCGCTGTTGCCAACTGATGATCATGGGTGCCCCTTATTATTAATTATATACACCTACTATTTATTGGACTCATTCAATCATCCATTAATTAAAAAGCCAAAGCTCTAACAACCAAAAGCTTATGTAGCCATCAACTACCATGAATGCTAGAGCTAGAATTCACTACTTTGTACTTTCGTTACAACTTTATCAATTCAATTAACGGAATGCGACGTATGGCACTGTAATAATATGACACCTATCCCCAAGCGCCACATGTGTACGTCACGTAGGCATATCAGAGGAGATACCTATGGTTTATATGCCACATGTAAAATAAAATAATAAAAATAAATAAGTACTTAAAATACTAAATAGAAAAAAATAAAAAAATTTCTTTGCAGGTGACCGGTCAACCCCATTTTAGCCATGGGGGTAGCTCAAGCCACCCCCTATGGCCGGTTGGGGTGTGGTCGACCACCCCCATTTTGGCCATGGGGGTGGATCAAGCCACCCCTTCTAACCAACCGGGGGATGGCTTAACCACCCCAACTTGTAAAAGGTGGTGGACAAAACCACCCCAAAGATCCAATAGGGGTGGCCGGCCACCCCCATTTGGGCTTGGGGAGGTTTTGGCCACTCCAGAACAGCTAGTCTCGGGTGGCCTAACCACACCCAAGGCCCTTGGGGGTGGTTCGGCCACCCCCAACTTACAAAATGGGGGTGGTCGAACCACCCCCAACTTCTTAGGGATTCCCATTCACCCCATATGGTGGATTGGCAACCCCCGAGGCTTTTTTTTTTTGAATTTTTTTGAATTTTTTCTTTTTAAAAGAAACTTAGGGAATTATAGGATAAAAATCTGAAAAATGATTATTTTGTCACATATTGGTTGTTTGAGGTGTCATATTGGACCACTTGATAGTTTATGAGGCTTTATTAAAAACGCATGTTAGTTGAGAGGGCTTTTTTATATTTTTCCCTATATATATTGTTCAGCACAGCATTGCCACAAGATGCACGTGCATGGCATGCATTAATTAGGCTTATAAATTATAGCCATGACTCTTGTGTTGGAACAAGATTTTATAGCACCAGGATCCTCACCAAAATGGACAACTTTACCCTCCTATTAATACTAACCGGCATCTCTCCATTTCAATTGAAATGGAGATGATCCTTTTCCGAAATTATAGTACATCTTGTATTGTCATTATAAATGATATGGACTATTGTGCATGTGAACGATATACGGATATAGCAAAAGTCCATAACAATTACAATTAATGCTTCATTACTTAAGATGTTCAAACGTCTTCTGCATTATTATTGGCATACACCAATTCAGTTTTCCTTCTATCCTCTATGTGTTAGTTGGGGTTTTGAGCTTTCTTTTTTTATTTTTTTTTTGGTCAAACTGCGCTATTACCAACTGACGATCATGGGGGCCCTTCACACTAGAACTAGAATTCACTACTTTGTACTTCCGTTATAGTTCCATCAATACAGTTAACAGAAAGCCAAGTAAGGCACCCTAAGATGATGACACTTGTCCTCAAGCACCACATGTGTACGTCACGTTGGCGTATCAGACAAGGTACTTATGGTTTATGCCGCATGTAAAATAAAATAAATACTTACTAAAAAAGAAAAAAAGAATTTTTTTTTCTTTGGGGGGATGGTCGAACACCCCCAGTTTGGCCATGGGGT
>FXXK01000357.1:73892-97425 GCA_900184695.1 Betula pendula
CGGATTGGCAACCCCCAAGGCTTATTTTTTCTTGAATTTTTATTTATTTTTTAAAGAAACTAAGGGAATTATAAGAAAAAAAAAATCTGAAAAGTGATTTTTTTTTGTCACATATTGGTAGTTTGATGGGTTGTATTGCACCAGACAGTTTATGGGGCTTTATTAAAAACGTCTGTTAGTTGAGAGAGCTTTTTTATATTTTTTCCTATATATATTGTTCAACACGGCATTACCACGAGATGTACGTGCATGGCATGCATTAATTAGGCGTATAAATGATAGCCAGGACTCTTGTGTTGGAATAAGAAATTATAGCACCAGGATGTTCAAACATCTTTTGCGTTATTATTGGCATACACCTATTCAACTTTCCTTCTAGCCTATAGGAGTTAGTTGAAGTTTTGAGCTATTATTTTTCAAACTGCACTGTTGCCAACTGATCATCTTGGGTGCCCCTCATTATTAATTATATACACCTACTATGTATTGGACTGATTCAAACATCCATTAATTAACAATCAAAAGCATATGAAACATAAACTATCATTCACGCTAGGACTAGAATTTATTGTTTCAACACAAGAGGCTGGCGCCCATTTTATTTTGGGTTAACTGCAATTTTGGTCCCTTTGCTTTGCACCAAAATCAAATCGATACTTTGGTTTCAAACACCTCACAGTTCCATCAATTCAGTTAATAAAATGCCACGTATGGCACCCTAAATTACTCCAAAAGGGTAAAAGGAAAGCCTATATATATGCTTGCACTCTCTTCTCAAAGCTCGAAGCAATAGCTCAATATATTCTCATAGCTGTAGCAAGCAAGAGTTTACTACCTCGCATTCCCTTCAATGGCTTCCACTAATACTAGTAATATTACCGAAGTGAAAACGGGATACTGGTATTGCAACAGTAAATTACCAACCCCCGTGGCCAGCATACCTTCCAAGAAAACCCATCTTTTTGCTACCTTTGCAAATGTCAATCCCATCACCCTTTTTTTTTTGCTAACATGCATGTGTCTCGTTTTTGGTAAGTGCATGCATCTTTGATCATTCTAACTCGTTATTTATGTGTAATTCTAATTACTAATTGTAAGGCATGAGTCTGTCATGCATGAATGCAAGAAATAATAATAATAATAATAATAATATTAATTTGGTCACTAGGATTGGTTGAATCACCACCAAAAGTCTTTGGACGATTATGAGTTAGTGGGTCGTTGAATCACCCCATGGCCTTTGAAGGTGGCTTAGTCATCCCCTCTAGCAAGGTTGGAGTGATTTTAGGTGCATGTTTTAACTAAGGTTATTATGGGGTGTGCTAGAGTCTATATATATGTGAATGCTGATGTGGTCAACATATAATATTGGAGGGTCATGTACGTAAAACAAGGGCTTTACCCCATATTCTTATTGAAATTAAACTCTCCAAATATTTGAATTTGTTAGTCTTCATCATCTAACTTGTAATTCTTTTTTTTTGTCGCAGCTTCTGAAGCTCAGGGATCATTTAGCACTCTGCACCAGCAATAGTGGCGGCACTGGAGGCACAGCACTGGAGCACAGGCCTGCGGCTCCGCACTGGAGGAGGTCGGACCTGGTACCGGCGTGCTGCCACTCGCAACGCCACGGCGGAAACGGCACGGAGGCGGCAGGCGGTGCTGGCACAGCCACCGCACCGGAGGCCGCCCTGAGGTGCGGCACTGGAGGCGCGGCACGGAGCGCTGGCAACGCGAGGTGCTGGACCTGGAGGCGCCGCGTCAACACCGCAGGCGGACACAGCCAGGATACGATCACACCACACCAGCACTGGCACCAGAGCTGTGCGTTGTAATGTCATAGTTTGTTAAGCTTATATTATCAACAAAAGGCAACTAATCAGATACTCATTTTAGTGAAGCTTTATGTCCACAATAGGCAATTAATAGTGTGTTATACGGCCAATAATCAGGACGTGGTCGTATTTGTAACTCAAGAAGCTTGTATATGAATATATTAAGGCTGTAATCCGTATATTGTCAGTTTTAAGAAGCTTGTATTATCTACGTGTAGGCAATTATCAATTGTGTGTTGTGAAGCCAACATCAGATATGTTGTATTGTTTGGCTATATTATATTAATATCATATTATTTTATTATTATAAAGCTCTATTATCGTATTAAGGCCAATAATCAGATAAGTTGTCTTTGTACATATAAACTTGTTTGTCAACATAAAGCCAATAATCGGTAATTTGTACTATTTGTAAATATTGTGCTCTCAACATAAGAAAATAACCCCATAAAAGTTCACACTTGGGGTTTCACGAGGCACAATCCTAGGTGTAAAATCATAACTAAAAACTATAACTGCTGCGAAGTTGTTGGGCTACTCGTACAAGTTGCAACTTTCAAAACTACCCAAGGCCCTATTGAGAAATGGATTCCTCCATGAATCACAAAAGATATTTCAGATCCATTTCACTTAAAATGATTAAGATGAACCATTTTACAGTCAATATTTGTTTTCTATTACATTAAAACATGATTAGTGCTATGTCATTTTAAAAAAATTAAATGACGTGACATCATATACACTATAAAACAAAATAAATATATATCAAATTGATTTTTTAGAAGCGCTTGAAACAAACGATGGCAAAAATTGTCCTTCCCAACATCTCTAAAAATCGACCCTAATTCTCATTTTATTGTCGTTGTTGTAATGCCCAATAAATTATTTAATGGGTCTATTGTGTTCAAAAAAAAAAATTAGTGGGATTGAGTGTGTTAAAATAAAACAGGGTGGTGTTATTGTTATACGTTAGTTTGTAAATGGTAGCCTTAAAAAAAAAAAATAAAGTGATAATTTTTGGCCCATCTTTCTCTCACCTTCCCTTAAAGCTAGAAGTGCATATTTCTCTCACCTTACTCCTTTCACACATAGACTGTAGGGCTGGCAAAAACGGTTGCGGGTCGGGTCAGGTCGACCCACTTGACCTGCAACCGATTAGCCTACACACAAGACATTACTCTTAATTAATGGGTCACGCCGAACAGCCTGTACATTTTTAACCGACATGTCTGACCGATTAGTTATATCCACCTGACCCAGATTAAGTAAGCTTGGTTAAATACTTCAGGGATGACCCTAATGACCGTTTAGGTTAGTTTCTATTAGTTTCTATTTCTTTTACGTTTTTAAAAATAAAAAATAAAAAATGAATGAATAAAATAACGGGTCCCCGGCGGGTGGAGCCCGTCTGACTGGAACTACGTTGTCATAAACGGGTTGACTCGAACTGATAACCATAAACCCAAATCCGCTTTTCGGTGTGGGTTCGGGGTCGTGTCAAAATTTGCCACCCTTTACATACCTGGAGGGTCCCATGTACGTCACAAACCAAGGGGCCTTTACCATATTTTATTGAAATTAAACTCTCCAATCATTTGAAATTTGTTAGTCTTCATCATTCTAATTGTAATTCTTTGTTTGTTGTCGCAGCTTCTGAAGCTCAGGATCAGTTTGCACTTGCCACCAACATTGGCTCGGCAATTGGAGGCAATGGCAACTGGAGGCAACGGCACACTGGAGGCAATGGCACTGGAGGTTAATGGCACTGGGCAGGGCCTGGACGGCGCGCTGCACCGCCACCGGCGGAAACAGCAGCGGAGGCACAGGTGGCGCCGCAACAGCCACTGGAGGTGCCGGCGCTGGAGGCGCCGGCACTGGAGGCGCCGGCCACCGGAGGCGCTGGCACTGGAGGCGCTGCACGGAGGCGCTGGCACTGGAAGCCCGCCGCACAAACACCGGAGGTGGAACAACACCAGGACCAGGCGCAGCACCGACACCACACCTTGAGCAATGCAAATAGTATTCATATGTCCATTAAGCTTCTATTATCAACAAAAAGGCAACTAATCAGATATGTCATGTTTAAAGAGCTTGTATTATCTACAATAAGGCCAATTTATCCAAGTGTGTTTGTAAGGCCAATATGCATGTATTTGTAAACATAGAAGCATGGATTATGAACAATATTAAAGGTTATGTAATCTGATATATGTCGTTTTAAGAAGCTTGTTAATGATCTTACCGATAAGGCCCATTATCAAATTGGTGTGTTGTAAGGCCATAATCAGATGTTGTTTGTTGGAACATATATCTATACTTATAAAGCTTGTATTATCATTAATAAGGCAATATCAGATAAGTTTGTGCTTATTTGTAACATATAAACTTGTATTGTCAACGATAAAGGCAATAATCAGAATTTAATTTGTACTATTTGTAAATATTGTGTCTCACAATCAAAGAACAACTAACCCCCATAAAGTTTACACTTGGGGTTTCAACGAGGCACCAATCCCAGGCTTATAAAAATCATAACTAAAAACTATAACTTGCTGAAAGTTGGTTTGGGCTAACTCGTACAAATTGCAACTTCAAACTACCCCAAGGCCTATTGAGAAATGGATTCCTCCATTGAATACACAAAAGATATCTCAGAATCCATTTCACTTAAAATTGATTAAGATGAACCATTTTTACATCAATATTTTGTTTTCTTATAACACTTAAATAGAGGTGATTGTGGTTTGTCATTTTAAATAAAATTTAAATGACGTGACATCTTATACACTATTAAAATCAAAATAAATATATATCAAAGTGATTTTTTAGAAGCGCTTGAAACAAATGATGGCAAAAATTGTCTTTCCCAACATCTCTAAAAATCGACACTAATTCTCATTTTTAATGTCGTTGTTGTAATGCCCAATAAATTATTTAATGGGTCTATTGTGTTCAAAAAAAAAAAATTAGTGGGATTAGTGTGTTAAAATAAAACAGGGTGGTGTCATTGTTATACATTAGGTTTGTAAATGGTAGCCTAAAAGAAAAAAAAAAAAAAAGTGATAATTTTTGTCCCATCTTTCTGTCACCTTCCCTTAAGCTAGAAGTGCATACTTCTCTCACCATATCCATAATAGTCACTTTTC
This sequence comes from Betula pendula, assembly GCA_900184695.1. Classification (NCBI taxonomy): domain Eukaryota; kingdom Viridiplantae; phylum Streptophyta; class Magnoliopsida; order Fagales; family Betulaceae; genus Betula; species Betula pendula. Next base: position 78,874 of record FXXK01000357.1, read on the forward strand.
CCTCATTTTCACGGGAGCTTGTCAATTGGGTGGGCATATGTTTTGTTCTTTGACTTTTTTCCACTTGGTGAGATGGCTCACTCAAGGTTCAAGGTTTTAGGACCCACTTTCCAAAGAAAGTGGTGAATTTTATTTTTTAATTAATATTTTACTAATATACACTACGCAAGAACATATTTATTGTTAAATTTATAAAATGTAATTTTGACCATAAAATGGTTTATCCCAACTTAAATGGAGAGGATCATATTCCAAAGAAAACAATTGGCCCATTTAGCTTTCTATCCAATTTGACAAGAAATAATTCTTAGCTCAAAAAAAGGACTTTCAACCAACAAGAAGATTTTTCTTTTTTATGACTATCAATAATTGAACCCAAAGTTCTTCACATCCTTACTTTGTGTGTGTGTGTGTTTTTTTTTTTTTTTTTTTTTCAACAAAGGCAAGAGGAGGCAACCAACTGTGGCTACTCTATCTGAACATTACCATTGTACAACTCGCTAGAAATTGCTCAGAATGGCCCTAGACGACAGGAACCCAGACGCTCCCTCAAGATCAATTGAGCCATAGCTGACCCAGCCCCACCAAGACATCAGTGAATTCTCAATGCAGCAAATACTAATCAAGTTTGTGTGACTGATTCTCCATTGCGGAAACCCTTGTTTACTTGAGAATGTGTAAGTGAGGATCTGAACTATTGCCTTCCCGTTAGGGATTAATATCAGGAAATTAATGCTCATGCAGTTTTGTAAAGATAAAAGAAATCAAACTCATTATCTTTTGTCTTTTTATATCATGCATTTGGTTGATGTTAATAGCCTGTGGTTTTTATGCAGTTTATTTTCTTATCTATATTGTTATTTATTCATTTTATTTTCTTATCCAAAATGCAAAGAAAACAATCTAGTGTTTTTTCTTAAGGGCTGGCAATTCAACTTGTAAACGGGGACTAGAGGAATAAGAAGGTTATGATAGAAAACATAATGCAGAATAGATTAAAGAAAATCAGAATAATAAAAGTACAGACAAATGATTTTACATGGTTCGGTCTATGACCTACGTCCACAGGATAAAGTCCAAAGGGCTACATTGTTGCTTTTATTCACTTCAATGATTTCACAATACAAAATGCTCTAATATTTATACAGCTTACCTATGATTTGAATCACAATCAAATTCCTTAATTGAAGATGATTGAATTTCATCAAATCCCATAATTGAAGGTGATTAAATCTCATCAAATCCCTAATTTCAGGGTAATATAATCTTCATCATTCTTATCAAATCCCTAACTTTAGGGTAATCTAATTATACTCTAGCATCCTCCCTCAAGCTCAAGGTAGGACGATTTTGGAAGCTTGAGTTTGAAAAGTTGATGCTGACCGCCGACGATGACTGGAGTTAGGCCTTTAACAACAATAGGTCGAGAATCTTCAAAATATGGCCAAATATGGGCCAAAATGAGAGCCAACAAACGGCTTAAATTAGACCAAATATAGGTTTTAAATGGGCATGGGTTTAAATAATACCACAAAGGCCAACTATGGGCTAAGAGGAAAAAAAAAAAAAAAACCCAACCAACAATGGGCTAAAAAAATAGGTCTAGGTCAATAACAAAATCAAAAATAACTAAATAATGGGCCTTGACCAAAAATAATATGGGCAACTTGGCCTTTTGTTTTTTTTTTTTCTTCAGTTTTCTTTGTTTTCTTCAATCGATTTTTTTTTCTTTCTTTTCTTTTCAATTTTTTTTTTTTAAAAAAGGAATATCCTATTCAGAGATTACATTTAACTATGATAAGGATCACCTTAATCCCGTAATCAAACAGATCTAAGTCTAACACCAAAACTAGGATATCATATTCCTAAACTAGAATAGGAATATCTACAAACTCGAATAGCAAATAAGGGTAAGAAATGACTTGTAACCAAATACCCTTCTTCTCCAAATTCTTCTCCCAGCTCCTCCGCTCACACTGTTGGCCACAGGCCATGGACTACTGGAGGAAATATGCTGGCGCTGGGCTTGGACTAAGATAGCAGGAGGCAGCGCGGCAAGGCTACTAGAGATTGGCTCGATGTGGAGGAGACTGGTGCGTCTAGGGGCGGCAAAGATCGATGTATGGGCCGTGGGAGGCAGATGGCACCGGATGTGGTGGTGGAGGTTGACTGGTAACAGCCAGAGAAGACGCTGTCTGAAGTCAATGGCTGGCTAATGGAAAAGTCACCGGCGGAGATGGTGCCCCAAGGCCATTCACGGCTGGCGGAGGTACTAACAGCTCTAGGTGGTGGACATCTAGCCAAGACACGGTGGCGGTTGCCATGGATCTGGATGGAGTGGTTGATAGAGCAGCTCATTTGTGCACTGTGATGTATTGTATGAACCGCAAAACTAGAAGAAAGGTGAGAAAAACAAGAAGTAACGTGGTTCTGCTTTCTCATGAGATCTAATGTACCAAGATCTTATGGGTATGATGAAAACTTCATCAACTTGCCCACCAGCATTTGACAAAAAAAATTTGTTTGTTTGTTAGATCAATACAAGGGATAATCAAAAACATAAGCAAAGGTTTTTTACTGAGATTGAAAATCAATCCGAAACAAAAGATAAATAACAAAATCCAGGATCGAACAGTTGGCATAAGCCTATAAAGACAAATGATTTTATGTCATTCAATTTATGACCTACGTCTACAGGATAAAACCCAAAAGGCTACATTGTTGCTCTTATTCACTTTAATGATTTCACAATACAAAATGCTCTATTTATAGAGCTTACATATGATTTGAATCACAATTAAATCCCTTAATTGAAGATGATTAAATCTCATCAAATCCATAATTGAAGGTGATTGAATTTCATCAAATCTCTAATTTCAGGATAATATAATCTTGATCATTTTTATCAAATCCTTAACTTTAGGATAATCTAAATATACTCTAACAGGTTAGGGATTGAGGAATATTAAGTTGCTCTCGAGGGGCCTAATCATAATCTCTTGTAGCTTATAAATGATTTTTCATGGTTGTTAGTGGAGGATAAGCAACTTAATAGGGTTGATTATGAAAATTAATATAACTTTTAGCAACAATAATGTTAATAGAGTGATTGTGAATGACCATATTATACACACTGTCTAAGAGAAAAAAAGGATTTTTTTTTAATTAATTAACAATATATATATATATATATTTCCCAAGTCCTCCACGCTAATCTTGCTACCAGTTCAGAGACTGTTACTTTATTATCAGAAAAAATTTATGGCTGCAATATGAATTTATTTTCCTACTCTTTACCTGTTTTCCTAGAAAAAGCAGGCTTTTTTGGAGTTGTTAGAGCTGCAGTTTCATTTTTTAGCATTGAAGAAACTTCTAACATAGATGGCCTGTCATTAGTGTTTTCCTGGAAACATAAAAGAGCTATTTGCATGCATCTAATTAATCCGCACAATAAAAGTGTATCATCCAGAGTAGAATCCAAAAATTCCATGCCTTTGCCTTCTTTCCACTGTTCATATGCCTAAAATTATAGAATATAAAGCATCAAATACTTGGAAAACAGAAATGTACATAGGTACTCAGCAAAAGAAAAGAAGTATACATAAGATTTGATCCAAGGTTGTCTTGGCAATGTTTACTAAAGTTACTTACATATTCCGTGATGTTTAGGTTCTCATCCAAACCATAATAACAAGCCAATCCTCTTATCAAGACATTTTCTACTCCTGCTGCCAAAAGTCGCATGGGAAGTGGTTTATAGATAGAGTTATGTTTCTGCCAATTTATATATGTAATCTAACAGAAGTTTACCTTGTAAACAGGACCACAACCTTCCTCTCCAAGTTTATTTTCAATTGAATGTCTATCTGTAGCTATTTCAATGTCAGCTAAAATAAAGACTTGCAAATTAGGAACATTGCCATTAAAATTCCTTGCAGCTGCCATATGATTAATTTTGGACTTTGATTCTTTAGATGTAACAACCATTCCTATATTGACAAAAAAAAAAAAAAAAAAAAAAAAAAAAGGAACAAAAAACAATAGAAGATGCCCAAAAGTGTTAGTTCCTCAATCATGGTTGTTAATAGTAAATAATCCTAAATTTCAATTATAGACGGTGAGTACATGTATTGGCTAGACAAATTTTACCATTTAATTTGAGCATTCTCCTCCTTAAGCAACAAATTGCAAGGCCCAGTAGGAGAACAACGGTAGCAGTACTTGTAGTCAAAACGATTACTAATATTGCCACTTGGGTTGTCCATTATTCTTTCCTTCCCCTTGAGCTGATAAAGCATCTTATGATAGAATTTATGACAGACGAATATGTCAGAAAAGATCTTAAAACAATGTCATTGTCAAGCTTCTAATACTTTCTATTGCTGAAATAATTGGATGTTAATATAGTTTAGTTTATCAAAGCAACGCCTGATAATCTTCTATACAAATCAATGTCATATGTCACGTCTAATCTCTTTCTAAGACAACCTAATAACTCCATGAAAAGTCAGTTTCCTAAGGTCAGCCAAGTCAAGAGAAACATAAACACTCATGTAGGGATATGGATCCCCTATAATCCCCTGCGTACTAACAGAGGAGTGCCCAAACAGAGTTTCAATGCCCCTTGACCCCCTTTCATAGACCCCTGCGTACTAATAGAGGAGTGCCCAAACAGAGTTTCCATGCCCCTTGACTCCCTTTGATAGACCCATGCCCAAAGAAGAGGGAGTATGGTAATAAGAGAGATCCCCCATGTAGGGAATGATCCCCTATAATCTCCTGCCCACAGAAGAGGGGCCGTGCCCGACCAGGACTCCCATGGGGGATCTCTATTAAAAATTAATATTATTAATTTTTTTGGGCGAAGAGGATCATTCAAGTCATATATATTAATGTATATTGAATTCTTTAAATACGTGAGCAATTAGATTAACATTCTAAAAGTATTATTTTAACATTGTGAAGAGAAAATCAAATATAGATTATTAAGTCTGCTGCATCTCTTAAATTACCTGCTAGAGAAAGCTCCCAATTGTCATCATAAGGGACTTGCCACACAACGTAACCAAGTAGTTTCTTCTGCTTCACATAAGAAACCTTAATTTTGACCACCTCAGTCTTAGGATACGTGGAGCTTGGTTTTGTGCCCAACCCGGTACGATAAAAAAAGGGCTACGATCTAAATAGGATTTTTGCTAAGGGTTGGCCCATAGAAAATTTTTGACCCGCCCGTTTACGTTTTTTTTCGACTCAGTTGAGGGTTTTAAATAACCGCTTATGTAGTAGGGTTTTCTGTAATGCGTGTGCGGCGCCTCCCTTTGTACTGGTTCCTGAAAATAGTGAAACTTTGCCGCAACACAGTGAACATAGCCCTTGAGGGTGAACCACTTAATTTTTTGTGTCTTGTGATTGATTATTTTTCTATTTTGTCTCTATAATTGTTCTCGAGTTCTGAAAAATCGGTCAATTTTTCCAACACTCAGCATTATCAAAGCCGATCCAGATCGATCCAACTCTGTAGGATTTAACTACATATGTAGGATTGTATATTACATCAACCCCATTTCTCTGAATGTAAGCCTTGATTTCCTTATAGCTCATGCTTCCATCAGGTGTAATGGCTGGACCTGTAGCCAGTGCACCAATAGCATTGTTGTTGGGATTCTTCAACGTCCACGCATACCCATAGAAAGGCAAGCCCAAGACCAACTTATCATAATCGGTGTTAGCATTGCTTGATGGATCGTATAAGGCTACAAGAGCCCCTGTAAAGTTTGACCCTATAGGCCTATAGTAGCCAAAAGCCATGACATGAACCCAATTCAAGTTATCCCTTATGGAGTCCACCGGGAAAGAAGCGCTATCCATATCCGGTGCGTTTCTGACAGAAGCAGTCAAGATCAACTCTATCTGGGTAGAGTTTTTTGCCTCAGAATTCACGGTGGCTCGCCACTCCTGAAAGAGTATCCCCATATTGGTCATGTCGGAGCTTGTGCTTGCTGAAGCCCAATTAAGGTCTAGGCCTTGGAAGCCGTAAAGCCTTGCTATTTTCAATGAAGAGTCGATGAAAACTTTTCTACTGGGAGCCTTGCTGACCATCAATGAAATGACTGCATAGTGTGCGCTTTCACCCCAATAGAAAGGAGGGTGGTGATTGATGGGTTCTTTTGTTTAACAGTGTCCGTAAAGGTGGAGAAGTATTGGTCATCTGAGGATGAGATAGAGAGCTCGGAGGAGGAAGAGTTTAGACCAGCAAAAGCGCAAATAAGGTGAGTAAAGATGGCTGAGTTTATGTCCGAAATGGGGAACCCGTTGCCGGAGTACCAGTAACCTGATTGATCCAAGTTTGTGCAGTTGAAGGCTTCAAGTATAAAGAAATTAGAAAAAAAAACAAAAAACAACAATTATGACCGTTTTCGACATCATGGAAGTGGTGGAGTCTGAAGAGAGGAGAGGTAACATATTAATGCCATGTCTTTCTCAGGGACCCTTTCATTGACAAGTCGTCAGGGGCCCTTTCATTGACAAAGTCGTTCTTGAATTGTACGGTGTGTATTCAGCTTTTGTTTGGGTGCGTTTTCATAAATAATAAGTGCGATTTTAAACTAAATCATAAAAATTAGATTATTTGGAAACTGCGTTTTTAAAAAATTACGATTTGAAAACGCTGAAAATCACAAGTAAAGAGATGTTTTTTTAAAAACGCAAAATTTTAAAGGTTAAATTGTAATCTTAAGGTTAAACTGCAATTTTGCCAAATGCTTAACTGCGTTTTCAAAAATCACATTTTCAAATCGCACTTTTTAAAATCTCAATTTTTAAAATTACACTTTTTAAAATAGCAATCCCAAACGGACCCTTATTCTGGATACAAATCTCAAGGGCGTGTTTGACGATGTGTTGGGTTGGGTTGGATTAGGTCGGAGGGTTTTTGAGTTTTAATGAGATATAAAATAGAAAGATTGTTATAAATTTTTTTGTATGGAAAAGTGAAAAAAAAAAAAAAATTAGTAAGTCTTTATATTTAAATAGTAATAAAAAGTGTTTGATGTGATATAAAAAATAAATAAATAAATAAAAAAATGATTGATGGAATATGAAAAGTTCGAATGTTTTGATGTGATTTTTTAAAAAGAGGTGGTGGTCGGACCACCCCACCCCTATAAGTTTTAGGGGTAGCCGAACAACCCCTGCCCCCCTCTTTTTTTTTTTTTTTTTTTCTTATTTTCAGTTTTAGGTTTTTTTTTTTCATTTTTTTAATTTTCACTTTTTTCCCAACATATATTTCCAATTTTGTTTTATATTCTCTAAAGTCTAAACCATCCAAATATAAATCCAATATATATATATATTATATATATATATAATATATATATATATTATATATATATATATATATATTATACTGTATATATATTTCACATTTTAAAAACCAAACAAAAAAAATCGCACACCTCAAATAAGCCCTCCAATCCATCCATTGAATCCGCGAAAACAGGGCAATTCAGTTTTTCACCTGCTACGAAATTGAAGAGAACCATAAACATGGTCAAAATTTTTCAGCAATAGTACGTAAGTCATACTTAGTTTATAGTGTATAGATATGTTTCCACGTAAACAGGGCATGCACAAAAAGATATGCAGGTTCCCGACGTTTTTTAACCTGGCGTTTATAGTAAATGCCAGGTTAAAAATCTTTTATAGAAACGCCATAAAAATTTACGTTTTTTAACCTGGCGTTTATAGTAAATGCCAGGTTAAAATCTTTTATAGAAACGCCATAAAAATTTACTGGCGTATGAGGATACGCCAGTTAAAAATAAAAAATCTGGCGTATATACTTAAACGCCATAAATTTTGACGAAAAGTCAAAAGCCCCGCCTAGCAATGGCTGAGATTCGCGCGCCTCTGTAAATCTTTTAGCCTTTGTCAGATTTCTCTATCTCTAAGTTTCCCTCATCTCTCCATTTGTTTCCCTCATGTCTCCGACTCCCTCAACCTCGCTCTTGCATATGGTATTTTAATTCTATCTCCTCCGGGACGGCTCCCTCTTCTCGACGCTGCCGCCGCCACCGTCACTTTCACCCTTGTTCGCCACCGGTTAGCTTGCCTCAGCCGCCGTCGCTTGCACCCTCCTCCGGAACGCCCGCCTCCGCCAGATCTGCTCCCTTTGGTATGTTTTCCTTCCCATTGTTAGTTCCTCTGCTCTCTCTCTGTCTTTCTCTTAGAAAATTGAAAGAACAAAGGGGCAGTGGGTCTCGTGACTTTAAAAAGGGGGTTGGGGGGATGTGTGGGGGCGAAGAGAGCCTTTTAGATATTTGGTTTGAAGCTATTATGATCGATTGGAAGAGAGAATAAGAATTTTGAAATTGTTGTGTTGGTTATTAGGATTGCTATCTGCTTATGTCGTTTCTCTGTTATGTTTTGTTTGTTCTATCTTTATTGATTGATTTATTTCTATGGCAGGATGAGAGGAAACCATGTGTTTGATCTGTTTTGAAATTGATGCTGTAGAACCCTGATTACTTTCTTACTTAATGGGTTTGATCTGTTTTGAAATCTCACAATTGCACTTTTCATTTTCAGTTACATAGAAATTGTGCTAAAGACGTGCTTTTGGCTACCTCTTTTGACAAAGACCTTAAAGCATATAAATTCCTTAAAGCAAAGCAATGGTTCCTAATTTAAGACGTACACCAAATTATTTTTTTCTTCAAAATCAATCAAGGTATGGTTCACGGTTTTGTTTTCTCAATCAAACTTTTTCGTGTTTTGAGAGGTTTGTTTCCAATTTTGAGCCTTGATGGCACCGTGACTGGTTGCTACTCTTCATTATTTGAAACTCATGGCAAGCATAGCACTTGTTTGATGAAATGGGTGTGAGAATCGTATGCTTATTTTTACTGAGTTTGCCTTTTATTAGCGGAAATGAGAGCCCAACGTTCAAGACATTATCGTGCTCCAGAGCTCATGTTTGGTGCCACTGAATACACAACTGCAATAGATATATTGTCTACAAGTTGCATGATTTATTTATTTTTTTAATTAAAAAAAAAAAGAAAGAAGAATTGGGGTGGCCGATCCAACCCCATGGGGTGGATCAGCCACCCCAAAACACCACAAAAAATAAGAAAAAAATGGCCTGGGGTGGTGGTGGATCGGCCACCCTAGGCCAGTTGATCTCCTTCTTGTCATCGCAGACCGCAACGTACCCGATCCACCAAGATGTGACAGCATGTCGTCGACCCACTTCAGCAACCCAAGATCCGGCAGCACCACGTGATGCGGCTGGGGAGGTTCCTGAGCCGACGTGGCAGGATCGGAATGGATGGCATGGTAGGCGGTTTGGATAAACTTGCCGTACCTGACCACCTCTCGCCAGAGATTCTCGTCGAGAGAGAAAAAAGTCTGGGGATGGCTCGCAAACCACCCCTAGGCCATGGGGGGTGGCCGATCCACCCCCATGTGGTGGATCGGCCACCCCAGGCCATTTTTTCTTATTTTTTGTGGTGTTTTGGGGTGGCCAACCACCCCAAATTCTTTTTTTTTTTAATTAAAAAAATAATAATTTATTATTATTTTATTGAAAACTAAGGGTATTTTAGAAAAAAAGCTTTAAAAATGAGCTTTTTTATACCATTTTGGTAGTTTATTGGGTCGACATAGTACATTTGTCATTTTCGGGGACTTGTTTCAATTAGGCTGTCAGTATGTAAGACTTTTTTATATTTTTCCCTATAAATTATCTTACATTATTTATTTTTGTTTAAAATACGTGTTAATATTAATTTCATATAAATCGTTAAATGCTCCTATTTAAATCTTTTATTTGAAACGAAGAGAATGCTATTTCGTTTGGTATCCCCTCGTCACCCAATTATCAATTGAGCAATATTGCATTGGGTGCAATAATGCATTTAATTATAAGAGACAGTTCAAATAAAAGGATATATTTATTTTAGGTGTCTTAAAAAGACTACGCATGTGTCGTAATTTTTTTTAATAGTTCATATTTAATTTTATATTCATCTCTTTTTCATGAAAAATTTATAATTAAATTTAAACCATTGAAAAAATACACTTTTTTTTTTTTTTTCAAAAAAAGAAAAGTATCCCAAGAAATTTCAATCCATAATTAATGGAATGTTAATGTCACCCAAACTATCAAAAAAATCTGAATAAAGTAATTAATAATATTTAATTCTATATATGTTTACTTGTAAAACTCAATCATAAGGAAGAACCAGCTCCATCATATTTAAATCTAGGCCCCCACCGCCATCATATCTTCATAATGAATCCAGCTCCACATGTCCAACCGCCAACTAATTTTCATTAGCTCAACATGTCCAAAGGAGGTTGGGCTCTTGGTTTCTCTTGTTAAACCAAATGCAAGATGAAGACTGCATTAAACGGCATCAACAAAAAAAAGCCCCTCAAACTTTGGTTAAGATAATAGATGGTTTTCAAAACGTTGACGTTTGGGTTAAAAGAAACCCAAAAGAAATCTAGACTGTTAAAACAAACCAAAACCCATCCCAGCCGTTGAATAGAGTTACAGTTTTTGTACTGTATTTTAAAACTACAGCATAGAAGCCGGATCCGGTTGGTTGAAATAAAAAAATATTCCATTGTTTTGATTATAAAAAGGCCAAGGCCATCCTCTTATAGCTCAGTAAAAGTAAAGAAAAAAAAAAAACAGAAGAGGTAATTGAGAAGCAGAGTTTATCACCAGTGAGAGAGATTGCCGAAGGGAGAGGCGAGAGCTGGCTGCCGAGGAAATTGCAACGCATTTTCGGGAGGGATTTTGGTAATTTGCTGAAAAAGATTCTTCAAATAACAAGATTTGTGTTTTAAAATAAGGTTTGGGTCCTTGGCTTCTGATGGTTGGTTTTTCTATGTGAGAGTTCTAAAGTCTCCCGAAGGAAGAGATAATATTATTATTATTATTTTTTTTTACAAAATCGTTGTGTTCCTAGGCATCTAATGGTTTGGTTTTTCTATGGAGAAGTTCTAAAGTCTCTCAAATGGAGAGATAAATCACTGTATTTTTTTCTTGTTTTTGGCAAAATCGTGTTTATGAGCTTTGACGATTGAGTTTTTGTGGCATCTCACTCTTTTTTTTTTTTCTTTTTCTTTTTTTTTTGTATGTATACCATCCCTGGTAGTAAATTGGGGCCTTCTTCCAATTATTATTATTATTTATTTATGTTTTTAATGTATACATCACCGATTGTAAATTGGGGCCTTCTTCCCCTGGGGCCTTAGGCAACCGCCTAAGTCGCCTAGTGGAAGAGCCGGCCCTGCCAACCGCCAACTAATTTCCTTGCCTTTTGTTTTCCTCTGAATCTGATTATTAATCCTTCAAAGTCGATACCTTTCAACTCTTCAAGTCTTTGATTTCCCATCGTATGGCAGAAGTAGTAGATGAGTTTTAATTAGCCCATCTTACGTTTATCCGAAGCGAAACTTATTCACCTGCATGTGAAGCCCAAATCCAGATTTCCTTTTTTGTTTTCCCATATCATATACTCTGCTGGTTTGTATGCTGAAAACATATGTGTTTGTGAGTTGCTTTCCCTCATTTTTTGGTTTGAAGATGATTGTGTGGTTTTGTTGCAGGTATGGTTGAAGGCTGTGTTCTGTTAGAGTAACAAGTGAACGGACCTGTCTTTTCGGGTACGTAAGTTTGCCAGCTCAAATTCAATCATTTATAAATTCACCATATTTAGAAAGGGAGATGGAGCTCCAACATTTCAGCCACTACCATTCGTTGATCTTCTTTGAAGATCTAGAAAAGAATGATGATGATGATCATTGCTATGGGTGCCTGAGACAAGTATCGGGTCCTAATTACCAATGCATAGATTGCTTGGGGGTCCACCTTCATCAATCATGTGCGGAAGTACCCTGCGAGTTGTGGCACCCGTTGCACCCCCAAGATCCCCTGCTTCTCATCCATGAGGAGGAGGATTGCGAATTATGCGAGGGTTGCAATGTATATCATGCACTGGGCTTCGTTTACAATTGTTCTAACTGTAATTTTAACCTTGATAGTAAATGTGCTTCTCTACCGCTCACCATCGAAGCTGAAAATCTTGACCACCCATTGACCCTCATGCAGAGATCTGTCTCTTTCACTTGCGATGCTTGTGCGAAACAAGGCAAAGGCATGTTTTACTCATGTACTGTCTGCCCATTCTTGGTCCACCTACCAATGTTCTTCCTTCCCAAAGAATGTCAAACATATCAGTCACAAGCACCCTCTCAACCTCACCAACTCTCTTCAGCTCCCTCAATCCTCCGACCGTCGATTTTGCCCACTCTGTGTTAAAAATGTGGACACAGACAACATGTTTTATTATTGCTTAACTTGTGATTACGTTAACCATCTTCATTGTGCTACAAATGAGCAACTGCTGGATGAAACATTTGACGATACGGAGTCTATTGAACCCATTGATTTCTTTCCTTATGTCTTGAAATCCAAACCTGGAGAACCGGTCGAAATCAAACATTTATTTCATGACCATGACTTAAAGCTAGTTATTGATGAGCAACTTGAGAATAACGAAAAATGCGATGCGTCTATGTGGCCAATCTCCCCTCCCTTTTATACTTGTTGTGCTCAATGCAGATTCTTTCTTCACAAATCTTGTGTTGAATTACCCTTACAAATGTCACACCCGCTTCATCGACACCCCCTCATTCTCCTCCCAGAGTCACCTAAATGTATCGGTAGTTGTTTTGTGTGTGAAGCTTGTGATCGTGATTGTAATGCCTTCACCTACTATTGTCACGAATGCAATTTCAACCTTGATGTCCAGTGTAGTTTGATACCTGACATCATTAACCATGACGGTCATGAGCACCAACTTATAAAAGCAGTAGGATGAAAATTCTTTATTGCATTTATATAGTTTCAGTTAACTCATCAATTTAATTATAAAGGGGTGATTTCACTTCTAAAATCTGGGCCGGCAGGCAATTGGGGGAATGAATCCAAATTCAAAACAACTATCCCGTAGGATAAGACAATCGAACGATTGTGATAGAAATGGTGGGTGATCATATTAAGATAAAGAGCTTCCATTAATGAGTGGAATTTAAACTTGACCAAAAGATCATAGGGCTTTTTCATAATAATTTCAATTAAATCAGCGGGTCAATATGGGTACCTTTTGGGAAATTATTGGGAAGCGTTGCAGGATGATGGGAAAGTGATTTTGCACCTATCCTGCAAAATTTAAAATAGTAATTTTGTACTTCTCCGTTAGTATTTAATGAAAAATCTTAATAGATGGGGATTAAATAATATATATTGAAAATATGAATGGCCAAAATAAGAAAAATCAAAGTTCAAGAGAAGTATATCAAAACGGATGAAAATTTAAGAGCCTAAATGAAATTTTCCTAATTTATTTTTTTATCCTTTATTTTTTATTTTATTTTTTTTTATATCCTCTTATGTATGTATATATACACACCCAACAACGTGGGTACTACTGTTCCTCACCCTCTCTCACCTGCCGCCCTTCTTTGTCTCGTATCCTATTTTGATACTTAACAGCGCCCAATTTATATGTCTACAACTGCAACCAAACTTTGTGTATATAACATTGGGTAATGGTACAAGTTTTCTTGTTCTTCTTGTTTTTAATTATTCAAGGCTTATGTGCATTGAGCTACTAACCTTCTTTCATTCAATTTTTTTTTCAGTTGGACCAAAAGAAATATTGCAATTTATGAATCCACTTAGAGCATTTACATCTGTCTAGTAAATGTTTAACTAAAATTTAAATAAAAGATCATCTTTTTCTGTTTAAAGTTACCCACTTTTCTCAAATACATATATCCAGCTTAACATTTTTGTTATATACTTTCACTATATTATTTAAATATTATTTTTTTATTCCTTATTTTTGTAAAAAAATCATATTTTTAAAAATTAGTCATTTTTTAACAGTCATATTTTTCAAAATTTATGTTTTTCTATCGATCATATTTTTTAAAATTTAATTTTGTGTGTAGTTCATGCAAATATACTACGACCATCACCTAATGTGTAGTCTTATACTCATACCTCAATATGACTCGAATTCAACACTTGAATACGAATTGCAATATCTTGTGGTACTCTGGTCCTCAAACCCTCTTTTAATACCAGAAAAAAAGTCTTTCGTAAACTGTTTCATCTGTTTGACAACAAACCCATCCAAGATTAACCCCAAAAGTCTTGTGGAGTTGTACGTTGTTGGCATTTCATGGTTCGACCGAGAAGTTAATTCAATTATGCAAGATATTGTGCATATCTTGGACGAAGCTGCTCCAAGAATAAAACAAAAACTTGACAGGGCCTTATGAATTATGATAAACAAGACTAAGGGAACCTATACTAACTTGGACGTCTCTTTCTTTCCTCCTTTCATATCAAACAGGCCAAATTCAAGTCCCCAAATTTCCAAGATGATAAGAATGTACGGCTCATAGCAGAACCTAGAGATTTCACATGAAGTAGATGTTATCAAACTCTGGAAAGAGATATCAAGTATCAACTAGCTTTCTTTCCATGGCATCCAAAAATATCACCCTCCTCTTGTTAATGTTTCTTTTTCAACATTTGCAGTGTTCTAATGCTCAGAGTTGGATCAAAGCAGGTTATTGGTATGCTCGTAGTGAATCCCCCATTCCTGATCTAAATTCGGCCTTGTTTACACACCTTATATGTGCTTTTGCTGATATCAACTCCTCCACCTACCAGCTTTCCATCCCCTCAGCTAATGAACAATACTTCTCCATCTTCACCAACACTGTCAAACGCAAGAACCCATCGGTGGTCACTCTTATATCTATATGGAATGGTCAAGCTGCAACGGGTCAATCCATCATGGGTGAGAAAGTCAATACTTCAGTATTGTCTTCCATGCTCAACCGATCTTCTTACAGAAAGTCTTTCATTGAATCTTCAATAAAAACAGCAAGGAAATACGGGTTTCAAGGCATAGATTTGTTCTGGCTTTGGCCTAACACGGCATCAGACATGACCAACATGGGAATTTTGCTGGATGAGTGGCAAGCTGAAGTAAATTCTGAGTCAAGAAAGTCTGGCCAAGCACAATTGATACTGACAATGGCCCTTTATTACTTGCCAACCTTTGAATTTGGGAGTTACCCGATTGATTCCATACAGAGAAATATGGATTGTGCACATGTTGTGGCATATGACTACCACCTGCCTTTAAAGGAGAACTTTACACATGCTCATGCTTCTTTGTATGATCCTTCAAGCAATGTTAATACTGATTATGGAATAAGAGAGTGGTTGGCTAAAGGATTTCCCTCAAACAAGTTGCTTTTAGGTTTGCCTTACCATGGCTACGCTTGGGCTCTTGCAAATCCCAAAGAAAATGCTATGGGTTCGCCATCATCATGGAAGGCCGAAACAAAAGATGGAAGCATGAGTCACAAGTACATCAAGGGGTACATTCGAAGTTATGGTGCTACAATAATTTTCAATTCTACTTATGTTGTGAATTACTGCATTATTGGATCCACTTGGATCAATTTCGATGATGTGGAGGCTATCAGAGCTAAGATTGCTTATGTGAAGGAGAAGAAGCTACTTGGTTACAATGTGTTTCAGCTCAGCAATGATGACAATTGGGTGCTTTCTCTAGCAGGTACCATCTGAACTTTATATGGCTATACTTTGTCCTCATAAGAGTCAATAAATTGAATCTGCTTTTCTATAAATGAAAGGGAAAAATTGCCTTGCAAATGCACATAACAGAGGATTAGTCATCGTGACTTGATTAATCCATTTAAGCAAAATAGAAATCATGGGAGTTCTTTGCATAGCAGAATGTTTAGTACTCTTCATCTAAAAGAGAGCTTGCCTCCAACTTGAGTATCTTCACCAAAGCTCTAAGTTGGAGGTTGACCCTTTTGAGAGTGTGAGTTTATGGTTTGGAAGTTCTAAAAACAGAGAAATTTTGTAAATGATATGGACTATTGTGCATGTGAACGATATACAGATATAGCAAAAGTCCACAACAATTACAATTAATGCTTCACTACTTAAGATGTTCAAACGTCTTCCACATTATTATTGGCATACACCAATTCAGTTTTCCTTCTATCCTCTGTGTTAGTTGGGGTTTTGAGCTTTTTTTTTCTCAAATTGCGCTATTGCCAACTGACGATCATGGGTGCCCCTCATTATTAATTATATTCACCTACGATGTATTGGACTCATTCAATCATCCATTAATTAACAAGCAAAAGCTCTAACAACCAAAAGCTTATGCAGACATAAACTATCATGCACGCTAGAATTAGAATTCACTACTTAGTACTTCCGTTATAGTTCCATCAATACAGTTAATAGAATGCCACGTAAGGCACCCTAATGTGATGACACCTGCTCCCAAGCACCATATGCGTACATTACATAGGCGTATCAGAGGAGATAGCTATGGTTTATATGCCACGTGTAAAATAAAATACATACTTAAAATACATGATTAAAAAAAAAAAAGAATTTTTTTTTTACTTTGAGGGTGGNATTAGAATTCACTACTTAGTACTTCCGTTATAGTTCCATCAATACAGTTAATAGAATGCCACGTAAGGCACCCTAATGTGATGACACCTGCTCCCAAGCACCATATGCGTACATTACATAGGCGTATCAGAGGAGATAGCTATGGTTTATATGCCACGTGTAAAATAAAATACATACTTAAAATACATGATTAAAAAAAAAAAAAAGAATTTTTTTTTTCTTTGAGGGTGGCCGGACACCCCCATTTTGGCCATAGGGGTGGCTCAAGCCACCCCCTATGGCCAGCCAGGGAGTAGCCGAACCATCTCCAACCTGCAAAAGGGGTGGCCCAAACCACCCCAAAGATCCAATAGGAGTGGTCGGCCACCCCCTTTTGGGCTTGGGGTGATTTTCACCACTCCATAACAGCCAGTCTGGGGTAGCCGAACCACACCCAAGGCTCTTGGGGGTGGTTCGAATACCCAACTTGCAAAATGGGGGTGGTTTTAGGGGTGGCCAAAACCACCCCCAAGAACCGTGGATTGGCCGAACCACCCCAACCTCTTGAGGGTTGCCCATCCACCCAATATGGTGAATCGGCAACCCCCAAGACTTATTTTTTCTTGAATTTTTATTTATTTTTTTAAAGAAACTAAGGGATTTGTAAGAAGAAAATCTAAAAAGTGATTTTTTTGTCACACATTGGTAGTTTGATGGGTCGTATTGCACTAAACAGTTTATGGGGCTTTATTAAAAACGCTTGTTAGTTGAGGAGGGTTTTTTATATTTTCCCCTATATATATTGTTCAACATGGCATTGTCACGAGATGTACGTGCATGGCATGCATTAATTAGGCATATAAATGATAGCCAAGACTCTTGTGTTGGAACAAGAAATTATAGCACCAGGATGTTCAAACTTGCGTTATTATTGGCATATACCTATTCAGCTTTCCTTCTAGCCTCTAGGAGTTAGTTGAAGTTTTGAGCTATTATTTTTCGAATTGAACTGTTGCCAACAGATCATCTTGGGCGCCCCTCATTATTAATTATATACACCTAGTATGTATTGGACTCATTCAAACATCCATTAATTCAAAATCAAAAGCTATAACAACCAAAAGCGTATGGAAACATAAACTATCATTCATGCTAAGACTAGAATTTATTGTTTCAACACAAGAGGCTAGAGCCCATTTTATTTAGGGTTACCTGCAATTTTAGTACCTCTGCTTTGCACCAAAATCAAATTGATACTTTGGTTTCAAACACTTTTACCAGTGATACCTGACATTAACTGTAATTCACTACTTGGTACTTTCATTACAATTCCATCAATTCAGTTAACAAAATGCCACGTAAGGCACCCTAAATTACTCCAAAAGGGTAAAAGGAAAGCCTATATATACGCTTGCACTCTCATCTCAAAGCTCCAAGCAATAGCTCAATATATTCTCATAGCTGTAGCAAGCAAGAGTCTACTGCCTTGCATTCCCTTCAATGGCTTCCTTTGATGCTGGTAATATTACCGAAGTGAAAGCGAGATACTGGTATTGCGACAGTAAATTCCCAACCCTGGTTGCCAGCATACCTTCCAAGAAAACCCATCTTTTTGCTGCCTTTATGGATGTCAACCTCATCACCCTTTTTTTTTGTTAACATGCATGTGTCTCTTCTTTTGTAAGTGCATGCTTCTTCGATCATTCTAACTAGTTATTTATGTGTAATTCTAATTACTAATTGTAAGGCATGAGTCTGTCATGCATGAATCCAAGAAAAAATAATAATAATAATATTAATTTGGTCACTAGGATTGGTTGAATCACCACCAAAAGTCTTTGGACGATTATGAGTTAGTGGGTCATTGGATCACCCTATGGCCTTTGAAGGTGGCTTAGCCATCCCCTCTAGCAAGGTTGGAGTGACTTTAGATGCACGTTTTAATTAAGGTTATTATGGGGTGTGCTAGAGTCTATATATATGTGAAATGCTGATGTGTCAACATATAT
>FXXK01000357.1:98397-114115 GCA_900184695.1 Betula pendula
AAGGCACAATCCTAGGCTGTAAAAATCATAACTAAAAACTATAACTTGCCGCAAGTTGGTTGGGCTAACTCGTGCAAATTGCAACTTTCAGACTACCCGAGGCCCTGTTGAGAAATGGATTCCTCCATGAATACACAAGATATTTTCAGGATCCATTTCACTTAAAATGATTAAGATGAACTATTTTACAGTCAATATTTTGTTTTCTTATTACATTAAACAACATGATTTGTGCTATGTCATTTTAAAAAAATCTAAATGACGTGACATCATATACACTATAAAAAATAAAATAAATATATATCAAATTGATTTTTTAGAAGTGCTTGAAACAAACGATGGCAAAAAATGTCCTTCCCAACATCTCTAAAAATCGACCCTAATTCTCATTTTTATTGGCGTTGTTGTAATGCCCAATAAATTATTTAATGAGTCTATTGTGTTCAAATAAAAATTAGTGGGATTAGTGTGTTAAAATAAAACAGGGTGGTGTTATTGTTATACGTTAGGTTTGTAAATGGTAGCCTAAAAAAAAGAAAATAAAAGTGATATTTTTGGCCCATCTTTCTCTCACCTTCCCTTAAGCTAGAAGTGCATATTTCTCTCACCTTATCCTTTCACACATAATACTGTAGGGCTGGCAAAACGGGTTGGCGGGTCGGGGTCAGGTCGACCCACTTGACCTGCCAACCCGTTAAGCCTAAACACAAACATTATCCGTTTAATAAATGGGTCACCCGAACACGACTCGTAATTTTAACCGACATGTCTGACACGATTAGTTATATCCAACCTGACCCAGATTAAGTAAGCTTGGATTAAAATAAATTCAGGAAATGACCCTACATGACCCGTTTAGGTTAGTTTCTATTAGTTTCTAATTTCTTTTACGTTTTAAAAATAAAAAATAAAATGAATAAAATAAAATAAACGGGTCACCCGGCGGGTGACCCGTCTGACCTGAGAACTAAACAGGTCATAAACGGGTTGACTCGAACCTGATAACCATAAACCCAAATCCGCTATCTTCGTGTCGGGTTCGCGGGTCGTGTCAAAAATTGCCACCCTTATATAATAGTCACTTTTCCCTCATTTTCACAAAAGCTTGTCAATTGGGTGGACATGTGTTTTGTTCTTTGACTTTTCCCCACTTGGTGAGATGGCTCACTCATGGTTCAAGGTTTTAGTGCCCACTTTCCAAAGAAAGTGATGAATTTTATTTCTTAATTAATATTTTAACAATATGCACTACACGAGAACATATTTATTGTTAAATTTATAAAATGTAATTTTGACCATAAAACTGTTTATCCTAGCTTAAATGGAAAGGATCATATTCCAAAGAAAACAATCGACCCATTTAGTTTTCTATCCAATTTGACAAGAAATAATTCTTAGCTCAAAAAAAGGACTTTCAACCAATAAGAAGATTTTTCTTTTTTATGATTATCAATAATTGAACCCAAAGTTTTTTTTTTTTTCCAATAAAGGCAGGAGGGGCGACCAATTGTGGCTACTCTATATGGACGTTACCATGGTACTACTTGCTGGAAATTGCTCAGAAGGGCCCTAGACGGTAGGAACACAGGCGCTCCCTCAAGATCAATTGAGCCATAGCCTGAGCCAGCCCCATCAAGACATCAATGGATTGTCAATGCGGCAAATACTAAGCAAGCTTGTATGACTGATTCTCCATTGCGGACACCCTTGATTACTTGAGAATGTGTAAGTGAGGATCTAAACTATTGCCTTCCCGTTTGGGATTAATATTAGGAAATTAATGCTCGTGCAACTTTGTAAAGATAAAAGAAATCAAACTCATTATCTTTTGTCTATTTATATTATGCATTTGGTTGATATTAATAGCCTGTGGTTTTTATGCAGTTTATTTTCTTATCTATATTGTTATTTATTCATTTTATTTTCTTATCCAATATGCAAAGAAAACAATCTGGTGTTTTTCTTATGGGCCGGCAATTCAACTTGTAAACAGGGACTAGAGGAATAAAAAGGTTATAATAGAAAACATAATGCGGAATAGATTAAAGAAAATCAGAATAATAAAAGTAGAGACAAATGATTTTACGTGATTCAGTCTATGACCTACGTCCACAGGATAAAGCCTAAAGGGTTACATTGTTGCTCTTATTCACATTAATGATTTCACAATACAAAATGCTCTATTTTATAAAGCTTACATATGATTTGAATCACAATCAAATCTCATAATTGAAGGTGATTGAATATCATCAAATCCCTAATTTTAGTGTAATATAATCTTCATCATTCTTATCAAATCCCTGACTTTAAGGTAATCTAAATATACTCTAACATCCCCCCTCAAGCTTAAGGTGGAACGATTCTGGAAGCTTGAGTTTGAAAAGTTGATGCTGACCGACGATGATGACTGGAGTTAGGCCTTTAACAACAATAGGCCGAGAATCTTCCAAATATGGCCAAAATGAGAGCCAACAAACGGCTGAAATTAGACCAACTATAGGCCTTAAATGGGCTAAGGTTTTAAACAATACCACAAAGACCAAAAATTGAGCCAACTATGGGCCAAGAGGAAAAAAAAAAAAACCCAACCAACAATGGGCTAAAAAAATAGGTCTAGGTCAACAACAAAATCAAAATAACCAAATAATGGGCCATGACCAAAAATAATATGGGCAACTTGGCCTCTTGTTTTTTTTTTTCTTCGGTTTTCTTTGTTTTCTTCAACCGAATTTTTTTTTCTTTCTTTCTTTTCTTTTCATTTTTTTTTTAACAAGGAATATTCTATTCAGAGATTACAGCAAACTGTGTTAAGGATCACCTTAATCTCGTAACCAAACAGATCCAAGTCTAACACCAAAACCGGGATATTATATGCCTAAACTAGAATAGGAATATCTGCAAACTCGAGTAGCAAATAGGGGTAAGAAATCACCCGTAACCAAATACCCTTCTTCTCCAAATTCTTCTCCTAGCTCTTCCACTCACACTACTAGCCACAAGCCATGGACTACCGGAGGAAATATGCTGGCGCTGGGCTTGGACTGAGATGGCAAGAGGCAGCGCAGCAAGGCTGCTAAAGATCGGCGCAGTGTGGAGGAGACTGGTGCATCTGGGGGCGGCAAAGATCAATGTATGGGTCGTGAGCAGCATATGGCACCGGAGGTGGCGGCGGAGGTTGAGTGGTAACGGCCGAAGATGACGCCTTCTGAAGTCAAAGGCTGGCCGATGGAAAAGTTGCTGGTGGAGATGGTGTTCCAAGGCCGTTCATGGCTAGCAGAGGCGCTGATAGCGCTGGGTAGTGGACGTCTGGCCAAGACACAGCGACAGTTGCCATGGATCTAGATGGAGTGGTTGATGGAGCAGCTCATTTGTGCACTGTGATGTATCGTATAAACCACAAAACTAGAAGAAAAGTGAGAAAAACAAGAAGTCATGTGGTTCTGCTTTCTCATGAGATCTAATGTACCAAGATCTTATGGGTATGATGAAAACTTCATCAACTCGCCCACCAGCATCTGACAAATTTTGTTTGTTTGTTTGTTGTTAGACCAATACAAAGGATAATCAAGAACATAAACAAAGGTTTTTGACTGAGATTGAAAATCAATCCGAAACAAACAAAAGATAAATAACAAAATAGACAATTGCAATATAGGATCGAACAGTTGGCGTTAGCCTATAGAAACAAATGATTTTATGTGGTTCGATTTATGACCTACATCCACATGATAAAATCCAAAGGGCTACATTGTTGCTCTTATTCACTTCAATGATTTCACAATACAAAATGCTCTATTTATAGAGCTTACATATAATTTGAATCACAATCAAATCTCTTAATTGAAGATGATTGAATCCCGTCAAATTCGTAATTGAAGGTGATTGAATCTCATCAAATCTCTAATTTTAGGGTAATATAATCTTCATCATTCTTATCAAATCCCTAACTTTAGGGTAATCTAAAGATACTCTAACAGGTTAGGGACTGAGGAATATTAAGTTGCTCTAGAGGGGCCTAATCATATTCTTTTGTAGCTTATAAATGATTTTTTGTGGTTGTTAATGGAGGATGAGCAACTTAATAGGGTGGATTATGAAAATTAATACAACTTTTAGCAATAATAATGTTAATAGAGTGATTGTGAATGACCATATTATACACTATGTCTAAGAGAAAAAAAGGATTTTTTTTTATTAATTAACTATATATATATATATATTTCCCAAGTCCTCCACGCTCATCTTGCTACCAGTTTGGAGATTGTTACTTCATTATCAGAAAAAATTTCTGGCTGCAATATGAATTTATTTTCCTCCTCTTTATCTATTTTCCTTGAAAAAGCAGGCTTTTTTGGAGTTGTTAGAGCTGCAGTTTCATTTTTTAGCATAGAAGAAACTTCTAACATAGATGGCCTGTCATTAGCGTTTTCCTGGATACATAAGAGAGCTATTTGCATGCATCTAATTAATCTGCATGATAAAAGTGTATCATCCAAAGTAGCACCCATAAATTCCATGCCTTTGCCTTCTTTCCACTGCTCATATGCCTGAAATTATAGAATATAAAGCATCAAATACTTGGAAAATGAATGTACATAGGTACTCAGCAAAAGAAAAGAAGTGTACGTAAGATTTGATCCATGGTTGTCTTTGCAATATTTACTAAAGTTTACTTAGATATTCCATGATGTTTAGGTTCTCATCCAAACTATAATAACAAGCAGTCCTCTTATCAAGACATTTTCTACTCCTGCTGCCAAAAGTAGCATGGGAAGTGGTTTATAGATAGAGTTATGTTTCTGCCAATTTACATATGTAGTCTAACAGAAGTTTACCTTGTAAACGGGACCTAACCTCCTCTCTAAGTTTATTTTCAATTGAATGTTTATCTATAGCTGCTTCAATGTCAGCTAAAATAAAAACTTGCAAATTAGGAACATTGCCATTAAAATCTCCTGCAGCTGCCATATGATTAATTTTGGACTATGATTCTTTGATGTAAACAACCATTCCTATATTAACAAAAAAAAAAAAAGGAGGACAAAAAACAATAGAAGATGCCCAGAAGTGTCAGTTCGTCAATCATGGTGGTTAATAGTAAATAATCCTAAATTTCAATTATAGACGGTGAGTTAATGTACTGGCTAGAAAAATTTTACCAGTTAATTTGCATTCTCCTCCTTTAGCAACAGATTGCAAGGCCCAATAGGAGAACAACGGTAGCAGTACGTGTAGTCAAAATGATTACTAATAATCGCCACTTGGGTTGTCCACTATTCTTTCCTTCCCCTTGAGCTGATAAAGCGTCTCATGAGAGAATTTATGAGAGACGAATATGTCAGAAAAGATCTTAAAACAATGTCACCGTCAAGCTTCTAATACTCTCGATTGCTGAAATATATAATTGGATCTTAATATAGTTTAGTTTATCAAAGCAACGCCAGATAATCTTCTATACATATCAATGTCATATATGTCATGTCTAATCTCTTTCTAAGGCAACCCAATAACTCCATGAAAAGTCAGTTTCCTATGGCCAGTCAAGTCAAGAGAAATATAAACACTCATGTAGGGATATGGATCCCCTATAATCCCCTGCGTACTAACAGAGGAGTGCCCAAACAAAGTTTCAATGCCCCTTGACCCCCTTGACCCCCTTCCATAGAACCCTGCATACTAACAGATGAGTGCCCAAACAGAGTTTCCATGCCCCTTGACCCCTGCCCAAGGAAGAGGGAGTATGGTAATAAGAGAGATCCCCCATGTAGGGATAATGATCCCCTACAATCTCCTGCCCACAGAAGAGGGGTCGTGCCCGAGCAGGACTCCCTTGGGGGATCTCTGTTAAAAATTAATATTATTAATTTTTTTGGGCTAAGATGATCATTCAAGTCATATATATTATAAAATCTTAGAATATTTGTTGTTGCTACCTTACCAAATACTGGTTAAGGTGTTTGTATATATAAGAGAATCAGTTACAAAAGATTAGTAAGATAGCTTCTAAAATCTGAAGATCAGCTTCTGCAGAAGATTCATGTGGATGTGAGGTCTCGGAAATTGGGTAAAGGAAAGTTCAAGAAAATCCCTAGAAATATTGAGCTTTATTGTAATTGGGGGCTCTCTAACTCTATTTTAGTGTAGGCCTCTTGTTTTTTCTTTTCTGTTTGGCAGAATAGGTGATGTTGGCTGATTGTAAGGGTTTGTTTTTGTTGCCCTGTGTTTGGTTTGGCTCGTTTGATATATGACAAATCTCTACTCATTCATCCAAAAAAAAAAAAAAATCATGACCACCCATTGATCCTCATGCGGAGATCTGTCTCTTTCACTTGCGATGCTTGTGGGAAACAAGGCAAAGGCATGTTTTACTCATGTGTTGTCTGCCCATTCTTGGTCCACCTACAATGTTCTTCCTTCCCAAAGAATGTCAAACATATCCGTCACAAGCACCCTCTCAACCTCACCGACTCTCTTCAGCTCCCTCAATCCTTCGACCGTCAATTTTGCCCACTCTGTGTTAAAAATGTGGACACAGACAACATGGTTTATTATTGCTCAACTTGTGATTACATTAACCATCTTCATTGTGCTACAAATGAGCAACTGCTGGATGAAACATTTGACGATATAGAGTCTATTGAACCCATTGATTTCTTTCCTTATGTCTTGAAATCCAAACCTAGAGAACCCGTTGAAATCAAACATCTATTTCATGACCATGACTTAAAGTTAGTTATTGATGAGCAACTTGAGAATAATGAAAAAAGTGATGCATGTATGTAGCCTATCTCCCCTCCTTTTTATACTTGTTGTGCTCAATGCATATTCTTTCTTCACAAATCTTGTGTTGAATTACCCATACAAATGTCACACCCGCTTCATCGACAGCCCCTCATTCTCCTCCCAGAGTCACCTAAATGTATCGGTAGTTGTTTTTTGTGTGAAGCTTGTGATCGTGATTGTAATGCCTTCACCTACTATTGTCACGAATGCGATTTCAACCTTGATGTCCAATGTAGTTTGATACCTGACATCATTAACCATGACGGTCATGAGCACCAACTTATTCTCTCCGGTGCATCATCTTCTGATAAGTGCAGCTCTTGTGATTCTGAAGGAAAAATATGCTTTCATTGTGCTAGCTGATTGTGAATTTACTCTAGATTTCAAATGCGCTACACTATCGCCTCCCATAAGATACAGACTGCACGACCAACCATTTACACTTTGTTATGAAGATGAAGGTGATTCCGTTGACGAATATTATTGCGATATTTGCGAAGAAGAATGAGATCCAAAGCACTAGTTCTACTATTGTGCAAATCTCAGTTTCCTACTCATCCAGATTGCATTCTTGGGAGATTTCCTTATGTCAAGTTTGGGAATACTTATAAATACGAAATCCACAAAAAACATCCACTCACTTTGGTTCACAAGAGCAAGGACATCCATCCTGAATGTTATGAATGTGGTGATCTTTGCGATGACTTGATTTTGGAATGTGTCAATTGTGATATCAGTCTTCACTTGAGTTGCGTTTGGTAACACTTCATTTCATATTTGGAAGATGAATAGTCTGCTAGTAGATTATTCAAACATTTATGGGTTTATTATATCTTTAATCAATATGAAGGAATGTATAATAATAGTTAGCATGTCCATGAATGTTTGTGTTATGTATTTGGGGCCGGCTTGATAAGTTTTCTTTTTAGCATTACTTGATCTTGAAGCATAAGGCGACAAATTTAAGTGAGACCTTTTGTTCTAATATTAATTAATATTATTCTTCTCGATTGCTTTTTTTTATGCAAAATTACTAATTAAGTTTTCTTATTCAAGTTTTTCTAAAATTTTGAGTAATGCTAAAAGGAAGACTCATGTCTCTCTTATGTTCTCTTAAAATTTATGTGACTTTTAAAATTATTATTGGATTAAAATTCAATAATGGTCTATCACAAATTCAATAGTAATTTTAAAAATTACGTCAAATTTGGGAGGACACAAGAAGACATAGATCTTCTTTCTAGCAGTACTCTTTTAGCAATATTAATTTTAGAAAACTTCTTTCTTCAAAAGCAATTGTAACATATATGGAATGATCGATTGATTCAAGGAGCTAAACTGTATTTCAGACAAACGAAAATCATGAAACAAGAAAAAAAAAATTCAATTATTGGATGAAAATTTAGGGGCAAAGTTTTCCTCCAAACTGGATTAGAGAAACTTTCTCTAACTTGATTTATAAAAATGACATGTGTTCCTTTGCATGTGAGAAACACATGCTTTTTAAAAAGCATGAGCTTCTCACATGCGTTTTAATAATTAAAAAAATTCAAATTTGTCATTGTAATTAAAAAAAGCATGTACTTCTCTCATGCAAATGGACATATATTATTGTTATAGACTAAGTTGGAGGAAGTCTTTGTCCATAATTTAGATGGAGAAATGGAGAGGAAAATGGAAAGTTACAAAGATATTTCTAATTGAATAAGACCGTCCTTCTTTTGGACTTTCTAGACTTTTCATCTTCTCTTCAACATTTAAATTGTTCATCCTTTAATGATAGATTTGAACATCTCTTATATAAAGATAAATAATAGATAAGAAAAAAATGAATGTTTATCATCTCTCTTTATTCATATATACGGTGTACACTCAATGTTGCTATATAAAGAGAGATTTTTAATTGAATGAGGCGGAGCCTCTTTAATACTTATTTTCCATCTCTCTCTCTCTCTCTCTTTTTCTTTTTCTTGTTTTTTGCTCTTTTGGTCAAAGTCTAACATAAAAATTTGAACATCTCTTATATAAAGATAGATAATAGATAAGAAAAAAATGAATGTTTATCATCTCTCTTTATTCATATATACGGTGTACACTCAATGTTGCTATATAAAGAGAGATTTTTAATTGAATGAGGCGGAGCCTCTTTAATACTTATTTTCCATCTCTCTCTCTCTCTCTCTTTCTTTTTCTTGTTTTTTGCTCTTTTGGTCAAAGTCTAACATATGTCTCTGACACATTAACACATGAAATATCCAGATGATTTTTTATTTTTTATTTTTTTTTTTGTAAAACCATACAAAGAAAAGAAAAGGCTATTTCTGGATCGGATCAATACATATTTTAAATTTTGATTTGCCATTGTGGTCATATTCAACAGCATGTAAGTAAAGTAGTACTAGGCATTAATTGGGGGGGACTTCAACTAATTCCCGAAGTGGAGCAGCCTACCAATTTTGACTATTCTGAAACGTACAGCTATGTTTGTCATTCTCATGCACTAAAACATTCTCGCCCTTTCCCCCTATCTATAATAAGGCCATGCGTAGGGGTGTAAACGAACAGAGCTACTCATGAACATATTCGGAATCGGCTCGACTAAGCTCGACTCGTGCTCGAATCGGTTATTATATGAGCTGTTCGTGAACACAAAAATAGGCTCGATTATTAAACGATACAAACTCGTATAAACTCGACTCGACTCGGTTAATGTTCGTGAACAAACTCGTATAAGGCTCGACTCGTCCGTTCGGGCTCGATTCGTATATATTTATTAATATATATATATATTAATATATATGTATATATGTTAAAAATATATATATATATTAAGTAATAGTATTCAAAATATATTAAGTACTAATAATTAATTGGTTATATAACTATAGTATATTTATATATTATAGTAATAGTACAAATGAATAATATCAACACTTAATTCTATGATTCATATGATCTAATGAGTATAATTATCATAGATAATCTCATAAGTATATGATAAGTTTTTTTAATTCCAATATATATATATATATATATTAAATTTAATTTTTAAAAGCCCCTATAACTATAAATTATAACCATATAAATTACATAATGTCAATTGTCATATAAGTATACAAATTTATACTAATAAAAAAAATTAAGTTATACTCTTCTAGATACTCAAATAGTTAGATACAATGTATACTATAAAGTATGCATGTAGTGTAGTGATGTATATTATTACTACATGTCTATAATAAATAATAGTATAATAACTAGTTAAAACATATATACTAACTACTATTCATAATTTTACAAACTAACATATATAATTAATGATTACATGTGATTATGCTAATGATACGATGTTAGTAAATAAATACACTAAGTACTATTGTCAATTTTACAAACTTAATATATGTTATCATAACTATTAACTAATATATTAATGTTAGTTAACTAACATAGTATTATTAGCATAATAGCATGTAATCATATATGTTAATTAATATTCTTATGTAAAAATATATATCTGTGTATATTAACTATTCAATTAACATATAATAACTTAATTAATATAAGTTATAAGTAGTTTGAAGTTAACCATTAATCATTATGTAATATGCATATGTTAATATGTTACTATGTTAGTGTGTAAGTTGTAACATATATATAAAGAGGTCCAGTTACTATGTTAGTGACTAGTGTGTAACATCAAATATGTTAGCATTAGAATCAATAATAATTTTTTTATATTCACAATCTAAGTATTATTATTATAATTTAAATCATATGATCATATTTAGATGATATGATCATATGATCTAACTTCTAAACATTATCATTATATACTTAGGATAAATATGATTATTAAATATCATATGATCTAAGTATTATTATTAAATATTTAAAAATGATAATAACTAGCATATAATGCGGGTGTTTTTTCATTGTATAATCAGGAGTTTTTTATATTGTTTGTGTGATACCTATTATATTTCAATACAAATAAATCTTAAATAATTATGAACATTCGAAAAAGCATATGAACAAAAAAAACAAAAAATCCCATAAACATTAAAGTGAAGAATTCTTCAACTTAAAATTTCACAAACAAAATGAAAACATATTCAAATTTCAAGCCAAACCCAGATCCTCAATCTACTATACAATTCACTCCGCAATGCACTTTGGTTACATCTTATCCACACAAATCAGATTCTTTTAATACATGTGTATGTATCAACAACAAATTGTTAAAATAAGCGATCATCATATATCAAAGCATGTCCCTCACCTTAATGTTTTTGTAACTGGTATGCATAATATTATCTCATTGTTACATAATTGTTTGTGTTAAGTCTAGTTCCATTAACACCTCTACGTAAAATACCAAGCCTAAAACCATTATCGCCATATGAAAATAGAAGAGGATACTACAATGCCATATATGATGGATGCAACTTGTTGATCCTCTGTAATCCACATTCTATATAATCTACAATAACATCATGATGTGAATTCTCAACATTAATATCACCAATAATAATTGCAGCAATCTTAGAACATGTGGGAAGATTATGATATCTTCCATCGGTTGATCGTGAGCCAATAAGACGTAATCTTAAGTGGTGGATATTACCTTTTCTAAAATGATCTCTAGCCATACAAAAGGTTTCACCAATATATTTGATTCATCTAGCTTTCGGACTAGGGCATCAACAATCGAGTGATTAAGGTTATTGTCAGAGCGATTCAAAAAATTCATTATATTTGACTTAATAATTATATAACATTTCAATTTATGAATTAAAATATTTATACAACGAGAAAATATATTAAGAAAATAGTGAACTCACAATATTAAGAGATTAATGCTACAAAACAGAGTAGAGTATTAATAATTATGGAAAAATTATATTTAGTCCTTAGGTTTTTATATGATATGAATTTAGTCATTGGGTTTCTAATTTCAAGAGTATGGTCCCTAAGTTTTGCCCAGATTTTAAATAGGTATTTCTATCACTTTTCCATCAAAATGAATGGTTTGTCATATATTACTTGTATCTCAATTCACATGTTAGCGTTCATATCAACACCTAATATCAATGTCATATCATTAAGTGCCAATTCATCCTTAAAAAACAAAACAAAAACAAAAACAAAAACAAAAAACAAAAAAAAACAAAAAAAACAAAAAAAACAAAAGACCAAACTTAAAAAACAATAATCATCTTCTTTGTCATCTTAATCTTTTAGATTTGTAGCATTAAAAGAAAAATCATTAACTTTGATGTTGATATAGACCTTGGCGTGTCAAATAAGACACACGTGATAAAAAGAAAATCATTAATTTTGACGGTAAAGTGATAGAGAAACTAATTTTAAAACTTGAGTAAAACTTAAGGATATTTTTTTTTAAAATTGAAAACTTAAAAACTAAATTCAAATCAGATGAAAATTTAAGGATTAAATATGATTTTTCCCTAATAATTATATAACACTTCAATCTATGAATTAAAATACTTATATATAGCAAGGAAATATATTGAGAAAATAGTACACTTACAATATTAAAAGATTAATGCTACAAAACAAAGTAAATAACCTAAATAAAATTTAAGAAGAAGAATTTGAAAGCATAATATCTTACATTAAGGCATCATTTAGTTTGTAAAATGAGTATTATATCAAAGAAAATGAATAGTTACTTATGAGAATAAATGAGAGTGAAATGTAATAGTTATTCATATTTTTTAGTTTGCTGACAATACATATGCTCAAATTGGAATTGAACCAAAATTTTTAAAAACCTCATTTTATTTTTTATTATTTTTAAACTCAAATTAAAAAAGAAAAAAGAAAAAAAAAAACTGTAGAAATGCAGTGGGTGTCCGGCCACCCCATGTGGGTGGCCGGACACCCAATGGAGAAACCGGGGGTGGTGCGACCACCCCCCAGTGCCCTCGGGGTGGCCGCGACACCTCCGAGGGGCTCCGGGGGTGGTCGCGACCACCCCGATGCTCATCGGGGGTGGTCTTGGCCACCCCGACGGCACTGGGGTGGTCGCACACCCCAGTGCCTCGGGGGTGGCCGCGACCACCCGGAGGGGCTCCGGGGGTGGTCGCGACCCCCCGATGCTCATCGGGGGTGGTCTTGGCACCCCGACGGCACTGGGGGTGGTCGCACCACCCCCAGAATGCCTCGTTGGTCCACAACGAGGCACTCCGGGGGTGGTGCGACACCCCCCGGTATCTCCAGTGGCTGTCCAGCCACCCATTGGGGTGGCCGACACCCACTGATTTTCTCCGTTGACGTTTTTTTTTTTTTTTTTTTTTTTTTTTTTTTTTTTTTTTACAGTTTGATAGAAAATAAAACAGGTTTTTTTTTTTCCTTTTCTTTTTTCTAAAATAAAACAGATTGATAGACTTTTACAATTATTAGTAACATGAGAAGTCTACCAGCCCAACCTTTCAGTTCCTTATTCCACAAACGCACGTTTAATCAAGATAAAATCAAATCTGAAGAGATAAGGTTCGCACGTCTCTCCCAGAATCTTGGTAAGTGAAATCTGACTCCACACTTTCCCATAACACCTCAGCACCGTTGGATGCTCCAAACAATCTCAGCCCTTCATTTTTTTTACAATTAGCCCTTCATTTTTTTTACACCCTACGCACCACTTATTTTCTCATTTTTTCTTCACTGCGCCTCCCTCTCTCCACGCAGTTACTAACTTACTGGTACACCCATGTGGGTGGCCGGACCACCCAATGGAGAAACCGGGGGTGGTGCGACCACCCCCCAGTGCCCTCGGGGGTGGCCGCGACCACCTCCGAGGGCTCCGGGGGTGGTCGCGACCACCCCGATGCTCATCGGGGGTGGTCTTGGCCACCCCGACGGCACTGGGGTGGTCGCACCACCCCCAGTGCCTCGGGGGTGGCCGCGACCACCCGGAGGGGCTCCGGGGGTGGTCGCGACCCCCCGATGCTCATCGGGGGTGGTCTTGGCCACCCCGACGGCACTGGGGGTGGTCGCACCACCCCCAGAATGCCTCGTTGGTCCACAACGAGGCACTCCGGGGGTGGTGCGACAACCCCGGTATCTCCAGTGGCTGTCCAGCCACCCATTGGGGTGGCCGACACCCACTGATTTTCTCCGTTTGACGTTTTTTTTTTTTTTTTTTTTTTTTTTTTTTTTTTTTTTTTTTACAGTTTGATAGAAAATAACAGGTTTTTTTTTTTTCTTTTCTTTTTTCTAAAATAAAACCAGATTGATAGACTTTTACAATTATTAGTAACATGAGAAGTCTACCAGCCCAACCCTTTCAGTTCCTTATTCCACAAACGCACCGTTTAATCAAGATAAAATCAAATCTGAAGAGAAATAAGGTTCGCACGTCTCTCCCAGAATCTTGGTAAGTGAAATCTGACTCCACACTTTCCCATAACACCTCAGCACCGTTGGATGCTCCAAAACAATCTCAGCCCTTCATTTTTTTTACAATTAGCCCTTCATTTTTTTTACAACCCTACGCACCACTTATTTTCTTCATTTTTTCTTCACTGCGCCTCCCTCTCTCACGCAGTTACTAACTTACTGGTACACCTTTTTTTTTGTCTTCTCTTCTCTGCCTCTCTCTCTCAATCTTCCTCCTTCTTTGATAGTGAGTACCCAAAAGAAAAGCAGAGTGGCTGGGTCGTTTTTTCACCGATTTAGGATGGATTTTGGCAAATGGGTGTGATTTAGTTTTGGAAGATTTTCATGTTTGATTGTAGTTTGAAGTTTTCATAATTGTAGTTTCATGGGGTGTAAGGTGTTGGAAAGAGAGATTTCAGGCACTGAGATTTGCGTTTTAGTTTTTTCGAGCCGATTTCGAGCCGAGTGCTCGAGCTCGAATTCGGCTCAAAATTATTGAGCCCGAGCTCGAGCTCGCACAGGTATCTCACCTTGGCGAGCCGAGTTCGAACACAAAATCATAGCTCGTGTCAAACTCGAGCTCGAACTCGACTCGACAAAAATTTAAACAAGCCGATCTCGAGCAGCCGGTACTCGCTCAAGACCGGCTCGTATACACCCCTAGCCATGCGTCTAAAGATTCAGTCTACAAAACAGAAGATCTTAGTGCATGTCAATGCCGACGAAAGCTATAGTTGGAAAGGCCGGTGGTCTTATTTTTGAAACTTGGAAATGGAGATTGTAGACAAGCATGCAAGCGATGGTAAGAGGTCTCGTGATGCATTGGATAAGCGGGCCATGTTGAGATGTTGTGACAATTAAATCGGTCTTATGCATGGAAGTTGCAAGTTGCTTTTATCATGGATATATGGACCACTCTCCTTTCCCCTCTAAAAAGAAACTAAGAAAGTTCCAAAAAGGAGAAAAAGCATAATGTTAAGGATATATATGGAGAAGGAATTCTACATCAACAAATTAAACACAATCTCCTAATACTCAAGATAGAACTGATCAATCGGTTACCAAGGTTAAGGATGACGACTTATCTATATTCTATCTGATGAATCGATTCATGATGTATTCAAACTCAAAACTCTTTTGTAGTAGTCTTTGTATCAAACAAAAACTATTGTAACACATCAATTATATATATATATATATATATATATATATATATATATAACTCTCGAAGATGAGTAGAGGGTGATCGAGGAATATTTTTCAAATCCCAACACTTTGTGTTCTATCACATAATCATGCAAAATCTTGTCTCCAGCCGAGATCAAAGGTTTAATGAAAGAGATCAATTTCCATCTTCAACTATAATAGGAAGGAAACTATATATATATATATATACCTGATAGTGTAGCTTACTATTACCTTCGCTTGGAAAAAACAAGATTATTTTAACATATTCATTTCTATAATAATTGTCAAATAAACACTATCCTTACGACAGTTTACTAGAGTTTGTTAAGTTTGCGATTTTAAAAAA
>FXXK01000357.1:114402-141872 GCA_900184695.1 Betula pendula
ACAAACCAGCTTGTAAAAGTGACATGTGTCCTTTAAGCATGTGAGAAGCACATGTTTTATTATTAACATGTGCTTCTTATATGCTAATTTAATAGCATTAATGATAAAACATCTGAAATTTAATAGCATTAATAATAAAATATGTGCTTTTCACATGCTTAAAGGACACATGTCACTTTTGCAAGGTGGTTTGTAGGAAACTCCTACAAACTAGTTTGTAGGAAATTTCTGTCCTTAAAAAATAATGTTTAGCCTTTAAAATTATGCGTTTCTAAAAACACACTTTCTTGCCTGCAATTTAAAAACTCATATTTTTTTACGTTATAAAATCGCAATTTTTTAAAAAACGCAATCACAAAAAATACATTTGATGAGATTTAGTTTAAAATTACATTTTTGTTCTGCGAATTCCAATGCCAAATGCACTACTCTTAAACGCTAATATTGCCAACCCTGTCTCTCTCTCTCAAAACGAGAAGCTAGCTAGCTAGGTAATGCCTTGGGGGCAAAGGCAATTGGCCGGCATGGGCATGACCATATGTTGACGTTGTGGTATATGTTGCGCAGTACACGCCGAGAGATCGTGATGCTTAATTTGGAGTAACTGAATGCATGTATATAGCACATGCCATTATATTATGCCAATATCATCAATTAGTGAGCATGGCCCAATTTGGAACGGAATCCCCGATTTGACATTCTTGTAAGCAACGGATATCGACGTCAATGGTGTAAATTTTAAACAATGCAAAGTCATACAATTTCAAGGATAGATATTCTTTCAATCTTTTAATTTACTTCAATTTTCTTGCGCATGCCTTGTATTTTGGTGGTCCTTTTAGGCACGTACACCATTGGACTTGGACCTCCACTGAGAGAGTTGTCAAATTAATTCCACCCCCAAACATATAATTACAAGCTGCTCCAAGCCTAAGTATCTAGAACTGCCCCTGCCTATATATGCACTCTTCTCTCTATTCTGATCTAGTGGGATCTGCTGGATCTCCACGGGACACTTTGCAAATCCTTTTTGAAATAAAATTTTAATTTGATCTATCGGGCTAAAATGAATTTCCTATAAGAGATCCAATGCTCTTTTAGGATAGTGTATAAACATATATGTGGCATCTAATAAGGGGGTTCATTAATTGTTAAACTTTTATTTGTTATTGGGTGTTGCAAATGACTTAGGACAAAAGTCTAAGATTAGGTAATATAATATGCATTTATGTTGTTATTTAGAGAAATAATATTTATTCATCTCCCATCCATCTTTTTTTAAAATTAACTATTGAATCTAAAGGACCCACAATAAGTCCTACAAATACAATAATTCTTTTTAAAAAAATAAAAATAAAAAAGAACAGAAAATAGAGAGATAGCAAGTCTCTATTATTTATTATGAGTCTACTAAAAATTTAATGGTAGTTGGTTCATTTGAATTGGATTTAAAAAGTTGATATTAATCAATCGTACAATTAATATCATGATTGTACTTTAAGTTAAAGTAGAAAACAGAACAATCATAGCACAAAATGAATCCAAGGAATATATTGAGTCATTTGATAAAGAGAGTTTTATTGTGAATTTTTGTGTAATTAGTAATAAAAAGTTATTTATGTGATATAAGGGAATAAAAAATAAATTTAAAATTTTTTTGTTGTGAGAAAAAAAAAAAAAGAAGAACATTGTTTAGTAATATTTTTGAAAAGAGGTTAGCTTTTTTTTTTTTTTTTTAGAAATGAAAAGAAGAGGGAGATTGTTGCCAAATGGGGCCATTAGGAGCCGTTTGGTAAAGAGTTTTATTGTAAATTTTTTGTTTGAATAATAATAATAAGTGATTGATACGATATAAAGTAAAAATGAGTTTTAAATTATTTTTTTGTAAGAAAAAAAAAAGAATAAAGTTGTTTAGTAATAGTTTTAAAAAAATGTTGATTTTTTTTTTTTTTTGAGGGGAATAAAAATAAGGGGGAGATGTTTGCCAAATGGGGCCATTGTATAGAAGATCTATCTATATGCTTCATACTATACTTCCTTGTCATCACATTCTATTATATTAATTAATGTGGCAATATTTATCAGCCCTTTGATTAAACCATATAAAAAAAATGAAAAAAAAAAATTCCAATAGTTAGAATTAATGTCACTTCAGCATTGTGGGATAAAAACTTTTTCTCTATATAGAAAGGCATCATATCCAAATTCTATCTTTTTTATATAAAATAAAATAAAAAGGAGAGACCACAATAAACTGGCCTCCTCCTCCCTCTCATAATTATAGTATACATCTATATATAAAGGGGGTATTCGATCAAACCTTGTAAAATAAATGAAAAAAAAAAAAAAAATCCAATAGTTAGTTAGAATTAATGCCACGTGGGAGAAAAACGTGATATAGAATGTTACTTTTTCTCTATGTAGAAAAGACATCATATCCAAATTCTATCTTTTTTTTTTTATAAAATAAAATAAAATAGAAAGGAGAGACCACAATAGACTGGCCTCCTCCTCCCTCTCATAATTATAGTATACATCTATATATAGAGAGGGTATCCGATTGGTTGGCATGTGAAATGACTAATGAGGACATAGTATGCAACTATAAATATAGGTCTTGACGTCTTGGGTTAATTGGTATGGGGGTTGTGAGGACGTAAAATGAAGAGATTCTCAATTATCTCTA
The DNA here is from genome assembly GCA_900184695.1 of Betula pendula. Classification (NCBI taxonomy): domain Eukaryota; kingdom Viridiplantae; phylum Streptophyta; class Magnoliopsida; order Fagales; family Betulaceae; genus Betula; species Betula pendula. The sequence goes on from FXXK01000357.1 coordinate 117,089, forward strand.
TCGTCGTCGTCCTCCTCCTCCCTCTTTTAGCTTCATGTGCAGAAAAACAGGTCTTTTTCATTCCTCTCTTCTCAAATAGTTTGTATCGTTTTTATATATATATTCTAATTGGGATTTATATATTCTAGCGAAAGATTTAATTTGTGAATAATTACACCATTTTTTTGGGCCAATACAGGTTTACATAGTGTACTTTGGAGGGCACAATGGAGACAAAGCCTTGGATGAGATTCAAGACACTCATCATTCATATCTCCTCTCTGTGAAAAATACTGAGGACGAAGCCAGAGCTTCTCTGCTTTACAGCTACAAGCACAGCATCAATGGCTTCGCAGCTTTTCTCACACCCCAAGAAGCCTCCAAGCTATCCGGTAAAAAAAAATTACCATCGCAGGAGTTCTTGTCCTTTTATGAATAAAAATTTGGACCATTTCTCAATTTATGCGTGTTATTCTTGTCATTGCCATACGAGTGGTTGAGGCTTAAGGTCCTTAAGTCTGAGGCCCCAAGCTAGTGGTGTGTGGCATTGGACCAAGGATTAGTCGATCGATTCTTAGACTCTAACCTCAACGCTCGATAAGTCATAGTCAGTCGTATAATGAGTCCATGGTAATGTCTAGCGTGAAGTCGGATATCTCGTATTCAAAAAAAAAAAAAAAATCTTTTATTTATATACAAAAAATTTAGACTATTTCTCGATTTATGCTTGTCATCCTACAAAATTGTTCTTGTCCAATCTTTTTTTTTCTCTCTATATATAGAATATTAAAACATTAATGGTTTTGAACAGAATTGGAGGAAGTGGTATCAGTGTTTCGGAGCGATCCAAAAAAGTATTCTTTGCACACCACAAGATCATGGGAGTTTATAATAGGCTTAGCAGACGGAGAGGGAGATCAAAAGAGCTTCCGGACTGGAGGAGAATTATTGTCCAAGGCCAGATATGGCAAAGATGTTATTGTTGGGCTCTTGGATAGTGGTAACAATTTCAATACAAACATCATGAGCATGCTCTTGGCCCTACAACTTTTTGACATGTGATACCGTCTTTGTAATTTAGCTTTCATATATGTATGTGTGTGTAAATCATTGCATGCATGTGGATGCCGGCAATATGATTGCATGTAATGAGTGCACTTTTGATCAGGTGTTTGGCCAGAATCAAAGAGCTTTAGCGATGAAGGGATGGGACCCATCCCAAAATCATGGAAAGGAATCTGCCAAACAGGAGTTGCTTTTAACTCATCCAATTGTAATAGGTAATCAGCTTGCCTTCTTCTCTCTCTCATATATTGCTTTTTGTCTATGTTGTTTTAAAGTTTTAGGTTTTGAAAGTTTTAGGAATTCAGGATAGAAGATTATGGTTAGTTTAATTAAATAGATTAAGTTAAAATTTATTTTTTTAGTTTATACAATCATATTTTAACACGATTTAAACTCGATTAGACAATTTTTTATACAATTTAAGAATAACCCGACAAGCAAAAATGAATTGTCACCCTTATCTTATTGACAACGACTCTAATTAGAGGGCATCCCTTAGGACGTACCCTTGCAACCTAAAACCATAGAAGGCTAATTGTTCCACTGTTGGAATCATTTGACTTGAGATTCCTTTCTTGTGGGTGACCCATTAATGAACATCATCCTTTGCATTTCAATGCCATATGCTTCTTCTATAACTGTTCCCAATGACAACTGCCAACGGGCCTGCACTGTGTCCTATAACTTGTCGTTTTGTAAATTTCTGTTTTGGATTATTTTTAGGGTTAAATTGTAAAATAGTATGAAATTTATTGTTTTCTGGGGGAAGATACCTCCCTTGCTTGTCCATTTCCATCAAACAGATAAGTGATTTTAATTGCTTTGGCTTCTTCTGATTTCCATCTTGTGAGCTTTTGTTAATACTCCAATGCCCTACGCATATCAAGTCATCTTATTTGGTTTCTTCTCATTTCTTCTATATGTCTGTCAAGTCTATAAGTGACCCACATTTGGAGGGCCTCGGCCCTTCCAATTATAGAGGAAAGAAACCATACTAATTAAATCCCTAAAGCAAAAGCACACAGACATTTCTTTATCATTTCATGGAGGGAATGATTGTTATTGAGCGGACCCCTTTCATAATTAGTTTAACCATTGACTTTAAAATTGGGGTGCGAGAATTACCCCAATTCGGGCATTTCAATTGTAGCGGATCTGGATTTAATTTTTTTTTTTTTTTTTTTTTTGGCAGTTGAGATGTTATATCCCTCATGTTAATTTTATGCCTATAGCATGGAGGGGAAATGGGGAAGAAATATTTTAGTTTGGACAAAGCATAATGTTTGACAGTCCTAATTGGGAGAAAGCAAGGGGTAATGTTTCCTTTTTGTGTAAAAATGACAAAAATATCATCAATAAAAAATTTAGAAAAAAAAAAAACCAAAACAAAAGACAAAAGACAAAAATTTAGAAAAATAAAAAAGACAACAATTTTGGAAAATGATTTTTTTTAATTTTTATAATTTTTATTAGTGGTATTTTTGTCATTTTTTTTGGGCAAAAGGGGTTACAAATTGCAACCTGAATGGTAATTGGAGGGGTGAAATATTATAACAATTGAAAGTTTAGAAAAAATATTGTAAATTACTTGATAATTAGAAGGGGTAGACCTATTTTTTCTTTATAATATTATGGTGAACTTTTAAGAAGCTTACCAAAGAAAATAATTTTTTTAAAAAATGGTGTATATTTATGAATGATATGTAAGTCAAATTGACTTGAATTAAATTATTCTTAACTACTACACTACGTTGCAGTCACGAGAGAGAGACAGATTAGTTTTTTTTGTTTTTTTCCCTACGCAAGAGAGAGAGATTAGTTAAGTACCTTTTAAGCATACTTTAAATTAAAAATGAAGCTATTTGGGGACTTTTGGCATCCGTCCGGATGTCTTATCTGTTGGTTGCCTATGGAGGCACGGGAAGGGTTGACAGACATTTTGAGATCTATGACTCTTTTGCTGTCTCTTGACTTTACTACAAAAATTACATTCAGCGGCCTTTTTAGAGAGATTCGGGTCATTTTTGACCTATTGTCTATTATTTAGTTGTATTTTTCGCACTGTAATTTTTATTTTAAGTCTGTTATTGGAAGACTTACCCATTTTTCAGTGTTTTAATTCCTTTATCTTTTCCTTATTTGCTTAGGGAAAAAAAAAATGAAGCACAAAAAGTGCTTTAGACAACTTTTACTATATATATATAATATATTATATAATATATATATATATATATATATATATATATTAAATATATATATATATAAAAGCATGTTTAATTACAATGCTATGAAATTTTTATTTGATTCATTTAAAAAAAAAAAAAACTTTATATCCATTAAGAAAGTGTGACGTATGAAAAATGAAACAAATGTAATGGACGAACCACCTTATGACTAAGGCCTTAGTTTCCCCAAAAAATTAAAAATTCTCTTAAAAACACAATTTTTATTTTTAATAAATTAGATCTTTAAAAATTAATTTCCTCCCCCCATATATTTATTTTTAAGTTTCACCCCCTCACACTAATAGTAGTGGTTCTGCCTCGACAACCATGAAATTGTTTCTATTATTTTCTTCCACAGCTAAAATTTCTTTCACCATTGGCATCTCCCCAGGAAAATCATTGGAGCCCGATACTATCTCAAAGGTTATGAGTCAAACTTCGGCCCTCTAAACACCACTGAGGATTACCGATCACCTCGTGACAAAGATGGCCATGGAACACATACTGCCTCAACAGTTGGAGGCCGATGGGTCCCTAATGCCTCGGCCATTGGGGGCTTTGCTCGTGGCACTGCCTCTGGTGGAGCACCGCTTGTCCACCTCGCTATATACAAAGTCTGCTGGCCCATACCAGGCCAATCAAAAGTGGAGGGGAACACATGCTTTGAGGAAGATATGTTAGCAGCCATTGACGATGCCATTGGTGACGGTGTTGATGTACTAAGCATTTCCATTGGGACTGCTACACCTTATCCTTTTATCAATGATGGTATTGCAATCGGAGCTCTCCATGCCTCGAAGAAAAACATTGTAGTGGCATGTAGTGCTGGGAACTCGGGCCCTGCACCTTCAACTTTGTCAAACATGGCTCCATGGATGATCACCATTGGTGCTAGTAGTGTGGACCGTGAGTTTGTCTCGCCTGTTGTGCTAGGAAATCATTTCATAATTCAGGTAAATTTAGACAATTAGTTATATGCATAATTTAGATATCATTTGGCTAGGATTATTTCATAGCTTATTATTAACTCTAGAAGCATCTTAATTGATTGTTATTAAAAGCAAACAGATTTAAGAGGAAAAAACTATTGTATTGCTAAAATGCTAACCAAACATGTTATAGTTTTCTTTACTCTGATACTACATTAAATCACTAATTATTCAACACATGAGGCCCAACACGTTTAATTTTCAACTGAAAGAGAGGTGAATGAAAGAAATAAAATTTGAATATAACCTTTACTCTGATACCACATTAATTAAATCACTAATTGTCTTAGACTTGATCATTTAAATTATATTATAACAAATTATTTATGTACCTTGTCAGATTCACTTTTTGTTTTGAATTATTATTAGGGACAAACTGTGACTCAATTCAAGCTGGAGAATAAGTTGTATCCATTAGCATACGCTGCAGATGTTGTTAACCCAAGCGTGTCCAAAAACGTTGTGGGGTAAATTTTCTCTCTACCTTGTCGTTAGTTTTCTGTAAATACAAAGATGGATTTTCCATTTTGGCTAACTAATGACTTGTTTGAATTGGATTAATTGTTGCAGACAATGCCTTCCCGGCTCTCTTTCACCTAAAAAGGCCAAAGGAAAGATAGTTTTGTGCATGAGAGGTAACGGCACAAGAGTTGGAAAAGGCTTGGAAGTGAAGAGGGTTGGTGGTGCTGGTTTAATCCTTGGAAACAGTAAGGCAAATGGAGCTGAGTTATCATGTGATCCTCATTTACTTCCTGCCACTGCAGTAACTTACGATGATGCCATCAGAATTATGAAATACATCAACTCTACTGAGAATCCAATGGCGACTATCATACCAGCAAAGACAGTGCTATATACCAAGCCGGCACCATTCATGGCTGCATTCACTAGTAGAGGTCCAAATGCTATTGACCCTAATATTCTCAAGGTAATAACTCTTTTTTGAAGCATACATTTTAGTTCTGAACTTCTTATAGGGTTAGCAATTTTTTACAAAACCTGCGAACTCAATATGAACCCAACACAAAATTAGTGAGTTAAGGTTGAAAAATCTGACAAATTTAATTATATAGGCTAGGTTAGTGTTAACCTATATAGTCTTATATCAATGTCTCAATACGACATGACTCGAATCCGACATGCGATATTTAAGACTGACAATTTTTTACATAACCCTCAATCCCAACACAAACCCAACACGAAATTAACACGTTATGATTGAAGGGTCTAACTCGTTTAATTAAATAAGTCGGGTTAAAATTAACCTATATAGTCTTATACTCATACTTCAACGCGACTCAAACTCAACAAATGAACACGAATTGCCACCCTTAGCCATAAACCCATCTCCCCCTGCAAAAAAAAAAAAAAAAAAAAAAAACAATTGAGTCCACCTTAGTCTTTTTACTAGCATACATATAAATTTGACGAAACTAAATCCATATAGTATGGATTTGATTTTTATTTGCAATTGTTTGTTTACTTAATTTGCAGCCCGACATCACAGCTCCAGGGCTGAATATATTGGCAGCATGGACTGAGGCCAATTCTCCTACAAAGTTGTCACAAGACCACCGAATTGTCAAGTATAATATTTTATCTGGAACTTCAATGTCTTGCCCTCATGTGGCTGCTGCGGCTGCACTTCTCAAAGCCATACACCCAACTTGGAGCAGCGCCGCAATAAGATCTGCTCTCATGACCACAGGTATATACTTATGAATATATCATTGCCTCTTTTTTTTTTTTAAATCAAGTTGGGTAAATGAAGTGATATTTTTATTCAAAGTAAGTAATGCTACATATTACACTCCATTACACCCAATTTTATTAGACTGATGTAACATTGCCCATCAGTCCTTAAATCGGTAATTGTTATTAAAAAAGAAAAATTAATGGGTCAAGTGACAATGCCACATGACCAGTAGGATGGGGGCATAGTATTTGGCATTACTCATTCAAAGTAGGATCGTTTGTACCTTTTCAGTTTTAATCTATTTCACAATGTTAATGTGGCAGTTTCAACCAATTCTTGAATTTTTTTTCCTTTTTTTTAACAAAGACTAATTTAAGATTGATGCTGACTAATATGTCATCATTCTGAAATAATTGTATAATAAAAATGTGGTTCCTAAATTACCGATCTTTCATTTTCTTAGTTAGGCTCTAGTTATAAGTATTTGATGAGTACTTTCAAATGTTAATTATCACGTCAAACCCATCTTTGCTTGCCATGGCCTTATAAATTCTCTAATGTTTCACTTGCAGCCGGGTTAACTAACAACATTGGTTTGCCATTGAGCGATGAATCCGGCAAACCTGCCACTCCCTTCGCATACGGCTCCGGCCACTTTCGGCCCACAAAAGCATCAGACCCTGGTCTAGTATACGACGCCTCATATACCGACTACCTTCTATACTTTTGCAGCATCGGGCCGGTCAAGAACATTGACCCAACATTCAAGTGTCCGACAATACCACCCAAAGCAATCAACCTCAACTATCCATCCTTAGCAATCTCGAAACTCAATGGCACCGTCACCATTAAGAGGACAGTCACAAATGTTGAACGTCATCACAGGAAGAGTGTGTACTTTTTTTCTTCCAAACCGCCATTGGGATTCTCCATGAAGGCCTCCCCAAGCATTTTGTCGTTTGATCATGTGGGCCAGAAAAAGAGCTTCACTATCACGGTGAAAGCAATTAGAGGTGATCATAATCAAACGCTTAGCAAGATTCACAAGGATGAGTATGCTTTTGGGTCGTATACTTGGACTGACGGCCATCATATTGTAAGAAGTCCAATGGCTGTGTCTTTAGCATAAGTATGATCGATTTATTGGTAGCTTGTAAATTAAGTTTGATGATGGTAATTCTTAGCCAATTAAGTATAGGAGCATAGAGAAGAAAAAAATAAAAATAAAAAATAAGGTCTATAAGGTGTTGTATTTATAAACAATTAACGTATCTCTTTACAGATTATGTTGTACTTTGAATATATAAAATACAGAGATTGCTTTGTAACAAACTTGTGATTCCTATCCTACTTAATTCATTATTTGCGTATCTTTTAGGAGACAATGACCGAGTCTCATGGGCAATTGTTGACTGAGTCTCATAGGCATCTTCAACTGTCTTAATAAAGCTTGTCTTGAATTTTCTAGGATTACGAAAAACTAAAAAAAAAATGCATTACTTTTTGGCTCTTGAAAGCTCATTTTGGAGCCAATGAAATTTGAGATTTACGTGGATGAACAACGTGACTAAGAATGTGTTTTTTTTTCTTTTTCTTTTTCCTTTTAAAGATCATCAAACATTCTAATATTTAAGCTGCACTGCAATTTCTCAAACTGATCAATATTTCTTTCACACATTGAAGATTCTGCCTCAACTTTTAGAGAGCACTAGTGGTTAACCCGTGCAAGAAAATCTTTTCAAGCAAAGCGAGATATTGTATTACTTACAACCACAAGAAAATCTTTTCAAGCAAAACGAGATATTGTATTACTTACAACCACAAATACGAGGAAATAAACATCATTAAAATTCAGCAGACCTCCCAAGCCAGTTACCAAGGCCAAGGATGACGACTTATCTACTGATCAAAGGATTCATGATGTATTCAAACTTAAACTCTTTTGTTGTAGTACTCTTTGTATCAAACAAAAAATACTGTTGTAACACATCAATTATATATTTAATGCAACTCTCGAATATGAGTAGAGAGGTGATCGAGGAATATTTTTCAAACTCAAACGTACACTTTGTGTTCTATCACATAATCATGCAAAATCTTGTCTCTAGCCGATCGAGATCAAAGGTTTAATGAAAGAGATATATTCCCATCTTCAACTATAATAGGAAGGATCCCCTGTAACCCTTTTTCTCCATTCAATGAAAAAAAAAAAAAAAACTATAATAGGAAGGAAACTATATATATATACCTGATAGTGTAGCTTATTATTACCTTTGCTTGGAAAAACAAGATTTTTTTTTGGTTAATGAGTAGTGAAATTCATATATCAAACGAGCCAATCAGACAAGGGCAGCAAAAGCAAACCCAAACAACCAAACACAGCAACCACCTCTGCAGAAAACAGAGAAGGACACTAACCAAAGCTAGCTACACTAAAACACCATTTACAGCAAAGCTTGACATTTCCAGGAGTTTGTCAAATTATAAACACTGTCCTTACGACAATGACTAGAATTTGTTTAGATTTGCGATTTAAAAATAGTAATTTAAAAACGACGTTTAACCTTTAAAACTATATGTTTTAAAAACACATGATTGCACCCCATTGCCTACAATTTTAAATCACAGATTTTTTTTACGTTATAAAATTGCAATTTTTGAAAAAAACAATCACAAAATATACATTTTTTGAGATTTAGTTTAAAATTACATTTTTGTTATGTGAAATTGCACTCTTAAACGCTAATATTGCGTACCCTGTCTCTCTCTCTCAAAACGAGAAGCTAGCTAATGCCTTGCGGCAAAGTTGTATTTTGTGCATGCCTAGTATTTTGGTGGTCCTTTTAGGCACGTACACCATTGGACTTAGACCACCACTGAGAGAGATGTCAAATTAATTCCACTCCCAAACATATAATTACAAGCTGCTCCAAGCCTAAGTCTAAGTATGTAGAACTGCCCCTGCCTATATATGCACTCTTCTCCCTATTCTGATCTAGTGGAATCTGCTGGATCCCCGACGGGACACTTTGCTTATCCTTTTTGAAACAAGATTTTAATTTGGTCTATCTGGCTAAAATGAATTTCCAATATGAGATCCAATGCTCTTTTAGGATAGTGTATAAACATATATGTGGCATCTAATAAGGGGGTTCATTAGTGGTTAAACTTTTATTTGTTATTGGGTGTTGCAAAAGTGACTTTGGACAAAAGTCTAAAATTAGGTAAAATAGTATGCATTAATTTATGGTGTTATTTAGAGAAATACTATTTATCTATCTTCCATCTATCGTTTTTTCAAATGAATTGTTGAATTCGAAGGACCCACAATGAGTCATACAGATCCAAGAGTTCATTTAAAAAAACTATGGACGAAAAATGGAGAAATAGCAAGCCTCTAATATTTATTATGATTCTACTAAAAATTTAATGAAAAAAAAAAAAAGTTGGTCCGTTTGAATTGGATTTAAAAAATTGATATTAATCAATCATACAATTCATATCATGATTGTACTTTAAGTTAAAAGTAGAAAAGAGAACAATCATATTACAAAATGAATAAGGCTCGTTTAGCAAAGAGTTTTATTATGAATTTTATCTAATTATTATTAAGAAATGATTGATGTGATATAAAGTAAAAATGAGTTTTAATTTTTTTTTTTTTAATGTAAGAAAAAAAAAATGAAATAAGTTGTTTGGTAATAATTTGAAAAAAGGTTGACTTTTTTTTTTTTTTTTTTTTGAGAAATGAAAATAAGAGGGAGATTGTTGCCAAACGGGGCTAGTAGGAGTCGTTTGGTAAGGAGTTTTATTGTAAATTTTTGTTTGAATAGCAATAAGAAGTGATTAATGCGATATAAAATAAAAATGAGTTTTAAACTATTTTTGTGAGAAAAAAAAATGAAAAAAAGATGTTTAGTAATAGTTTTGAAAAAAATGTTTACATTTTTTTTTTTTGGAAATAAAAATATGGGGGAGATGGTGCAAATGGCACCTATATATAGAAGATCTATATGCTTCATACTACACCTCTGTTTCATCCTATTTTATTGTGCTGGATGTAGTAGTATCAATCAATCTTGGATCAAATCTTGTAAAAAAAAAAAAAAAAAGTAATGTTTGTTGTCCATCTTTTTTTTTCATCTTTGTCCATCTTTGCATATGTGGACAAAGATGGGCCCCACAAATACAAAATGAAGTTTTTTTAAAAAAAAAAATGTCACACATGCAAAGATAGACAAAGATGAAAAAAAAAAGATAAACAACAAGCATTTCTCAAAAATAATATATATAATATATATATATATATAATATATATATATATATATATATATATAAATATATATATATATATATATATATTATATATCAATAGTTAGTTGGAATTAATGCCACATTAGCGTTATGGTATAGAATATAGATCATTACTCTTTCTCTATATAGATATCCAAATTCAATCTTTTTTTTATGAAATAAAATAAAAAGGAGAGACCCCAGTAGACCGGCATTACTAGATCTTGATCTATATAGAAAAGACATCATATCTAAATTCTATCTTTTTTTATGAAATAAAAAATAAAATAAAATAAAAAGGAGAGACCACAATAGATTGGCATTACTCTCTCTATATAGAAAAGACATCATATCCAAATTCTATCTTCTTTTTGTGAAACAAAAAATAAAATAACATAAACAGGGGAGACCACAATAGACGGGCATTACTCTTTCTCTATATAGAAAAGACATCATATCCAAATTCTATCTTTTTTTATAAAATAAAAAATAAAAATAAATAAATAAAAAGGAGAGACCACAATAGACTGGCCTCCTCCTCCCTATCATAATTATAGTATACATAATACATCTATATATACATAGAGAGAGAGGGAGGCTAGGGCCCGTGGGACCGTGGCCCCACAAGCCTTTTTAATATTTAAAAAAAAAAAAAAAATCATAAACATGACCCCTCATATTTGTCATTTCTTTATAAAAAAAAATTAAGAAAGTTTATAACCATCTTAATTTTTAGTGAGTTATATTGTTTTGGTTGCATTAAACAGTATTTGATACTTACAGAATAATATAAGATTCATATAAAATTAGTTTCTAGAAAATTTCAAGAGATATAAATTTAAAAAAAAAAAAAAGTTGGGCAATAATGTTAAATATTATATTTTTATTTCACAATAATGACGTAACAGCCTTAACCAATCCTTATATATATATATATAAGGATTGATCCAGTGGTTGACATTCTAGAAAGTAATACATCATTGAAACTTCAAATCTCAAATAGCGTCATCTTAAATCTCCATGGGTTGAAGCTAAAGAACATCATTTTAAAACTCTAATGGTAAAATCTCAAGAGTTGAAGTTGAAAAACATTTATTTTTTATTTTAAATTGCGTTTATCATATTTTTAATTAGTCCTACAATAGTAAATTTCTGGTTCCATCACTAATAGAGGGTATTCAATTGGTTGCCATGTGGAATGACTAATGAGGACATAGTATGCAGCTATAAATATAGGTCTTGCCGTCTTGGGTTAATTGGCATGGGAGTTGTGAGGGCGTAAAATGAAGAGATTCTCAATTATCTCTATCCTCCTCCTCCTCCTCCTCCTCCCTCTTTTAGCTTCATGTGCAGAAAAACAGGTCTTTTTCATTCCTCTCTTCTCAAATAGTTTGTATCGTTTTTATATATATATATTCTAATAGGGATTTATGTATTCTAGCGAAAGATTTAATTTGAGATTAATTACACCATTTTTTTGGGCCACTACAGGTTTACATAGTTTACTTTGGAGGGCACAATGGAGACAAAGCCTTGCATGAGATTCAAGACACTCATCATTCATATCTGCTCTCTGTAAAAAATACAGAAGACGAAGCCAGAGCTTCTCTGCTTTACAGCTACAAGCACAGCATCAATGGCTTCGCAGCATTTCTCACACCCCAAGAAGCCTCCAAGATATCAGGTAAAAGAAATTACCATCACAGGGGTTCTTGTCAGCTTCTCTTTGGACAATTTCTCGATTTATGCATGTCAGCTTTTCTTTGCATGTGAGAAGCACATCTTGAAAGAAATATTATTAAAAATGTAATTTTATTCATGTGATTCTTACATGTAAAGAGATACATAACATTTTTATAGACTAGATTAGTAAAAGTTCTTCCAACCCAGTTTGGAAAAAACTCTGTCCATCTTCTATAGACCAGAAATTTAGACAATTTCTCGATTTATAATCTCTCTTTTTCTCTCTAAACATAGAATATTAAAACATTAATGGTTTTGAACAGAATTGGAGGAAGTGGTATCAGTGTTTCGAAGCGACCCAAAAAAGTATTCTTTGCACACCACAAGATCATGGGAGTTTATAATAGGCTTAGCAGAAGGAGAGGGAGATCAAAAGAACTTCAGGACTGGAGAAGAATTATTGTCCAAAGCCAGATATGGCAAAGATGTTACAGTTGGGCTCTTGGATACCGGTAACAATTTCAATACAAACACCATTTGCATGTAGGGGTGTAAGATGAGCCCAACGGCTCATGAACTTGGCTCGGTTCGATTTGGTTAAACTTGATTCAGTCTCAGTTCGAATAATAAATAAGCCGTTCGGGAACTCAATAATATGTTCGAATATTAAACGAGACATACTCGTATAAACTCGGCTCGGCTCAAATAAGCTCGTATAAACTCATATAACTTCATTTTTATAATTTTTTTTAGTATTATTTTAATTTTGTAATAAGAACATCTTATGTAAAAAGGAATTTTATTCCTAATATGATAGATATAATTTGAATTATTGTTCCAATGATAGTTTTAGAGATTTGTGTGTACATGATTATGTTTGTAAGTATGTATGGATATGTGTGTGTGTGTTTGTATATGTACATAAAGAATTTATATACATATTATAAAACATACATATAAAGGCAAGATTGAATTATTTAAGATTCAAGTTAATTTATTTAATTAATCCAATTGATAAAATTTTAACAATAATTAATTATTAGTATAGATTTATGAAAGTATAAACAATCATGATATTTACTTTATATAAGAAATAAATAAGTTAATTGAGCAGTTTATGAACAAGTTCGAATTCATTCGAAAAATAAATGAGACAAGCTTAAACATAATATCTAGTTCAATAATAAATTTAAGCTCGACTAGTTTTCGAAATATACTTACATAAGCCAAACTTAAACAATTAATATTCGGCTCAAATACACCCTTAAGTATGCTCTTGGCCCTATGACTATTTGACATGTGATATCGCCTTTGTAATTTAGCAAGCTCGAATACACCCATAGGTATGCTCTTGGCCCTATAAATGTTTGACATGTGATATCGTCTTTGTAATTTAGCTATATATATATATATATATATATATATATATATATGTGTGTGTGTGTGTGTGTGTGTGTGTGTGAATCATTCGCATGTGGATCCCGCGATATGATTGCATGTAATGGGAGGTGTACTTTTGATTAGGTGTTTGGCAGAATCAAAGAGCTTCAGTGATGAAGGGATGGGACCCATCCCAAAATCATGGAAAGGAATCTGCCAAACGGAGTTGCTTTTAACTCATCCCATTGTAATAGGTGATCAGTTTGCTCTCTCTCTCTCTCTCCTCTCTCTCTGATATATTGCTTTTTGTCTATGATTGTTTTAAAGTTTCTCAAAGTTTAGGGAATTCAAGGCTGAGGGGTATGATTAATTTAATTATAATTGGTCATATTAGAATTTATTTTTATAACTTATACGGCCATATATTTGATATGATTTAAACCCGATTAAGCAATTTTTGACACAATTCAAGACTAACTTGACACACGAAAACGAATTATCACCCTTATCTAATTGGCAACCACTCTAATTAGAGGGCATCCATTACGACCTTTGCAACCTAAAACCATAGAAGGCTAACATAATGTTTGACAGTCCTATATTGGGAGAAAGTACATTTACCTGTTTAACTTTCAATTGTAACAATGTTATCATGGTGATAAAATGACAAAAATAACCTTAATAAAAAATTTAGAATAAAAAAAAAACAAAAGACAAAAGACAAAAATTTAGAAAAATAAAAAAGACAGAAATTTAGGAAAATAATTTTTTTATTTTTCTAATTTTTATCAATGGTATTTTTGTCATTGTTTTGGGGAAAAGGGGTTACTAATTGCAACTCCAATGGTAGTTCGAGCGCCGAGACATTGCAATAATTGAAAGTTTAGAAACAACATTGTAAATTACTTGATAGTTGGAAGCGGTAAATGTACTTTTCTTTCATAATATTATGGTGAACTTTTAAGAATTTTAACCATTTCTTATAGAAAGGAGCTTACCAAAGAAAATAAATTTTTCAAAAAATGGTGTATATTTATGAATGATAGTAGAGCACCATCAAAGGCATGAACTCTCCGTTTTCACAAGAAAATAGTAGGCCAAATTAACTTGAATTAAATTATTCTTAACTATTACACTACGTTGCTGTCACGAGAGAGAGAGAGATTAGTCTTTTTTTTTTTTTTCTAAGGCAATGAGGAAGAGAAAGAGATTAGTTAAGAACCTTTTAAGCATACTTCAAATTAAAAATGAAGCTATTGGTGCCTTTCCGCATCTGTCCGAATGTCTTGTTTGTTGGTTGCTTGTTGGGGCTCGAAAAGCTAGGGTTGATGGGTCTTTCGAGGTTTATGGCTTTTTCAGCGTCTTTTGACTTTTCTTCAAAAATTGTTTTCAGTGGCCTTTTCAGAGAGATTTGGGTCATTTTTTACCCATTACCTACTATTTAGTTATATTTTTCGCAATGTAATTTTCATCTTTATTTTGTTGTTGGAGAGCTCACCTATTTTTCGGTGTTTTAAATTATGTACCTTTTCCTTATTTGCTTAGAAAAAAAAAATGAAGCACAAAGAGGGCTTTAGACAACTTGTACTACATATATATAAGCATGTTTAATTGCGATGCTATGAAATTTTTATCCAATTCATTCAAAAAAAAAAAAATTCTATCCTTTAAGAAATTTGACGTATAAAAAAAAGAAACAAACGTAATGGATGAAACCACCTTATGGCTGGGACCTAAGTTCCCCCAAAAAATTAAAAAATCTCTTAAAAATACTTTTTTTTTTTTTTATATAAATTAGAGCTTTAAAAATTAATTTTTTCTCCCAAATATCTGTTTTTAAGTTACGTCCCTCACACTAAAAGTACTGCTGCCCCAACAAACATGAAATTGTTTCAATTATTTTCTTCCATGGCTAAAATTTCTTTAACTATTGGCATCTCCCAAGGAAACTCATTGGAGCCCGATACTATCTCAAGGGTTATGAGTCAAACTTCGGCCCTCTAAACACCACTGAGGATTACCGATCACCTCGTGACAAAGATGGTCATGGAACACACACTGCCTCAACAGTTGGAGGCCGATGGGTCCCCAATGCCTCAGCCATCGGCGGCTTTGCTCGTGGCACTGCCTCCAGCGGAGCACCGCTTGTTCACCTCGCTATGTACAAAGTCTGCTGGCCGACACCAGGGCAATCAAAAGCGGAGGGGAACACATGCTTTCAGGAAGATATGTTAGCGGCCATTGACGATGCCATTGGTGATGGTGTTGATGTACTAAGCATTTCCATTGGGACTGATACACCTTATCCTTATATCAATGATTGTATTGCAATTGGAGCACTCCATGCCACGAAGAAAAACATTGTAGTGGCATGTAGTGCTGGGAACTCGGGCCCCGCACCTTCAACTTTGTCGAACCTGGCTCCATGGATGATGACCGTTGGTGCTAGCAGTATGGACCGTGAGTTTGTCTCTCCTATTGTGCTAGGAAATCATTTCAGAATTCAGGTAAATTTTAGACAATTAATTGTATGCATAATTTAGATATCATTTAGCTAGGATTATTTCATAGCTTTTTATTATTGATACTATATTATTATCAACTCTAGAAGCATCTTAATCGATTGTTATTAAAAGCAAACAGATTTAAGAGGAAAAACTATTGTATTGCTAAAATGCTAACTAAACATGCAATAGTACGATAAATCACTAATTGTTCAACACATGAAGCCCAACACGTGAAATTTTCAATTGAAATAAAAGTGAATGACGGAGACAAGATTTGAACTATGACCTTTACTCTGATACTACATTAATTAAATTACTAATTGTCTCAATAACTTAAATTAATAGAAAATTATAGATTTAATCATTTAAATTATATTTTAACATCTTATTTATGTACCTTATTGGATTCAATTTTTTGTTTTGAATTATTATTAGGGGCAAACTGTGACTCAATTCAAGTTGGAGAATAAGTTGTATCCATTAGCATACGCCGCAGATGTTGTTAACCCAGGCGTGTCCAAAGACGTTGTAGGGTATATTTTTCTCTCTAGCTTGTCTTTAGTTTTCTGTAAATACAACTTAAGATGGATTTTCCATTTTGGCTAACTAATGACTTGTTTGAATTGGATTAATTGTTGCAGACAATGCCTTCCCGGCTCTCTTTCACATGAGAAGGCCAAAGGAAAGATAGTTTTGTGCATGAGAGGTAATGGGTCAAGAGTTGGAAAAGGCTTGGAAGTGAAGAGGGCGGGTGGTGTTGGTTTTATCCTTGGGAACAGTAAGGCAAACGGAGCTGAGTTAACATGTGACACTCATTTGCTTCCTGCCACTGCAATCACTTACGATGATGCCATCAGAATTACGAAATACATCAACTCTACTGAGAATCCAATGGCGACTATCATACCAGCAAAGACAATGCTAAATACCAAGCCAGCACCATTCATGGCGGCATTCACTAGTAGAGGTCCAAATGCTATTGACCCTAATATTCTCAAGGTAATAACTCTTTTTTTAAGCATACATTTTTGTTCTCAACCCCTCCTAAAGCCGACAATTTTTTACACGACCTGTGAATTCAATATAAACTAAATACAAAATTAGTGGGTTAGAATTAAAGAGTCTAACATGTTTAATTAAATAGGCTAGGTTAGTGTTGACCTATATAGTACCCGAACCCGACACGCGACATTTAAGGCTGACAATTTTTTACATGACCCTCAATCTCGACAAAAACCAAACATGAAATTAGCGAGTTAAGGTTGAGGGATCTGACTCGTTTAATTAAATGAGTCGGGTTGGGGTTGATCTATATAGTCTTATACTCATACTTTGACGCGACCCAAACTCAACAAGTGAACACGAATTGCCAACTTAGCCCTGATCCCCATCGCCCAAAACAGAAAAATAAAATAAAAATACAAAACAAAACAAAACAATTGAGTCCACCTTAGTCTTTTTACTAGCATACATACAAATTTGACGAAACTAAATCCATAAAGTATGGATTTGATTTTTATTTCCAATTGTTGGTTTACTTTGCAGCCCGACATCACAGCTCCAGGGCTAAATATACTGGCAGCATGGAGTGAGGCCAATCCTCCTACAAAGTTGTCACAAGACCATCGAATTGCCAAGTACAATATTTTCTCTGGAACTTCAATGTCTTGCCCTCATGTGGCTGCTGCGGCTGCACTTCTCAAAGCCATACACCCTAAGTGGAGCAGCGCCGCAATCAAATCTGCTCTCATGACCACAGGTATATCATGAATTTTTTCATATCAAGTCGGGTAAAATGAGTAATAATATTACATTTATACTACACTTCATCACACTCTCATCTTATTAGACTAATGTGGTCGTGTCCATCAACCCTTAGAGCATTCACAGCAAAAGCCCTATATCTTGTTCTCTTCCTTAAATTTAGGAAATATGTCAAAAAAAGTCATAAAAAGTCACCCACAGCAGATACCCTATAAGTTCCCTAAACCCTGGAATGCTACAGTGCAACCCAATGTATTGAGTTGCACTGTAGCTTCCTAATGCTTATTTTAATAATAAAAATCATCTCTTCTCCCACGGCTGTCTTCTTCTTTGTCACTGATCAACCAACAAATCTTCTCCCACAGTTGTCTTCTTCGTCATTGATCAACCAACAAATCTTATTGATCAGATGAGAGAAATGCAGATGAGAGAGAGAAGATTATGGAGATGGAGCCCGAGAGAGATGCAGATGAGAGAGAGAGAGAGAGAAGATGAAGATGGGAGATGGTGATGGAGATGAGAGAGATCCGGATGAGAGAGAGAGAAAAAAAAGATGAAGATGGAGATGGAGACGAGAGAGATCCAGATGAGAGAGAGAGGAGAGAGAGAGAGAGAGAGAGAGATGAAGAAGGAGATGGAGATGAGAGAGAGAGGAAGAGAGAGAGAAGATGAAGATGGAGCGTGCGTCTAGAACTGGAAGGAAGAAAGAAGAAAAAAAAGAAAAAGAAAAAAGAAAAGGGATAAAGTAAAAAAAATATTATTTTAATGATATAGAGAAATATGTAGGGAATCTATTATGGGGTAAATTTATATAGGGAACTAAAAAGTAGTTTGGTTCCCTAAATTTAGGGAAAATGATGAGGAAGCTGTTGAGAATGCTCTTAGATAAGTCATTGTTTAAAAAAAAATTAAATTAAATTAAAATTAGAGGGTTGAGGGGTAATGACACATCACTAGTGAGACGAGGGCATAATATTTAACCTTAATCATTCAAAGTATGATCTTTTTGTACTCTTTCAGTTTTAATAATATTATATACCACATTTTTATCCCACAATGCTTACGTGGCAATTTTAACCAATCTTTGAATTTGTTTTTTTAACAAAGACTAAACCTAAAATAAGTTGTAACTGGCACATAAGCATTCTGAAATAATTGTCCAATGTGATTCTTGCATTACTCTTTCAGTTTCTTAGGCTCTAGTTATAAGTATTTAAGTACCTTAAAATGTTAATTATTACATCAAAACCATCTTTGCTTGCCATGGGCTGGCCCATGGCCTTATAAATTCTCTAATGTTTCACATGTCTACCCTGCAGCTAGGTTAACCAACAACATGGGTTTGCCATTGAGTGATGAATCCGGCAATCCTGCCACTCCCTTCGCATATGGCTCCGGCCACTTCCAACCCACAAAAGCATCAGACCCCGGTCTAGTATACGACGCCTCATATACCGACTACCTTCTCTACTTCTGCAGCATCGGGTCGGTCAAGAATGTTGACTCGACATTCAAGTGTCCGACAATACCACCCAAAGCAATCAACCTCAACTATCCATCCTTAGCAATCTCGAAACTCAACGGCACCGTCACCGTTAAGAGGACAGTCACAAATGTTGGACGTCATCACAACAAGAGTGTTTACTTCTTTACTTCTAGACCGCCCTTAGGATTCTCCGTTAAGGCCTCCCCAAGTATTTTGTTGTTTGATCATGTCAGTCAGAAAAAGAGCTTCACCATCACGGTGAAAGCAATTAGAGATGATCATAATCAGACACTCAGCAAGATTCACAAGGATGAGTATGCTTTTGGGTCATATATTTGGACTGACGGCCGTCATATTGTAAGAAGTCCAATGGCCGTGTCTTTAGCATAATTATGATCGATTTATTGGTAGCTTGTAAATTAAGTTTGATTGATGGTTCTTAGCCAATTAAGTATAGAAGTATAAAAAAAAAAAAAATGGGTTCTACAGGTTGTGTTGTATAATAAGCAATTAATGTATCTCTTTACAGATTGTATTGTAATTGAATATATAAAATACAGAGATTGCTTTGTAACAAACTTGTGATTCCTATCTTGCTTAATTAATTATTTGCGTATCTTTTAGGAGACAATGACCGAGTCTCATGGGCATCCTCAACTGTCTTAATTAAGCTTGTCTTGAATTTTCTAGGATTACAAAAACAAAAAACAAAAAATGCATTACTTTTTGGCTCTTGAAAGCTCATTTTGGAGCCAATGAAATTTGAGATTTACGTGGATGAACAACGTGACCAAGAATGTGATTTTTTTTTCCTTTTAAAGATCATCAGACTTTCTAATTATGTTGCACTACAAATTCTCAAACTGATCAATATTTCTTTTAGACATTGAAGATTCTGCCTCAACTTTTAGAGAGCACTAGTGGTTAACCCATGCAAGAAAAGTTTTTCAAGCAATTAAAGCGAGATATTCTATTACTTACAATCATAGATCCATTTGTTGGTCATTTTTTAGATTTGGGTCTGAGTTCTTGATAACAAGGAGAGTCAAGCCCAATACTCGAGCCAATCTTAAGGATTAATGGCGATTGGGGCGTTGAGGCTTGCAAGAAGTTAAGTAGATGCAGGAGATCTCTCAGCATGGAGTCGTGCTACAAATTCGAAACAAAATTCAGCACTACACCTCAGCATGAAGTAAGAGGGCCCGATGGGCAATTAACAAAAGCGGTATGATTTAAAAGAATACATGAAGTAACAATAAAATATTGGGTTAATTACCATTTTAGTACATATGGTAAGGCCTAATATCAAATGGACCCCACGGTCTTCAAAAGTATCATAAATGGGACATGTATTGACCTGGAAAACCCAGATGGTACTTTTGCACATTTTCCGTTCAATATTTTAACGGAAAGATACGTCAGTGCCTTTCACAATGCGACACATGTCTCATACGCCACATGATATTATTGTTTTTAAAAAAAAATGACGGTGGCTCAAGCCACCCCCAAATGGCCAGGGGGTAGGTGTCTTGACGCGATCATTCAAAGTGGCACTCCAAAGAGCCTTGTCAGCAAGCTATCATGCCAAGTTGGATTTAAAGGAGCCACTAAGAGCTTGGTTAGCTAGGTTGTCAACAAGCCGCAAGGAAGTGTTGACGCCGTTAGTGAAAAATACTGTTAAACTTTAAAATCGTCCTAATGAGATCATTAGTACCCATACTCATGGTAGTGTGATATCTACATGATTTAGAGTTTTACTCAACAACTTGACATAAGGACTATATAAGGATTGTTATGCACGACTTTCAAGGTGTGAAAGCCATTAGTTTATTTGTGCCAAGAGAGTTCTTTGTCTTCTAAACATTGATTCTTAATTCTCTCTTGGAGTTTGATAAACCACAAAGCGTTTTACAAATTATAAACCTTTAGCCACCCGAGTTGTAGCAGAAGAGATCAAGAAGAAGAATTGTGCAACGGTTCTATGAATCTACTGCGATAAAGGACAAGTGAGTCATTTGTCTAATATAAGGCTATGTCAACTACAAAAGTTTTATAAGTGTGAACAACTTGTAATTATCTTTTAATTCTTCTATAGTTGTTTGATTTTTTTTATTTTGCTGCCTAGGAGTGTTTTACTTTTAAAGAATTCTTCAAAAGGTTTAATTAACCTTGTAACCAAAATCGTTTGTTGAGTATGTGTATGCCTTTTATGATTTTGGTTAATTTTTGTGTGATGAATTATTTTGTTAATTGTGTATTGCATAAGTTTGATTTGGCATAATTCATGCATAACACCTAGTCACTCCTCTTTAGGTGTTGTTGGGATCCAGACTTTGTTTTCCAAACCCTAAATGAAATTGAAATTTGATACTTAAATAAAATATGGGCATCGAACTAATGTAAGAACATAGATACCCTTTTGGTTTTTTTTTTTTTTTTTTCGGATGAATAAGTCATTCCATTAAAGCATTGAAGTCCAAAACACAGCAACACATGCAGCTACATACTCAAGCAACCTACTTTTTTCTTTTTTTTTGGATGAATAAGTCATTCCATTAAAGCATTGAATTAAGTTCAAAACACAGCAACACAACTACATATACTCAAGCAATCTACTTGTAGATAATAAAAATTCCAACACAGTACGGCTAATCAGAGGATACAACAAACAACATCAAAATGAATCATCAGCAAATGACTCATTTGCAAAGAAAATAGAGAGAAATTCCCCGTAGGAAACAGAGAGCCATATTCAATACAGAATTCTTAAGACTATTCTTGAAAGACACACGAGTCTTCCTAATCATTCTTACATTCCATGAGACGGTCTTCAATATGCTCTTTTCAAAACTAACTTGCCTTCAAAACATTCTGCAATTCCTTTGTAACCAAATATGGTACACTATGGCACCCAATGGAATTATACATATTACAGGCACATGTACACCTTTTTTTCATTTAGATAAAAAAAAAAAATTAAAAGTAAATCCAACTGAAACTTACTTCAAGATCATATCAAGTCTTAAAACTGATAAAAAAAAAAAAAATGGAAATTAAACTTTACCCCCTCAATGTTTAGAGAAAATTTTCAATTTAGCTCCCAATATTACAAAATTTACCAAACCACCCCTAATATTTGCAAAATTTTCAATTCAAACCTTATGTTAGTTTTTACCGTTTAACTTGAAGAAAAAAAAATTGCTATTCATCATTTTTTTTAAAAAAAAAAAATGAATGAATAGTAAAAAATCATTAGATTAAACAGTAAAATCTAACAGAAAGTTCAAATTGAAAATTTTTGCAAACATTGAGGTGCATTGTAAATTTTGTAACATTGGGGGCCTAAATTGAAAATTTCCTCAAACATTGAAGAGGTAAAGTGTAATTTTCTAAAACAAAAAAAAAAAAATTACAACTTGAAAATTAGTTTTATTCTATAACACAGAAGGTGGAGGTTTCATTTGGAATAATCTATCGAGAGCTAAAAGCAGGGTAAATAATGAAGCTCCAATCTCATTTGTCAACTATCCATACCCTTGAAGCTGCATATCAACAAGTTCAACAAAACGTTAATAATTTGAATGACAAATATTTGCAGTACTCATCAAATAAAAATTCCTCCTTTACATAAAAATGGGATTGAAGATTCAACCCCACGAATTCCTTCAATATTATCTATTTAATATGTTTAACTAATTACTTTAAGTGTTTGTTTGGTTAAGCGATTTCAAAACATATTACTTGAAGAAAAAAAAATAGCTATTTCAAATCACACTTAATGAAAAAGCTCCTTCTTGCCTGCCAATTCTTTCAAACGCATCTCAAATATGAAGCTTCTCGTGATTTTATTTAATAAAGCGTCTAAATAAACAAGAGAGAGGTTCTGTGGAATGATTTTTTTTTTTTTTCTCTTTTTATGAGAAAGGAGAATACCTTGTGTTGTGACTTTCCATTCGTTATCATAACTGATGGCCCAAAAGAAATACCCACGAAGCCCAAGGGCTTGCGCAAACCCAATCTTCACTGTTACTGATAGGGCATCGTCGTACCCAACCCACGTTGTCCCGACAAAAGAATAGACCGACGCAGTGTCAACATCATAAGCAATGGTGGCCTTGGTCCTCTTATTGAATGCCTCCACCTCTGAGAAAAGAAGGATACCCACATCTCCAGGACCCACGCCAATGGCGGGTGCTCCAACCCCATGCAGATTTGGGTCTTTCAGCTTCCATGTTTTCCCATAGAGCGGCAAACCTATGACCACCTTGTTTCCAGGTACTCCAGCCTTGATCCACGACTTTAGCCCATAGATTGAGCTCAAATTTGTTCTTGGGTCAAACAATGCAGCATGGGCCCCCGTCACCGACGTGTCCCATGATCCATGATACTCGTAACACATCACATTGATCCAATCCAAGTTCTCCTTGATCGAAGCCGCTGGGTACGAGCGGCGGCTGCCGTATACTAAGAAGTCCGCTGAGTAGTACACGGCGGCGGTGAGCAATAGGGGAGGCTTATTTGTGCTTCTAGCCTCCTCTTGGATTGCACGCCTCCATTCTTTTAGTAATTGGGCAAAATCATCCATTTCTTTTGGGCTTTCAGGGAACTCCCAATCAAGGTCAATCCCATCAAACCCATATTTACGTGCAACCTCTATAGTTGCATGTATGAAAGTTTGACGAGAGGAGGCAGCGGAGGCCATGGCAGCAAAAGGTTTGGGATCAATACCACCTCCACCGATGGAGTAAAGAGCCTTCACGTAGGGGTTATTATGATGAAGAGTGGTGGTAAAGTTTGAGAGGATCGCAGCCTCTGAATTTGAAATGTCAAACTCAAAGGTAACGTTGTTGGGCACAAGAAAAGCATACAAGACGTGGGTGAGCAATGATGTGTTTATGGCTGAAGGTGGGAAATTATCTAAAACCCATGACGGATAATAACCCGCTTTGATGGCTGGAGACGAGGCCATGACGCCGCATCCGGTGGTGGTGATGATAAACAAGGAGTATAAAATAGAAAGGAAGTGCACAAAGTTGAGGCTTGGCATAGTTGGAACTTGGAAAGGTCTCTCAAGTGGATTCGTTATGAAGAGTGTGAGATATTATATAGGGAAAAAAGAAGAGTTTCTAGGGGCTTCGATTTTTCTTGCTAGACAGGCGGATAGTGATGTTAACCCATGTATGGTCCTACAAGGAAAGAGAAGTACTTATGGATATGATGGGAATGAATTTTGATAGCAAATAAAAGTAAGAGATGACGGAATTCATTGTACCTTAAAATCGTTAGGGGAAACTTCTTTGTCTTTGTTGATGGTTTTATAACATTTTCTTCTGACTTTAAGTAGGAATTTTTTTTATTTTAAAGAGTTAAATTTTATTTTATACTATTTTATTGCTTTCATCCGACTCTTTATTTTGAAGAAAAAAATTAAGAAGTCATTTCACTCCTTACTCTTCTTTTTTCTAATAAAATATTAATTTTTCTATCCAACTTTTTGATTTTTCCAATTTTCTTTATTTTCTCCTTTGCAGAAAAAATAAAAAAATTATTAAAATATTATATTTAAATAAAAAAAAAAATCAAAGTGTATCCTTAATTTAGGGAGCCAAATATAGTTATTTAGAAAACGTAGATAGTTAAAGTAGGAAAAAGTGATTTCAAGTAAGGAGCCAGATGGGATAGAAATTAGCTACAAACTGGTTTGTAATAATTAACTA
>FXXK01000357.1:143697-242009 GCA_900184695.1 Betula pendula
ATATTTAAATGAAAAGGTCAAAGGGGATCCTTAATTTAGAGAGCCGGATGTAGGTGTTTAGAAAAAGTAGCTCTCTAAAGTAGAATAAAATGATTTTACTCTCTATTTTGAGGATAAAAGTAAGGAGCCGGATGAGAATGCTCTAAAATTAGTTTTTCCTACTTTAGAGAGCTATTTTTTCTAAACACCTACATCTGGCTTCCTAAACTAAGGATCCGCTTTGACTTTTTCATTTAAATATTAATATTTTAAAAATTTTTTTATTCTTTCTCCAATAAATAAAATTGAAAAAATCAAAAAGTTTGATAGAAAAATTAATATTTTATTATTAAAAAAAAAAAAAGTAGGGAGTGAAATGGCTCCTTACTTTTTTCCTCAAAGTAGGGAGCCGGATGAGGGCAATAAAATGGTCCAAAATCTATTTTGACTCTTTAAAATAAGAAAATCCCTACAGTAGAGAGCCGGATGAGAATGCTCTAAAGACTTCAAATTTAAAAGCTTTATAATTTATCGATCACAAGACCTCCACTATCGTCCGTCTTTTATTCTCTACCTTTTTTTATTTTTTTATTTTTATTTTTGTCTGGGCAAATTAATAAAACAGCGAAGCGAAGCGAAACAAGAAAAAAAAAAAAACAAAACAAAACAAAAAAAAAAAAAAAAAATGAAGGTATAAGTGAATTAATATCATTAATAGAGACAACAACTATAGCAGATAAGGACGAAATGAGAATGTTCTCACTTCAATTAATAGAGACAACCTATCTAGTGAGGTTGTGTAATTAACTTCCACTTTGTGTCGTAAAAGTGTAATTTACTTATGAATTACTCGAAATTCAAAAAATATAACCATCATTATTGTAAAAATGCATGTAAGAAGAAAATGTGTCAATTTAACATATTGAATTATAAAAATTTCTTTCCATTCAATTTAAATGAAAACTTGCATCCTTCTTCATTCATTCATGTAGAGTTTGTCTTTTCTTTTTTTTCTTTTTTTCTTTCTTTGTAAGTAGAGTTTTCGTCTTTGAGGGTCCGTAGATGCCGTTAGACATCACCTAATATAATTCCAATCATATATGTGACGTTTAAATATATTTTATACTAGCTAGGTCTCATATGGTTTATAACCACAAATTATAAATGTAGATTATATTCATTAGATAAAAGTTATATAAGATTAAAAAAATAATAATGAAAATATAAATATCTGCAAAGCAACATAAAACAAAGCATAATTTCAACATTCTTGACTAATGCTACTTGACTCGTTCAAAGTACGTAACGTGATTAATTTCCGTCGAAGGCCCCCCTTTTTGGCTCGCCAAAGTAATGTTCTAGAATTTAAAAGATGGAAAGTGAAAAGTAGAAATCAAGCCTAAGGTTTTTGACTTGGATTTACCGTGCTGCAGAAATTGTTAGAATATATTATGAAATTTTGTTTTATAATATGGGATTTGATTGTAAGGTAGATGACCTAATATTCTATAGACTACCACGTAGAAAGCTTTAGACTCTCTTTATCGTAGAGAGCTCTTCCTCTCGTTTCTTACTGATCTGGGCATCGAAGTCCCTCCAGCCCTTTGGGGCTGGCACGCTTCTGACGACATCTTTTACCTATTTTGCATATAAAGCTCTTTTCAGAAAGGCGACTTAAAGTCATTGTGATGATCCACACATTAACAATAATCATATTTGATTGATTGATTACTATACTTATTTATCTCAATACCCTATAAATAGAAGTCTTTATTTTGTATTGTAACAATATCAAGTGAATAAGAGTAAAATGTAATTGTTTAAATTTTATTATGTGAATATAGGTCATAGATTGAATAACATAATTTTTTTGTCTCTATTTATCTTTTTTCCGCTCCTTCGTTGATTTCTTTTCCAATTATGTTTTCTTTTAGAAAGTAGTATTAGAAGAGGGGCAGGGAGAGTGAAGTGAAGTAAATTTATTATAGAGTAAAAAGTACATGAGTAATGCTTAAAAAACTAAAAAAAAATCACATCAAAACATTCTAAATTTTTTTAATCAATCAATTACTTTTTAATAATTTTTTTTACTTTTTATATCACATTATTACTATTTAAATAAAAAAACTTATTAAAAAACAAAATATTTTTACTTTTTTGTACAAAAAATTTATAACAT
Organism: Betula pendula; assembly: GCA_900184695.1. NCBI lineage: Eukaryota > Viridiplantae > Streptophyta > Magnoliopsida > Fagales > Betulaceae > Betula > Betula pendula. The sequence goes on from FXXK01000357.1 coordinate 145,856, forward strand.
TTTTTCTACTTTATATCACATCAATCATTTCTTATTACCATTAAAAACTTAAAAATTTCAACCGAACCGTTTGTCAAACAAACCCTTTTAAGTGACCCACATGCATTTGGAGGATCCCTTCCAATCATACAGGGAAAAAACAAGTCATTCCATTAAAGCATTGAATTAAGTTCAAAACACAGCAACACAGCTACATATACTCAAGCAACCTACTTGTAGATAACAAAAATTCCAACACAATACTGCTAATCAGAGGATACGACAAACAACATCGAAATGAATCATCAGCAAATGACTCATTTGCTAAGAACATAGAAGGAAATTCCCCGTTGGAAACAGAGAGCCATATTCAATACAGAATTCTTCAGACTATTCTTGAAAGAAACACGAATCTTCGTAATCATTCTTACATTCCATGAGACGGTCTTCAATATGCTCTTTTCAAAACTAACTTGCCTTTAAAACATCCTGCAATTCCTTTGTAACCAAATATGGTACACTACGGCACCCAATGGAATTCTACATATTACAAGCACATGTACACCTTTTTTTTCATTTAGATAATAAAAAAAAAATTAAAAATTAAAAACTAAATCCACCCTAAACTTACCTCAAGAATATCAAGTCTTAAAACTGAAAAAAAAAAAAAAAAAAAAAAAGGAACGATTACAACATGAAAATTGGTTTTATTCTATAACACATATAGAAGGTGGGGATTTCATTTGTAATAATCTCTCGAGAGCTCAAAGCAGGGTAAATAATGAAGCTCCAATCTCATTTGTCAACTATCCATGCCGTTGAAGCTGCATATCAAACAAGCTCAACAAAACGTTAATAATTTGAATAAGAAGTATTTGCAATACTCATTAAAATGACAATTCCTCCTTTACATAAAAAGGGATGGAAGGTACAACCCCACGAATTCATTCAATATCTATTTAATATGTTTAACTAATTACCTTTAAGGGTTTGTTTGGTTAAGCAGTTTCAAAACATATTGCTTGAAAAAAAAAAAAATAGCATTTCAAATCACACTTAATGAAAACACTTCCTCTTGCCTGCTACGTATCCACATTATCGAACCACAATTTCTTTCAACGCATCTCAAATAGGAAACTTTTTGTGGTATGATTTTTTTTTTTTCTTTTATTTTTATGAGAAAGCAGAATACCTTGTGTTGTGACTTTCCATTCGTTATCATAACTGATGGCCCAAAAGAAATACCCACGAAGCCCAAGGGCCTGAGCGAACCCAATCTTCACTGTTACCGATAGGGGATCATCGTACCCAACCCACGTTGTCCCAACAAAAGAATAGACCGAGGCAGTGTCCACATCATATGCAATGGTGGCATTGGTCCTCTTATTGAATGCCTCCACCTCTGAGAAAAGAAGCACACCCACATCTCGACCTCCAGGACCCACGTCAATGGCGGGTGCTCCAACCCCATGCAGATTTGGGNGCAGAATACCTTGTGTTGTGACTTTCCATTCGTTATCATAACTGATGGCCCAAAAGAAATACCCACGAAGCCCAAGGGCCTGAGCGAACCCAATCTTCACTGTTACCGATAGGGGATCATCGTACCCAACCCACGTTGTCCCAACAAAAGAATAGACCGAGGCAGTGTCCACATCATATGCAATGGTGGCATTGGTCCTCTTATTGAATGCCTCCACCTCTGAGAAAAGAAGCACACCCACATCTCGACCTCCAGGACCCACGTCAATGGCGGGTGCTCCAACCCCATGCAGATTTGGGTCTTTCAGCTTCCATGTTTTCCCATAGAGCGGCAAACCCATGACCACCTTGTTTCCAGGTACTCCAGCCTTGATCCACGACTTTAGCCCATAGATTGAGCTCAAATTTGTTCTTGGATCAAACAATGCGGCATGGGCCCCCGTCACCGACGTGTCCCATGATCCATGATAATCGTAACACATCACATTGATCCAATCCAAGTTCTCCTTGATCGAAGCCGCTGGGTACGAGCGGCGGCTGCCGTATACTAAGAACTCCGCTGAGTAGTACACGGCGGCGGTGAGCAATAAGGGAGGCTTATTTGTGCTTCTAGCCTCCTCTTGGATTGCATGCCTCCATTCTTTTAGTAATTGGGCAAAATCATCCATTTCTTTTGGGCTTTCAGGGAACTCCCAATCAAGATCAATCCCATCAAACCCATATTTACGCGCAACCTCTGTAGTTGCATGTATGAAAGTTTGACGAGTGGAGGCAGCGGAGGCCATGGCAGCAAAAGGGTTGGGATCAATACCACCTCCACCGATGGAGTAAAGAGCCTTCACGTAGGGGTTATTATGATGAAGAGTGGTGGTGAAGTTTGAGAGGATCAAAGCCTCTGAATTTGAAATGTCAAACTCAAAGGTAACGTTGTTGGGCACAAGAAAAGCATACAAGACGTGGGTGAGCAATGATGTGTTTATGGCTGAAGGTGGGAAATCATCCAAATCCCATGACGGATAATAACCCGCTTTGATGGCCGGAGACGAGGCCATGACACCGCATCCAGTGGTGGTGATGATAAACAAGGAGTATAAAATAGAAAGGAAGTGCACAAAGTTGAGGCTTGGCATAGTTGGAAAGGTCTCTCAAGTGGATTCGTTATGAAGAGTGGAGATATTATATATATAGTAAAAAAAACAGTTTCTAGGGGCTTTGATTTTTCTTGCTAGACAGGCGGATAATGATGTTAACCTGTATATGGTCCTACAAAGAAAGAGAAGTATTTATGGATATGATAGGAATGAATTTTAATAGCAAATAAAAGTAAGAGATGACGGAATTCATTGTACCTTAAAATCGTTAGGTGAAACTCTTTTGTCTTTGTTGACGTTTTTATAAAAGCATTTTTATTCGGCTCTTAGTAGAGATTATCTTATTTTAAAAAGTAAAAATTAATTTTAAACTATTTTATTGTTTCTATCGAACTCCCTATTTTAAAGAAAAAAATAAAGAGTCATTTCACTCCTTATTCTTTTTTAAACTAATAAAATATTAATTTATTTCTGAGTATATCTTTAATTTAAAAAGCCAGATATAGGTGATTAGAAAAAATAAATAGTTAAAGTAGGGAAAAGTAATTTTATCCTCAAAATAAGAAAAAAAAAATGTAAAAAGTCAGGATGAAAATGTTCTAAGAACTTCAAACTTAAAGGCTTTATAATTTGTCAATTCACGAGACCTCCACTATCGTCCATCTTTTATTCTCTCTCTTTTTTTTTTCTTTTTTTCTTTTGTCTGGGCAAATAAAATAGCAAAGCGAAACAAGAAAAAGAAAACAACAAACAAAAAACAAAAAGAGAAAATGAAAGCATAAGTGGATTAATATCATTAATAGAGACAACAACTAGAGGAGATAAGGACAAAATGAGAATGCTTTCACTTCAATTAATAGAGACAACCTATCTAGGAACCCAAAGACAAAGCGAAAACACCCACATCTGGCAAAGGAGGGAGATCCTCTCTCTCCTCCCCCCTTCCTTATCTCCCTCCCTTTCTTGTTTCTTCATTTTGTCTTTAATTTTGATTTGTAAAAAAAATTTTGGTTTTGATTTTTCTAGCACAGCAGGTGTTGCCAACGTCCTCTCCACCATCCATGGCCGGCCAGATTCCATATCCTTCGCCGTCGATTCATGGCCCCGGATCTGCTTTTTGGAGGTCTTAGTTTTGGTTTCTCAAAATCATATTTGAAACTTTTAGAGAGTTTTTTCCCCTCACGCGCGCCTCCACTGTGTTCTGGGGCTCCTCCGCTTCCAGTTGATAGATCTGCTTGATGCTGTTTGTTTTTGTTGTTTTAATTTTATTTATGTTCCTGTCTCTGGCCTTCGGGTTGAAAGAGTTTTAATAATGTTGGTGTGAATTGGGCTGCTTATGTCTTCGAATTTGTTTGCTTATTGCAAATATTATCTATAACCGAAGTTGTACATAAGTGTGCGGAAGATTAGGTCATAAATATTTGTTTATCTTTGTCTATGACTTGTAAGTTCATATCATTGGGTTATGGTTATCGAAACTTATGACTTATTGCTTAAACTTTGGATTGTATGAGCTTTTTCTCAAAAATTGTCATCAATAGTGAGGTTGTGTTATTAACTTCCACTTTATGTCGTGAAAGTGTAATTTAATTATGAATTACTCGAAATTCCCACAATACAACCATCATTATTGTAAAAATGCATGAAAGAAAAAAATGTGTTAATTTAACATATTGAATTATAAAAATTTCTTTCAATTCAATTTAGATGAAAACTTGATCCTTCTTAGTTCATTCATGTATAGTTTGTCTTTTTTTTTTTTATTCTTTTTCTTCTTTTTTAAGTAGACTTTTAGTCTTTGAGGGTACGTAGATCCCGTTAGGTATCACGTACCTAATAAATTTTCAATCATATATGTGACGTTTAAATATATTTTATACTAGGTCTCATGGTTTATAACCACAAATAAATGTAGATTATATTCATTAGATAAAAGTTATAGAAGATTAAAAAAATAATAATGTATATAAAGGACAAATTTTTCATTTAACATAATTATAAATATCTGCAAATTAAGCGGTATAAAAGAAAGCATAATTTCAACATTCTTGACTAATGCTACATTTTTTTCTAATTTTTTTTTTTTTTCTAATTTTGACTAATGCTACTTTTTTTTTTTTTTATAAGCAATATTGGGGAAAGGGGGAAAGATCAAGGTGGATCATGTCCACTCTTGATTCGTACAGCAGAAAGAAAGGGGAGGGAGGTGGGAATGCTTCCATAAACATTATGTGAAGCGGCCCATTTGGCAACTAAATGTGCCTGGAGATTAATACTCCTAGAAACCTTGGTCACAGACCAAGAAGAAAAAGAAGACAAAAGAAAAATTACATCAGAAATAATTTCTCTAGATGACCATTCAGAAACATAGTTGGGATTATTGAGGGTCGTGATGGTTATCAAACAGTCACCTTCTAAAATTAAACTGGATGAAGAGTAAAATCTGGTTGCTATTTCCATTGCTAAAAGGGCTGCCTGTGCCTCACCAGCATTAATATCCATAGTAGGTATTTTCTTTGCATGAGCCCAAAGAAGAGCTCCATCAGGATCAGAGATAATTGCAGCTGCAACCATATAATTAGGACGGACAGCCACATCAAAATTAATCTTGATATGACCAATCGGTGGAGGATTCCATGATGCTATTATATCTTTCGCAGTCCAAGCCTGTTGGTGAATATCAATAGTATTTTGAATTTGAATCACCAAATTCTGGAAATTCGGAGTAACCTTATTGTGGACACAGTTATTTCTAGCTCCCCATATAGCATCCAAAATAATAACCGCTGATAATTGAAAATTTCCTACCTCCAGAATTGGGATGTTAAGTATCTCATGTGGATGTAAAAAAGCCTTGATCCAATTACAAATAGGAAGATCAGCATAAGAGGAATAATCCAAAGGCCAATTTGAAGATCTCCATAGTGCTTTAGCTAGAATGCAATCTAAGAAGATATGTTGAATTGATTCAGTAGGACCATTGCAGATAGGACAAGCTTTATCTTCTGAAGAAACTGAGAATTTAAATTTGAAAATATTCTGTCTGGTAGGAAGAATATTCCAGACAATTCTCCATATTAAATGTCTGAGTCTATGCTGCATTTTAAGATTCCACAAACGGTTCCAATCACCAGGAGATAATGGGCCACTGGTTGCAGATAAAATACCAGATGCAATAATATGGGCAGAATTAATTGTGAAAATACCTTGTGAGTTTGGTGCCCAGAACCAATCCGAAGAAGGAGGAAATCTGGGAACATGTATTTTCAAGATATTCTCAGCAGTAATGAGATCAAAAACCTGAAATAGAAGATCAGGAATCCAAGATCTGGTACTCGGATCAATCAAATCAGAAATATGAAGTGAGTGGTTAATGGGTGAATGTATATTAGGCAAAGGCTTGAAATGAGATACTGAAGGAATCCATGGAGAATCCCATACATTAAGCATAGAGTCTGAAGAGATGGTTCTACAAGCACCTGCCGAGACAATATCCAAATTAGATAAGATACCTTTCCAAATCCAAGAGGCTGAGGGATTGGTGGAAGTCTCCAAAAAATCCAAGTTCCTGAAATATTTTCCACGTGTAGCATGCACCCAAAGAAGATTCTCTTTGTTAAGAATTTTCCACCCAAGTTTGGCAAGTAATGCAGAATTATGTTCACTCATAAGACGGAAACCAAGGCCAATTTTCTGTTTGATATCTTCAAAAGCAGCAGCCTTGTTCCGATGAAAGAATAAAGGTAATCCCAAATATTTTGTCAACGGGGGGATTTGCTTCAGATTTAGGATAGACTTGATAGATAAAATAATGGAATCCTTGGTATTCTTACTAAAGAAAATGGATGATTTAGTAAAGTTTACCATTTGGCCTGACCAAGCTTCATATTTCTTTAGACATTTGAGGAAAGTATCAGCTTCCGTAGCCTTTGCTTTGGAGAAGAAAAACAAATCATCAGCATAGGCCAAGTGTGAGACAGTAGGACTATGTCTGCTGATCTGAATGCCATGTATGTTGCCCTTCCTTTCTTCTGATAAGATTAACCTGGAGAGGGCTTCAGCACCAAGAATAAACAGAAAGGGTGAGAGAGGATCACCCTGTCGTAGTCCTCTGGTGGAACAAAATTTGCCATGTGGGGAGCCATCTAGCATAATAGAGAAATTGACAGTTGATAAACATTGCTGAACAAGATGAATCCAAGAAGAATTGAAACCTAGAAGAGTAAAAATCCGAAGCAGAAAAGACCATTCCATTTGATCAAAAGCCTTTGCCATGTCCAATTTAACAGCCATCCAACCTCCATTACCCCTTTTTTTTTTAAGAGAGTGAAAAATTTCATGAGCCATAATAGCATTGTCATGAATAGATCTACCCTTCAAAAAGGCCGATTGGTTTGGAGATATAATATTTTGGAGAAGGGGTTTTAAACGGTTGGCTAAGATCTTTGAAATAATCTTGTAATTAAAATTAGCAAGACTAATAGGTCGAAATTGGTTAGCTCTGGAAGGATTATCAGTCTTAGGAATGAGAGCTAGGTTTGTGTGATTTATCTCATGTAACATAAAACCTCCTCTAAAAAATGACTGGACGAATAAAATCACATCAGATCTAACTATATGCCAATAGGTCTTATAAAATAAACCTGTCAGTCCATCAGGACCAGGGGCTTTCGTAAGACCTAAATGTGTAATAGCATAATAAATTTCCTTTTCTTCAGGAATGGCACAAAGCATGGCATTATCTTCAACAGATATCACAGAAGCAAATAGATCATCCAGCTCATTATCCAACACAGGGTTAGAAGAACTAAAACTATTTGCAAAATAAGAGCATAAATAGTTTCCAATATCAGTTCTATTTTTTAACCAATTTTCATCAGAATTTTTCAGCATAGATACAGAGTTAAACCTTCAACGGTTTATGGTTGAGGCATGAAAAAATTTTGTATTTAAATCTTTACAAGTCAACCATAATTCCCGAGATTTTTGCTGCCAAAGGTTTTCTTCCCGGATGAGCTGTTCTTGAAGTTGGGATTTAAGGGAATTTTCCAGCTCCAGATTAGCCAAAGAAGAAGGAGTTGACTGAATAAGATCAATATCGGCAGTAATCTGTTTGATTGCTCCTTGGATATTACCAAAATGAGAGAAATTCCATTGCTTGAGAGCTCCTTTAGTAGCTTTCCATTTCCTGCAAACAGAAAAAGCTGCTGATCCAGGAATTAGAGGGAGCCATGCATTAGCAATAACCTGGAAACTGGAATTATCTTTGATCCAGAAAGCTTCAAATTTGAAAGGCTTTGGAAGCTGGTTGATGCTAGGATCCGAATATAAGATAATCGGATTGTGATCTGATTCTATAGCTGGCAAATGACAAATTTTTGCTGCAGGAAAAATGTTGATCCAGTCTTGGTTGGCAAAACTCCTATCCAGCCTTTCTTTTATATTTGCCAAACCAGCTCTTCTGTTAATCCAAGTAAATGCATTACCAGAAATTCCCAAATCCACTAAACCATTTGCATGAATAAAATTGGAGAAAGGATCCGTGGATGATGAAGTAAAAGATCTGCCTCCCACTTTATCTGATTGTGAGAGGATAGCGTTAAAGTCACCCAGAAGCATCCAAGGACCTACAAAAGTATCTCCAAGCTGCGTTATATTTTCCCAGAATCCTTGTTTATCAGACCAGTGAGATGGACCGTGTATACAGGTGAGCAACCATGGTAGATGTGGAGGATCCGAGTAAACAAGACAGGAAATCTAAAATCTAGTCTGACTTATAGGTTCTATATCAATATTGGCATTCCAAGCCACAACAATTCCACCTTTAGCTCCAATTGGTGGAACTTGGCACAAAAAAGGAAAGCCCAAAGTAGATAACTTACGCTGTACAGAGGGAGCATTCAGTTTAGTTTCACACAAAAAGAGCAAATCAGGTCTGTGAGTCCTGATAAGGGAACGTAGAGCCCTAATTGCCGTACCACGTCCAAGGCCACGGCAGTTCCAGGCGATAAACTTCATGGATGTACAGGGGGCATGGGAAGGCCCGCCACCTCAGCCACTGTTGTGTCACGAGAAGAAGAAGATTCTAGAACTGATGAATCCAGCTTACCAGAAGATGCAGAGATAATTGAAGTTGCTTCCGTGACCTTGTCCAAAGGAGTAAAAGGTTCTGATCCAGCATAAACCGTTGATCCAGTAGTAAGTTCTGCGTGAGTTGAAACCATTGTGACCAAATTCGGTTCATCTGGAAGGGTTGGAGAGGGATCTACTCTACGTTTTTTGAAAGGTTTTGAGGATGAGAGTGAAGCTTGGGGAGAGTTGGGTTTGGAGTAAGGATAGAATTTTGGGATTGGTTCTTTGGTTGATTTTCTTGAAGTGGAGGAATACCTAAGAGCAGTGCTCGAAGTGAAGGAAGATGGGGGATTTGGGCTGGGTATTGGGATTGTGAGATTAGTAGGAGAGACAATCAGAGATTGGGAAGGACTTGGGTTGGTTGAGGTTAAGTATGAGAAATGAGTCCAGCTGGGAAATGGCCCAAAACCACGGGAATTAGAATCAGATTTATGAGTGAGATTGGGCCTTGAGAAGTCATGGCCCGAGAAAACAGTGGACCCGGGTGGAGTACCGTAAGAGGGGGAGGGTTCAACATGTTGACTGGTAGGTGGATTGGTGGTTGGGATTTTTTGATGAGTAGGTGTAAATGTGGTTGAGGATATTGCATACGGAGTAATTGGGTTAAAGAGTGATTCAGATGGATTACTGAGAGGATGGGATGGTGAGAATCCTACAGACACAGAGAGATGACGGGTAGGTGTGTTTGTGGTTGAGGAGTTATGAAGGGGATTTATGGGAGTAAAGAGAGGGTCAGAGGGATTGATGAGAGGAAGGCTAGTTGGGTAGCCGACATGAACTGGTTGAGGGCAAATTGGGACAAAAGTGGGAGGGATAGTTTGAGTAGGACTTACTCTGACAGAGATAGTTGGAGCAGATAGTTGAGCAAGAATTGTAGTCATACTTCCACCAATGCATAAAGTTGATGGTGAAATGAAGCTGCAGAATGATGGATTCACTTTTTGGCGAGACCCTGAAGCACCAGATCCTTGACCGTGATGGAACACCTGAAAATCTGTAGTGTCCAGTGCATAAGCTCGAAGAGCAGCAGAGTAAGGAGGATCGAAAATTTGTGGTTGGTACGTTGGGCAATGAGGAGCAATATGTCCTAACTTCCCGCATTTAAAACAAAACTCAGACAATCGTTCATACTTGAAGGAAATTCTGCTTGGAGGTTTATCTGGACGATTGAGGGAAAAACCTTGGAGTAACGGTTTTGTAATGTTGATCAAGACTTTGATTCTTAAACACTTTGCAAGCTGCAGACCTTGATTCTCAGCATGATCAATTTCAAGCAAAGTTCCAATCCAAGTACCAATACTCTGGGCATTAGCAGAATTCATATGATCTGGTGGAAGACCAAATACCTGGATCCAATAAGTTCCATGAGCAAAATCAATGTCCTCCAATGGTATTTCTGGATCCCAACTTTAAAGGAAGAGTGGGTGACCATTTATGTTCCATGGAGTAGGATCCATCACGTTTTTTATGTCAATCTCAGATTTAAACTTGAAGAGGAAAGTGTTTGGACCCATATCAGCAATAGAGAGATTACCCACAAATTTCCAAGCTTTCTGGAGGCAAAGACCAATGTGAGAGCGCGAGACTGTTTTAAGAGAGATAACTCTTCCAATGAGAGTAAGATTTAACCCCCTGATCTCTTCCGGTAGACACGGACGTAAAGGAGGAGGAGGGACATCTTTCCAATTAAGGGCTTGAGTTTCTGAAATTAAAAGGTCCATGAAAATTAACAGAGAAGAGGAAAGCAGAGAGGAGAGAGAACGGAGAAAAGCTCAAAAGGGAGAGCGGGTATTGAAAAGTAGGTGGGATTGTATAAGGTAGGTGTGACTTGACTAATGCTACTTGACTTGTTCAAAGTACGTAACTTGATTAATTCCGTAGTTTAAGGCACCCATTTTTGGCTCGTCAAAGTAATATTGTTCTAAAATTTAAAAGATGGAAAAAGTAAAAAGTAGAAATCAAAGCCTAAGTCCTTCTTTGTAGCCCTTTCCTTTATTCAATTAGAAAAAAATAAAAATAAAAATAAAAAATAAAAAATAAAAAATCAAGCCTAAGGTTTTTGACTTGGATTCACTATAGAATATATTATGAAATTTGATTTTATATTATAGAATTTGATTGTAATTAGATTTGATGGTATTAACTTGATTGATTGATTATCATATTTATTTATCTTAATTTTTTTTATAAATAGGAGTCATTTGTATTGTAACATCATTAAATGAATAAAAGTAAACAATAACTGTTTGAACTTTATCCTGTAAACATAAGTCATAAACCGAATAACAACGTAAATTTTTTGTCTCTATTTATTTTTATTCCACTTTTTCGTTAATTTCTTTTCCAATTATGTTTTCTTTCATAAAGTAGTATTAGGAGAGGGAGCTGGGAGAGCGAGGCTAAAGGTGCATTTAGGATTATGATTTCACAAATAAACAGTGCGATTTTAAACCAAATCATAAAAAATGAATCATTTGGGAATTGTATTTTTAAAAAATTGCGATTTGAAAAAGCAGAAAATCTGCGTTTTTAAATCGCAAGTAAGGGGGTGTTTTTTTGAAAACGCAGAATTTTAAAGGGTAAATAATGATTTTAAAGACAAAACTGCGATTTTTTCCAAACACTTAACTGCGTTTTTAAAAATCATATTTTTAAATCACACTTTTTAAAATCACAATCTCAAATGAATTCTAAGTAATTTTATATTAAACTAAAAAGTATATGAGTAATGCATGCTATGGACCATTTATTTATCCCAATTAATAGAAATTTCCTTTGAAAAAAATTGGGGAAACCATTATGCGGACCCCCTCCACACATTATAAAGAAAATTCGATATTCTTTGGATTCATCCCAATGAATAGATGGTCCCTCCACTTATAATAAGTCCTTAGATTTTTTTTTTTGTTTTTATATATATCATGGTAATGTTATAAATTATATTATTATTTTATCACTATCTAACTATGCTGATATAGCAGTGTCAATCCACTCTTAAATATTTTTTTTTTTTTGAATAACATTATTATTAGATTGTTGTGTAACTATATATGATGCAATTTGATAAAACAGTAATAAAAATCAACTCTTAAATAAGTATTTATAAAAGAAAAAAAATAATAATGACAGATTTTTTTCTGCCATGTCATCCCAATTCTATAGTAATCTACTAATTTTTTTTTTTTTAAAAAAAAAAAGATAATCTAAAAGTGGATTGGCACTATCAAGTGATATGTAAAATGGGATAAAATAATGATTACACAATATGAATAAATGGATGTAAGAGTGCCTTAACTTTTATTGGGGTGGAATTATTTAGCTGTCCTGCGCATGCACTGATCTATGCTTTTGGCAAGAATGCCTGGACAGTGGAGAGACAACAATGAACTAAAACCAAGTGGAAGCTTCCATTAATGCAAAGCCATGTGAAGTTGCATATTTTAAGCTCGATATGGGACAACTTTTGTTGACTGATTACCCTCATTGGCTGATGCGGTCAGATTGCTTAAAAGTCTAAACGTAATAGGCCAAATTGTATTAAAAATAGTCAAAATTTTCAACTTGCTCATTGATTGTTGGTTGCTATGTAAGGAATCCATAATTCCAGTTTAATTAGATTAACAGGTTGAAAATTTGGACCCGGATCCTCTCTAGAGAGGGGCTTGTTTTTTAAGAAAAAATGGTATTTTAAAAAAAAAAAGATTTGTCGTTCCGTTTAAAAGAATCGGCTTCTTTGTAGTTCATTTAAATCGGAGTTCCGTTTAAAAGAATCGGCTTCTTTGTAGTTCATTTAAATCGGAGGAAATCCAAATTTTGAAAATTTGACAAAGGCTTTGGTTGTTCATAAATACTTCATACCACGTCATCATAATATGATTATGCATGGTCTGATCATCGTAAGAAGAATAGCATTTCTCTAATTGATTTATAAAGCTTTTCAAATTTAAAGTCTTTATAGAAACATCAACAAAGACAACAAGTTTCCATTCCAAAATAAAAACAAGGACAACATGCGAAACCTAACGATTTTATGGTATAATAAATTCGGTCATGTTCTACTTTTGTTTGCTAGTAAAATCCATACCTATCATATCCATAAATACTTCTTTTTCTTTGTAGGACCATATATATACGTTGACATTACTATCCACCTTTCTAGGAAGAAAAATCAAAGGCTCTAGAAACTGATTGTTTCTATATAATGGATCTCCACAACTCCACTCTTCATAATGCATCCACTATCCACCTTTCCAACTATGCCTAGCCTCAACTTTGTCCACTTCCTTTCTATTGTATGCTCCTTGTTCCTCATCACCACCAGATCTAGATGTGGTGTCATGGCCAAGTCTCCGGCCGTCGTGGCCTCGTCTCCGGTCGTCAAAGCAGGTTATTATCCGTCATGGGCTTTAGATAATTTTCCACCTTCAGCCATAAACACATCATTGCTCACCCACATCTTGTATGCTTTCCTCGTGCCAAACAACGTTACCTTTAAGTTTGATATTTCAAATTCAGAGGCTGCGATCCTCTCAAACTTCACCACCACCCTTCATCACAAGAACCCCCACGTGAAGGCTCTTTACTCCATCGGCGGAGGTGATATTGTACCCAACCCTTTTGCTGCCATGGCCTCCGCTGCCTCCTCTCGTCAAACTTTCATACATGCAACTATAGAGGTTGCGCGTAAATATGGGTTTGATGGGATTGACCTTGATTGGGAGTTCCCTGAAAGCCTAAAAGAAATGAATGATTTTGCCCAATTACTAAAAGAATGGAGGCGTGCAATCCAAAAGGAGGCTTGGAGCACAAAGAGGCCTCCCCTATTGCTCACCGCCGCCGTGTACTACTCAGCGAACTTCTTAACATACGGCAGCCCCCGCTCGTACCCGGCCGCTTCGATCAAGGAGAACTTGGACTGGATCAATGTGATGTGTTACGATTATCATGGATCATGGGACACTTCGGCAACGGGGGCCCATGCCGCATTGTTTGACCCAAGAACTAATCTGAGCTCGATCTATGGGCTGAAATCGTGGATCAAGGCNGCCTAAAAGAAATGAATGATTTTGCCCAATTACTAAAAGAATGGAGGCGTGCAATCCAAAAGGAGGCTTGGAGCACAAAGAGGCCTCCCCTATTGCTCACCGCCGCCGTGTACTACTCAGCGAACTTCTTAACATACGGCAGCCCCCGCTCGTACCCGGCCGCTTCGATCAAGGAGAACTTGGACTGGATCAATGTGATGTGTTACGATTATCATGGATCATGGGACACTTCGGCAACGGGGGCCCATGCCGCATTGTTTGACCCAAGAACTAATCTGAGCTCGATCTATGGGCTGAAATCGTGGATCAAGGCTGGAGTACCTGGAAACAAGGTGGTGATGGGTTTGCCGCTCTATGGGAAAACATGGAAGCTCAAAGACCCAAATCAGCATGGGGTTGGAGCACCCGCCATTGGCGTGGGTCCTGGAGATGTGGGTATCCTTCTTTTCTCAGAGGTGGAGGCATTCAATAAGAGGACCAAGGCCACCATTGCTTATGATGTGGACACTGCGTCGGTCTATTCTTTTGTTGGGACAACGTGGGTTGGGTACGATGATGCCCTGTCGGTAACAGTGAAGATTGGGTTTGCTCAAGCACTTGGGCTTCGTGGGTATTTCTTTTGGGCCATCAGTTATGACAACGAATGGAAAGTCACGGCACAAGGTATTTAATCACCTCACAAACCTTTCTCTTTTTTATTTAGAGTTTGTTTAACTCTGCGATTTTGTAAGCAATTACACGCGTTTTTAAATAAAAAAAAAATAGGCGCCCTTTTTACATAAAGAAGGAAGTTGACTATATTTTAAATTCGCTATTTTTTAAAACAACTGTTTTCAAACTGCTAAACCAAACAAATACTTAAAAGTAATAAGTTAGACATATTAAATGAATATTGAATGAATTGATGACGTTGTACCTTCCATCCCATTTTTATATAAATATTTCTCATTCAAATTATTAACATTTTGTTCAACTTGTTGATATGCAGCTTCAAGGGCATGGATAGTTGATAAATGAGACTGGGGCTTCATTATTTACCCTGCTATGAGCTCGAGAGAGATTCCATAGTGTACCATGTTTGGTTACAAAGGAACTGCAAGATTTTTAGAAGACAAGTTAGTTCCGAAAAGTGAATATAATTGAAGACCATTTCATGGAATGTAAGAATTGTTACAATTACGAAGACTCGTGTGTCTTCCAATAATAATAGTTTTTAAGAATTCTGTATCAAATAGGGCCCTCTGTTTCCTATGGGGAATTCTCCTTTATGTTCTTAGCAAATGAGTCATTTGCTGATGTTGAATCCTTTAATTAGTAGTGTGTTAGTTTTGTTATTACTTACTGGTAGGTTAATTGAACCTCTGTTAATTATGTTGCTGTGTTTTTAAAAGAATAACTTATTATATTCTTATTTCTGTTCGATGCCCATATTTTATTTAAAGGATTTAACTTGGATGCTGTAACATCACTCAAACTGTAAAAATAAAGGAATAAAATTTTATTTCAATTTTTTAGAATTAAATCCACCCCTTATTCACTTTGGATTGGGTGCTTTTACGGCACCCAAGCCAAATCCTTATTTAAGTATCAAATTTCAGTTTCATTTTAGAATATCCTATTGGTGGTCCATGTGGTTTCAAGTTTATCAAATGTTACATCGATTTTTGGGTTGTCCCTATTAGTCTTACCGTCCATGATCCATTCAAAACTCAACAACCTACTATGTCAAGGCGATTTTTGTGTTGTCCCTATTAGTCTTACTGTACATATTACATTCAAAACTTAACAGCCTACTATGTCGAGGCTTATCTGCTACGTGTCTCGTATACCACATTAGGGACGGAAGTGGAGCCGGTAGGGGCCATGCCCCCTCCCCCAAAAAAAAAAAAAAACAAAAGTTTAGAAGCAAAATATTTTTTTTTAAATCTATTAGCCCCTAGGCATTAGAAGGGCAGAGGGAGGGGAGGTTTCTTAAGGCCCACCCCTCCATTTCTTCTTCTCTACTCCCACTTCACTTACGTTTTCATTTTGAGAGAAATTGACGGAGGCATCCGCCTATCATGAAAGGAAAACAACAAAATAGAGAGGAAGAAAAAACGACAAAGATGCAGAAAAAACAGAACCGGAGAGAGCTACAGAGAAAAAGAAGTAGAAGAATTAGAGAGGGAGAGAATGGAAGAAGAGAAAGAAAGAAATAGAGAGAGAAAAGGGTTTGAGAGCTTGAGGTCTAGAAGCAACTGATCTTGGGCAGAGAGGACGAGTGACTGTGATAGCTGTAGCTGGACCTCGACCAGAGCAAATTTGGTGAAAAGTCCAATGCTTACTACATAGCTTTCGAAATTTACTTGCAATGTGACTAGGGAAACGAGGGTCCACGTCGTATTATGCACCATAAGCATGTATCAGTATCAATGTAGCATACATTCACGTGAAAAAAAAAAAAACATTCACCAAAATTAGAATGAAAACGGTGAGTGGAAGTCTTCCACACATGAAGATTTTTCACTCATTGTTGTGAAAATGTTAACTTCCTATCCAGTATGATTTTTTTTTTAAAAGACCTATCAGACTCTTGTATTAATTATATATTAATTTGACCCCCTTAGTTTGTGATAATGGAAAATTCTTACTGCTACTATAATATTAAAAAGAGAGGGGGACTAAATGATTAAACTCAATAGCTAAAATAGCCGATAGTGTAGATGAAGATCTACCGGCATAGATGAAACTATAATACCAATTGAAGAGATGAGAAAAGGAAAGTAAGCACTATTAAATCATTAATGATTTGACAACCAATTGGTTATTGGAAGTCTAAACAATTAATTGGAGAATTTGACATATTTAATTATAAATGATTTTTAAAATTCAAAAGAACGGTTTTATTTTAACAAGTGTTTGAGTTAAAAATTAAAATATATTAAGAACAATTATTTGTCTTTTTCGTTTGTTTATTTTCTTGTAACACTGCATGCATTATTTCTTGATATATTAATTTAAAATTCAAACATAATATATTTTTTATTCATACTTTGACCCTAATTTTAATATATTTTTTATTTGGCCCCCTCTTGTCAAACTGCCTGACTCCGTCCTTGTACCGCATCATCCTACCACATTAGCATTATGTAGTAATAATAAGAAGAAGAAGAAATTAAAAAAAAAAAAAAAGACTTTTGTTAAAATAAAGAGTTGATTAGGGATTAAGGGTTATCTTCTTGGTGAGATACATGCTAAATGGCCATATTATATATTAAAAGGTGAGATACATGCTAAATGGCCATATTATATGTTAAAAGATTATAGACGAAACTAAGGGGGGTTGCTGGGGGTCCATCCCCGCCAACCCCCACCTCTAAAAAAAAATATTAAAAATGTTTTTTAATCTTTAAATTAATTTCTTAGGAAAGAGATAATTTAGGTCCTTGTTTTTTTTTTTTCTTATTTTGGCCCCTGAAATTTTTTTAATGCACTTCGGCCCCTTAAAATTGAATTTTTAGTTCCTTCCCTTCACAAGATAAGCCAACCATGAAAAGAAAAGAAAGTTCTGAGGCAAACTAGAAGCATACACAAAGAACAGCAATGGAGAGCTTGACCTTAATTTATTTGCGTTTTCTAACCAAGGTAGAAACCAAACTTCATGACTGAGTTTGATCTCCAACTCATGGAGAACTGTTGGAAGACAAAAGCTAAGAAAACAATTTTAAAAAGATTATGATTAATATTCATGTTAGTGTAACAAGTTACTATTGTAATAGAAGTATTGTTCAAATGATAGTTCAAGGAGTCTGACATATTTATTATAGCTAGCCTTTTTCTTTTCTTTTTTTCCTTTTTGGCTAGGCAATAAAAAGAGAAGGAGCTTTTTTCTTTTAAGTTTTTTATTTTTTAAATAATAAGTTAGCGCTCAAAAATTAAACACATGTTTTGTCAAAATATCTCTAGAACAAAGGAAGAATACAGATTTATAAACGGTGTTTTGTTTTGATGAATGTCTTGAGTTTTTAATTGTTTCTTAATGTATTAGTTTTGAGAACAGAAAACAAAAACATTGGCAAACTTAGATGTAATCAAAAGATATAGCTGTCAAGGTTTTTTCTGCTGTATCCTGCAGACTATACAGACCTAAAGAAAGTCCTAGTAGAGAAGGTTATCCATTTTTAATAAAAGTACTCGTCTGACCAGTCAACAGGGTCAAGGGGAAACCTAGCTATAGTAACAAAATAATAGTGTTTACAAAAACAAGACTGCGAAACTCAAGCAATGTAATAAGAATGCCTGAAGCATCTCCAGGGTCCAGACCACAACCAGTGAGGCTTTTTGACATGAGAAACGACTTCAGTAATGTTGTCAGCATCAATAGTTTGTTAGTTACAAGTCCTACTTCAATTTTTGTAGAGTCCTGCAGATTGCATATAATCCCACAAATCCTTATTCAAATTTTCTTCCACTTTGAAGGCCAATAGCTGAAATACCAACTGATCTTGAAAAGGAAAAGAACAGATATAAATGATTACCATTATTATCAGCATTGGACTCCAAGGCCAAAGGTACTGAAATTAGCTTTGCTTTTCTCCTAACCATTCAACAAAATTATCAACAATCACGGCCCAAGATTCACAGGGATCATAGTTTTGAAGATCTGGAAAACTTATCTGCCAAAAAAGAAACACAAATGATTTGAAAAGTATCTAAAAGCACCAGCGTAAAAAGGGTTGATTATACCTATCATCAATTAACTGCATCATATTACAGAATGATAGCATGCATTTCTGCACACGGTATGAATGAAGCATATATCCGGATTAATTAGTTCTCTACTACCACAGAAGACTCGTAAATGGATCCCAGGACTAGTATACATAAAATAAAAAATAAAATCTTAGAAAGGCTAAAGTCAAACATGACAGTATAACCATCTAGACACAAGACATTTTCCAGTATCGGACATGACATAGGACATCAGGATACTGAAGTTTTATTGGGGTAGGCATGATTAATAATATAACATATCCAATGGAGTTTTTATTTTATTCCCTTTTTTCATGGTTTCAACTGCCCCAGAGATCAATGCAAGAAAAAATAATGAAGCAAATTATGTCAAAAACAATTGCTTACATCACGGCAAAAACGATAGAAGTTCACCCATTGGTCCATGCTTAGCATCTGATAATCACTCTGGAGCTGCCAGAAAATCAAGTCCATGCATATCACAAAACTTATCATGAAACAAAAGTTAGACCAACAAAAAGTACTTGGGATTACGTCCAAGAAAAGTAGAAACCCACCTTTAGAAGAACTGAATTCTTTGTAGTTCATTTCAACTGGAAAAAATTCAAATTTTGGAAATTTAACTAAGGTTTTGGTTGTTTATAAATACTTCGTACCACGTCATTATAAATTTATAATATGATTATGGTCTGATCATCCTATGAAGAATAGGATTTCTCTAATCAATTTATAAAGCTTTTCAAATTTGAAGTCCTTATAGATACATCAACAATGACAACAAGTGAAACCTAACGATTTTATGGTATAATAAATTCGGTCATCTCTTACTTTTATTTGCTATTAAAATCCATACCTATCATATCCATAAATACTTCTTTTTCTTTGTAGGACCATATATATACGTTGACATCACTCACTATGGCCACCTTAATTTCTAGGAAGAAAAATCAAAGGCTCTAGAAATTGGGCGTTTCTATATAATACATCTCCACTCTTCATAATGCATCAACACTTGAGAGACCTTTCCAACTATGCCTAGCCCCAACTATGTCCACTTCCTTTCTATTGTATGCTCCTTGTTCCTCATCACCACCGGATGCGGTGTCGTGGCCTCGTCTCCGGTCGTCAAAGCAGGTTATTATCCGTCATGGGCTTTAGATAATTTCCCACCTTCAGCCATAAACACATCATTGCTCACCCACGTCTTGTATGCTTTCCTCGTGCCCAACAACGTCACCTTTAAGTTTAACATTTCAAATTCAGAGGCTGAAATCCTCTCAAACTTCACCACCACCCTTCATCACAAGAACCCCCACATGAAGGCTCTTTACTCCATCGGCGGAGGTGGTATTGAACCCAACCCTTTTGCTGCCATGGCCTCCGCTGCCTCCTCTCGTCAAACTTTCATACATGCAACTATAGAGGTTGCACATAAATATGGGTTTGATGGGATTGACCTTGATTGGGAGTTCCCTGAAAGCCCAAAAGAAATGGATGATTTTGCCCAATTACTAAAAGAATGGAGGCATGCAATCCAAAAGGAGGCTAGGAGCACAAAGAGGCCTCCCCTATTGCTCACCGCCGCTGTGTACTACTCGGCGAACTTCTTAACAGACGGCAGCCGCCGCTCGTACCCAGCCGCTTCGATCAAGGAGAACTTGGACTGGATCAATGTGATGTGTTACGATTATCATGGATCATGGGACACTTCGGCAACGGGGGCCCATGCTGCATTGTTTGACCCAAGAACTAATTTGAGTTCGATCTATGGGCTGAAGTCGTGGATCAAGGCTGGAGTACCTGGAAACAAGGTGGTGATGGGCTTGCCGCTCTATGGTAAAACATGGAAGCTCAAAGACCCAAATCAGCATGGGGTTGGAGCACCCGCCATTGGCGTGGGTCCTGGAGATGTGGGTGTGCTTCTTTTCTCAGAGGTGGAGGCATTCAATAAGAAGACCAAGGCCACCATTGCTTATGATGTGGACACTGCGTCGGTCTATTCTTTTGCAGGGACAACGTGGGTTGGGTACGATGATGCCCTGTCGGTAACAGTGAAGATTGGGTTTGCTCAGGCCCTTGGGCTTCGTGGGTATTTCTTTTGGGCCGTCAGTTATGATGACGAATGGAAAGTCACTACACAAGGTATTCTTTTTTCTTTTTCTTTTTTTTTCTTTTTTGTTGTAAGTACTACCATATATTTAAAGCACAACAAATCACAAAGAATCACAAAAACATAAAAACAACAAAAAGCTAATCAACATAAACACCTAAACCAAACTGACCACTAGCACCTCACAACTTGATAGAAAACTTAAGAAGGTGAAAGTATCCTAAGAATGCGACAAATGAAAGCTGTGGCCCAATATGATGGAAAAAATTATCAAGGGGAGTACGAATACTCCTAAAATCTTAGATCTAGTTTTCATAACAGACTATGAATCTAAAGCCCAATCGGTTCGAGTTTAGTTGATAGCAAAAACAACACAACACAACAATAAGAAAATTACATGGGAAAATTAAAAAACAATAAAAGAACAGAAACGACAAGGGACGGCAGAGCTCCTGTTTCTAGCCGGTGTGAGACCACTGGCCGGCGAGTAAAGACCACGCACTGGCAGTGAGCAGTAGACGACCGAGAACCACTATAGGAGACCAAACAGGGCGGTAGCAGAACGACACACACTGTTGAAGACTGTCCACGCATCGGCGCGTGCAGAAGATGCGCCCACGAGTAAGATCTACTCGTAGGCACGTGTAGGACATGCTCCAACGTGTGCTTGTTGGATGGCGACAAAACTTATGGCAACAGAAAGCGGTGGAACTTAGAAACACAGTGGAGGGGCGCTTGTGGCGGTGGAGCTTTCCGAAATTGATAGATCTAATTATGAAAAAATCAAATTCAAAAATTTCATTAAAAGGGTAGGACCCAGGCTAAGGATGGCGGAAATGGACGAAAACTAGCTATATGAAGGTGGAGGAGTGGACGATGGGGTTGTTGTTTAGGGATAGGGTCTCCGAAGAGACAAATAGAGCCCCTAAAGGGGCAGGGTTAGCCTCCGAAGAGGCAAGAAGGGGAGGAGGCTTCTGCCTCCTCCCATGGCAACGCTGTGGGGAAAAGAAACTTCAGGAGAGAGAAGAGAGGTTTGAAATATTTTCAAAAGATATTTTCAACACAAACGACACAAGGTATTCAATCATCCCACAAACCTTTTTTTTATTTTTTTTATTTAGAGTTTATTTGACTCTGCAATTTTGCGAGCGATTACACGTTTTTTTAAATAAAATACAAAAGGGACCCTTTTTATTTAAGGAAGGAAGTTAACTTTGTTTTGAATTCGCTATTTTTTAAAACATGTTTTGAAACCGCTAAACTAAACAAATACTTAAAAGTAATAAGTTCAACATATTAAATGAATATTGAATGAATTCGTGGCGTTGTACCTTCCATCCCATTTTTATATAAATATTTCTCATTCAAATTATTAACATTTTGTTCAACTTGTTGATATGCAGCTTCAAGAGCATGGATACTTGATAAATGAGATTGGAGCTTCATTATTTACTTTGCTATGAGCTCTCGAGAGATTCCATAGTGTACCATGTTTGGTTACAAAGGAACTGCAAGATTTTTAGAAGACAAGTTAGTTCCGAAAAGTGCATATAATTGAAGAACATCTCATGGGATGTAAGAATTGTTACAATTACAAAGACTCATGTGTCTTCCAATAATAATAGTTTTTAAGAATTCTGTATCAAAATAGGGCCCTCTGTTTCTTATGGGGAATTCCCCTTTATGTTCTTAGCAAATAAGTCATTTGCTGATTCATTTCGATGTTGTCTGTTGTATCTTCTGATTGGTAGTGTGTTAGTTTTGTTATTACCTACTGGTAGGTTGCTTGAGCCTCTGTTAGTTGTGTTGCTCTGTTTTTAATGGAATGACTTGTTATGTTCTTACCTCTGTTCGATGTCCATATTTTATTCAAGTATCAAATTTCAATTTCATTTTAGAATATCCTATTGGTGATCCATGTGGTTTGAACGTTTATCAAATACTTACGTCAATTTCAAAAATTATTAGAAATAGTAGTTATGATTGTCCCATTAACTTTGTTAGTCCTTCTGTCCATGTTCGACCTGCCATGTCAAGGCTTATCAGCATCTGCTACGTGTTTCGTATACCACATTAGCATTATTTAAGAAAATAATAATAATAATAAGCAATTTAAAAAAGAAAAAACTTTTGTTAAAATAAAGAGTTGTTAGGGATTAAGGGTTATCTTCTTGGTGAGGATACATGCTAAATGGCCATATTATATATTAAAGGATTATCACAAGCAGAGACGAAACTAAGGGAGGTTGCTGGGGGCCAGCCAACCCCTACCCCTAAAAAATTTATGAAAAAATGTTTTTTAATCTTTAAATTTGTTAGAAAAAAGATAACTTAGGTCTTTTTTTTTTTTTCTTATTTTGGCCCATGAATTTTTTTTTTTATATACAGTTCAACCCCCTTAAATTTGAATTTTTAGTTCCGTCCTGATCACAAGATAAGCCAACCATGAAAAGAAAAGAAAGCTCAAGGCAAACTATTAGCATACGCAAAGAACAGCAATGGAGAGCTTGACCTTAATTTATTTGCGTTGTCTAACCAAGGTAAAAACCAAACTTCAGGACTGAGTTTGATCTCCAACATGGAGAACTGTTGGAAGACAAAAGCTTATAAAACAATTTTAAAAAGATTATGATTAATATTCATGTTAGTGTAACAACTATTGCAATAGAAGTATTGTTCAAATGATAGTACAAGGAGTCTGACATATTTATCATAGCTAGCTTTCTTTTTTTTCCTTTTTGGCTAGGCAATAAAAATGGAAGGAGCTTTTTTCTAAGTTTTTTAATTTTTTTAAATAATAAGTTAGCGCTTAAAAACTAAACACCTATTTTGTCAAAATATCTCTAGAACAAAGGAAAAATACAAGTTTATAAAATGAGTTTTGTTTTGATGAATGTCTTGGGTTTTTAATTGTTTGTTAATGTATTAGTTTTGACAACAGAAAACAAAAACATTGGCAAACTTAAATGTAATCAAAAGATAGCTGTCAAGGCTTTTTCTGCTGTATCCTGCAGACTATACAGACCTAAAGAAAGTCCTAGTAGAGAAGGTTATCCATTTTTAATTTAAGTACTCGTCTGAATTTGCATATAAACTCATTTCTAACTCAAAAAATCATTGACCAGTCAACAGGGTCAAGGGGAAACCTAGCTATAGTAACAAAATAATAGTGTTTACAAAAACAAGACTGCGAAACTCAAGCAATGTAATAAGAATGCCTGAAGTATCTCCAGGGTCCAGACCACAACCAGTGAGGCTTTTTGACATGAGAAACGACTTCAGTAATGTTGTCAGCATCAATAGTTTGTTAGTTACAAGTCCTACTTCAATTTTTGTAGAGTCCTGCAGATTGCATATAATCCCACAAATCCTTATTCAAATTTTCTTCCACTTTGAAGGCCAATAGCTGAATTACCAACTGATCTTGAAAAGGGAAAGAACAGATATAAATGATTACTATTATTATCAGCATTGGACTCCAAGGCCAAAGGTACTGAAATTAGCTTTGCTTTTCTCCTAACCATTCAACAAAATTATCAACAATCACGGCCCAAGATTCACAGGGATCATAGTTTTGAAGATCTGGAAAACTTATCTGCCAAAAAAGAAAAACAAATGATTTGAAAAGTATCTAAAAGCACCAGCGTAAAAAGGGGCGTAAAAAGGGTTGACTATACCTATCATCAATTAACTGCATCATATTACAGAATGATAGCATGCATTTCTGCACACTGTATGAATGAAGCATATATCCGGATTAATTAGTTCTCTACTACCACAGAAGACTCGTAAATGGATCCCAGGACTAGTATACATAAAATAAAAAATAAAATAAAAAATAAAATCTTAGAAAGGCTAAAGTCAAACATGACAGTATAACCATCTAGACACAAGACATTTCCCAGTACGTATCGGACATGACATAGGACATCTGGATACTGAAGTTTTATTGGGGTAGGCATGATTAATAATATAACATATCCAATGGAGTTTTTATTTTATTCCCTTTTTTCATGGTTTCAACCGCCCCAGAGATCAATGCAAGAAAAAATAATGAAGCAAATTATGTCAAAAACAATTGCTTACATCACGGCAAAAACGATAGAAGTTCACCCATTGGTCCATGCTTAGCATCTGATAATCACTCTGGAGCTGCCAGAAAATCAAGTCCATGCATATCACAAAACTTATCGTGAAACAAAAGTTAGAACAACAAAAAGTACTTGGGATTACGTCCAAGAAAAAAATATAAACCTACCTTTAGATATTTAGTTATTAAATCAACCTGGGCACGAAATTGGGAACCCAGAACAAGATTCAGCAATTCACAAATGGTCTCAATGTCTACGAACCTTTGCTTCTCTTCTGAAAATGTCATCAACATCAGACCGGCTAACAATATGTGTGCGTGCACGCACATTAGTGGGAGAGAGGCGGAGAGAGAGAGAGAGAGATAGCAGGAATATAACAGAACATTATCATGAAACAAAGTCATTTCCATTTGATTGAAAGTTGGATGTCTGTCAACATCAAGCTCACCTGTTAGGCAGTATTGAAATGCATAACCATAGAAATCCTCGAAGTTTGGTGGCTGCATCACCTATTCAACACATAAAAAATCAAGATCAGTACCATCATCCATTTTCTGCCTTTCCAGAAGCACTCAGTGCCATGTCTGAAAATAACTATCCCAGGTGACTCCAATATAATATAAGTACCTCTCTCTCAAGTGCTGGGAGTGCTTTCTTTAATTTGTTTAGGCTGTCGGCATTTAGAGCTTTTAAGCCAGTTCGCCACTCATCCTAATAGTGTGATCATAGCATTTTGATGAACATCAAAAGATGAGACAAAAGGAAATTCAAGTTACTGTAACTTTTGATCAAAGAATAGCATAGGCAATACATGTCGCAAGTCTATTGGCCACCCAAAGATCCCAAAAGTTAATTTTGAAAATATGGAAACATTGAGAGCTCCTAGAGTTTTCATTCTTCACAAGAATACAGATACAGCAAATTTTTGGCATTTCCAAATAGATCAATAAAGTAGTGTTTAAACCACTTTTAGATTGTATAATAGCTAATATAACTAACAGTACTATGATAGTGCAATGAGAGCCATGTCAAGGATAGAATGTCATCCACATTAGCCATTGCAGGATGTTCTAACACTTGCCATAAGCCTGAAGAAGTAGGTTACAATTCTTGAGAAGCCCCAGATTTAAAAACTCTACTTTTTTCATAAGGAAAAGATGTTTGTGGAAGAGTGAAGTATAACGAGTGGGAGGGTGTTCTTTTCAGTTAGAAGTTCTTTTTCTTCACTTAAGTGGCAGATTTTCTTTGGATATCACCTTTACTAGTAATTCTTGAGGTGCATCATCTGATATCCATATCTTTGTACAAATATGTGTTTTGTGTGGATTCGTCAGCCATCAAAGAAGTTACACATTCATTGGATCAGAGCATGTCATATAGACAACCAGGAAATAAGAATATATATTATAATAGCAACAAGAGAAGCAACTCTCAGGCTTACCTTAGAAAAATAACCCTGCTTTTCAGCTCTCATCTTCCTGTTAAATGTAGACAAGCACATTGATAATGAACATTAGGATATAAACCAGAATGAACAATGGGCCCAGTAAAATGTCCACAAAAAAACAACATACCAAGCAAGCATCAGAATCCTAACATCAGTATGGTCCACTCCCACATCAGAACAAAGTGCTTCAATTCCTTCCGGACTGTTCAAGCAAATATAAGTGCATGAGAAAATCAATAACCATTTAAGGATGCATATCTGACCAACTAGAGTTACATCAGCTTCTTCAATTCATGTCATCCACCAAATCAAGGAATTGATAGGGATATGTATTCTATCTATGTATCATCATAACCAAATTGACAGAATTTTCAATCAGAGAAAGAAAATGACAACGCATGCTGGCACCTTTGTTTACATTTGTTACCAAATGCAACGAAATTACCCAAAATAAGAAATAAAAAATAAAAATTACTAAAGCAAACTTGACCTCTGAGAAGCAATAATCCAAAATGATACAAGTTGCAGCTTGTTCAGTTGCAAAGGAAATTGTTCTAGAATTGACTGAGTTTTCCTTAACCCAAGCAATTTTGTTTAGAGAATTATGTCACAGATGGGATTGAAACCACAAATTGATAAACAAGGACGAAAAAGACTGGAATGTCAATTCTAGCAAAAAGACTAACAGTTCAATTATTTAGAATACACCCCCAAAAAAATGGGCCGTATGATTCTAAGGTCAATTTACTCAAATTTCCATTAGTGTAAACAGTAACCTGGATTGGCAAACTTGATGGACTGGAGCACACCAGTTTCAAAGATATCCACAAATGGAGCACATCCAAATTGTCAATGAAATTGTATAATTTATGTGTAATACAAACCGTCTACTATTTCATGTTATGTATAGTAATCCCACATTTAATTGTAGGTCATCTTAAAAATAGGCATTATATAGAGCATAAACACCAAATTTTTGACATTTAGAATTAGTAACAAGTCAAGCATCACTGCCCTAGAGTTTAAAACTGACAATCAACGATGAACTCTTAGATTAAAGTCCAGATAAAGAAAATTTTTGACAAACAGAATGTTGCATTAAGAATGTCAAGGAACTCCTTCTGTCAATGTTAGGAAATCGTAATTGATGAGTTGATTCCGTGTTCGCTATTGATCACTCCACTCATGGGATTGGAGCTAATGACCAGTTTAATCACGTAGTAGCTAAAGTATGCGATTAAATTCATAACAAGAGCAAGGATCATATGGCCTGCAAGTATTTAGATAGTAAAACCCTTTTTGAGGCTAACATTATTGCATCTGCAGAAGTCAAATGACATGATCCCACAATGAAAGTCAAAATTAAAACACGATCAGCAATGCTATCAGGATTTATACAGTTCAAGCTACAAGCAACTACAAAATCACATTAAAGGTCTGAACATGCTTGATATTTGCAAGAAACTGGAGACCTATGCTGGTCGATGCACAAGTAGTGAAAAAGAACTACCGAGTACCCAAAATAAATTCTTAAAGCAATCACACAATGAGCCATTTGTTTTGTGGTGCTATTGCTATACCAACCATTCATTGTTGTCTCTGTTAGAATTCCAAAACATATGCAATGCAAATGATAAAATAAAGGAATGTTCCTGATGTGTAACCAACTCAAATATTAAACATTACAAAATGTTCCAGGATAAGAGATGGTAAACTATAAATCATAAAACAGACGACAAAATTACTACATTTAGATGACTAGTTGGGAAGATAACAGTAACCTGACAACAAACACAGATTAACTGTAGATCACTTACTCAATCAGGCCTAACGATTGATTTGCATATAAATCAAATAGGCAATCTATGCGTCCCACCTTTTTCGGCAAAGCATTACCTGAGGATTAATACATGGTATTGAATAGTAAGAACACTTAATAATGTAGGATAAAACAAGAAAGCCTCAATCAAATGAAGGCAAAACCATACATTTAGCAGACTAACATATATCAAATAACCAAAACAAAAATTTGGAGTAATGCTACACACACTCCCACTTCCTCACACTCATTTCCACACTACCTTAGGTGACTTTTAAAACCACATTGATTTGGGATTGATCTTTTTTGGATTTTAATTCAATAGTAGTTTTAAAAGGCACCTAAGGGAGTGTGAAGAAGTGGGAGTGTGTATAGCATTATTCAAAAATTGTACAAAATTATTTGCTTCATTTCCTCACTGATATACAGACTTCGCTTGATATATGCAGGTTCCAATAGTCAAGGCTTACACCAACAAATGATGAAACATGTAATATTAAGGAAAGGGCTTCACACTCTGAATTGGGACTTCAAATACTAGAGATAAGGACATATTATGCAGAAATTCTCAAGCATGATCATGTTGCTAATCTGTACAAGCTTCTAGAAAGAACTTCGGTGGAAGCACTAACTAGCTAAAAGATGCTCAATAATAGGCACACATGTTAATAACTTCTTATCATTCACAACATTTCAATCTAACAGATAATGCTCGCCTATTGACATCTCCTACGACTTGTCCTACCTTATTTCCATTTCAAACAACTCTATCCCCATCATCCGGATGTCATGTCATTTAGTTCTTCCCCATATTAGACAATGACATCAATGTGCATATTCTTATTAAACAGTTGGCCTTATATGGCAAAGAAAATGAGCACACTCAACCCAAACTTATATGTAACCATGTTTACCATTGTGCAAATTGGCGATCAGAAACTACAGACACAAATTTAGGGGTATTAGTAACATGTACAGAAACCATGTGAGGGGAAAAACCATAGATCATCAATACAAATATTACGTAAATGTGGCCCCATTCTACCCCACATAATCAACGAAACATGACATCTTCCAGAACACTTTCTGGCAAAGCAATCTGTCTTTTTCATAAACAGGAAGGGCAAGATAGTAATTCCAATCCACCCATTTAAAAGAAAAATCAACAATAATATCATACAAGGAAGTTGTGCCCAATGCCAATATATGGTATGCATGACATGTGAGGATTTCCCCATTTATGTGTGGAAAACAAGTAGGACCCACAAGTACATGTGGCCCGTTTTGATTGGCCTAAAGCAACAATTGTTGTGTAGAAGGGTCATGCATTGAGGAGCATTGGATTGGAATTGGCTGCAATTTGTTTATGCCAAGTAGGCGCCAAGGTAGCCAAAATGCGGGGCCTACTTGCTTAGATAGGTGGATCCTTAGAGATCTCTGTCAATTTACTGCAATTTCAAAATCCAATTGCAGAGAGCATTTGATCACCTTTTGACCAATTCAGCCTCTATTTTGCAAAAATTCTGTTTTTCAAAATCTTTTTCTTTTTGAGTCTATGCTTAACATCAAGCACCAAGCTAAGCCCCTGCATGCATTGCCACAAAATGCAGAAGTATGAACAACAAACTCGAAATTTAAACATACAAATCAACAAGGCCACGCTTTTCTATCACATCCATATACATATATAACAAATACAACAAGAATAGGGGCACATTATGGATTGTTGAGGAAAATTATTTGAAAAAAGAAACAACAACAATAACAACAGAGGCTGATCATTATTACAGCATACTACAAAAAGCCACTGACCTCTACAATTGACAACAAATTGCTTTAATTAATTAAATTTTTTTTTTTAAAAAAATCAATCAAAGTCAGCCCACACTCAGAAAAATTACATATTAATCAGATTCAGAGGAAGGGACAGCAAAAACAGCGAGCAAACATTTTTTTTTTAAGAAAAAAGCAATTCCCTGTTTGGTCTCCGAGAAAACAATAGAATACAGAAGGCAAAGATCAAGTTTTAAATTCTT
This sequence comes from Betula pendula, assembly GCA_900184695.1. Classification (NCBI taxonomy): domain Eukaryota; kingdom Viridiplantae; phylum Streptophyta; class Magnoliopsida; order Fagales; family Betulaceae; genus Betula; species Betula pendula. Next base: position 175,819 of record FXXK01000357.1, read on the forward strand.
CTTCTTATTCTTTTCAATTTTTTCTTTTCTTGGTAAGGTTAACTCATCCAAGGGAAATCTCCGACATCCAAATTACTAGATTGTTACCCAAATTATACGTTAAAGTTTCAGATTTTAATTCTTTTCTTGTCGTTTCCTCCGTTTTCTCGGGAACCAATCAGAAAGTGGAGAGAATTTCGGAGGATTGGAGTACCGGGACGAACAGAGTCGACGTTAGACGATTTGACGGCTGGTTCAGACGGTATGACGGCTGGTGCGGTCGCTTTTCTTTTCGATTTGCGAGGCATCTTCGTCGACAGATCACAACCGTTCGATCAGATGACCAAATCTAACACCACAGTAGTCAAGAACCCTAATCGGACGAGACGGACATAGAAAGAGGGGGACTGAGTGAGTGTGCGAGTGAGAAAATAAGTGAGGGGTTTGGACGAGCTTTTATAGTGTGTGGATTCCAAGTACAGAAAGGAGGAGGAGAACGAGAACGTCGGTGTGGTATTTGTTTCGAAAGGGACGCGCGCTCTGGCACGTGAAAGCTAACTAGGATTCCCTTCCTTGGGCCTGGGCCTGGTCCGTTTAGGACTAGGATTTGGATCTCTTGTTTAGGGTAATTAACATTATGGGGGGAAAATAATAATGGGCTGCGGGAGGAGTCCCTTGTCTAGTTCTCTGAGGAGAACTCTTTTTCTTTTGTTCAGAGCTCCCTCTCGAATTTTTTAAAAAAAAAAAAATTAAAAAAAAAAAAAAAAGCGGTAAAAAGTGAGCTCCCTCTCGTATACCTTCTACCTAAATCCCCCCTTAGCCTTTTTCCTTGATCAATTAGAAAAATAAAATAAAATAAAATAAATAGAAAGAAACGAAAATAATAACAAACATCCTTACTTGTAGGGGACCTGATGCGAAATACTACCACTAAGAGTCCTAATCCTAAGTAGGCTAAGCTCTTTTCAAGTCCTAATATACCAAAAAGAAAAGAAGGTTTTAACCTATGGGAAAATGATATTTAGGCTCTAGCTTTTTATTTTAATTGAATTTAATCTTTAAGTTTTTAATTTTAAGAATATGATATTTAAGTTTTGTTAAAATTTTAAATGAGGCTCTCTGTCACTTTTTTCGTCAAAATGAATGATTTGTCATATCTCACGGTATGTCTCAATTGACACGCTAGTGTTCATCTCAATACCTAATATAAATGTCATATCATTAAGTGTCAAATCTTTCATAAAAAAATAACAAACAAAAAAAAAGACTCAACTCTAGAAACAAAAATCATCTTTTTTGTTATCTTAATTTTTTAGATTTGTAGCGTTAAAAGAAAAATCATTAACTTTGATACTGAGATAGGTCCTAACATATCAAACGAGATACGTATGACAAATAGAAAATCTAATGACTAAATTTAAATAAGATGAAAACTTAAGAATTAAAATTTTCTAGATTTGTAGCAAGGAAAAATCATTAACTTTGATATTAAGATAGGCCTTGACATATCAAATAAGATACATATGACAAATAAAAAATCTAATAACTAAATTCAAATAAAATGAAAATTTAAAAATTAAATATAATTTTTCCCTTTAAACTTATTCACCAGAATCACCACATGTTATCCAAATATTTTATGGTTGTGATAAATACGGCTGTAATTGCTTTCTAAATTACAATTATTAGCAGGATAAATTATGATAAAATGATATCCAATCACTATTGACTATATTATATCATTTTTTTATAGCAATTTACAGTCCTGCCACTGTCAATCTTGTTCAAATGTGTATGCAAAGGTTTATTAATAGCACTATCCAAAACCCCCCAATGGAATGCCATATAATTTGACGTATATAAAAACTTTTTGAAATTCTTTTTTAAGAGTAATGTTAAAAATTATATTTTTATTTTACTAATGTCTTACTCTAATAATATGGCAATGTCAATCTATACTTATTTTTTATTTTTAATAAAAGTTGATTCAGAGGTTGATTGATACTGTCACAATAATATTATAAGATAATAGTGAGATAAATGTGTGATTTTTAACATTACCATTTGGTCTCATTTTTTTAATTAAAAAAAATGTTTGATTGCCATCTTTTCAAGACAAGTGCCCTATTGTAAATGACACGGTCAATAAATTTTTACTTATCAAAAAAAAAAAAAAAGTTATATGGTAGATTAAGACAACTATATGTAAGGTACAATAATGTTGAAGTATGAAATCTAGTGTTTGCTTTCACATAATAGAGGTAATTTGTGGGGTTCAAAAATAACTAAAAATATCAATCATTTGGTTTGATCAATTCATACAAAATATGAAAGAGAATTACTTTTGTGATTTGTAGATATATTTGAATGAAATGGATCAATTGATCAAAAAATGATTTATCTACAATATATAGAAAAGGGGTGACCCTTTTAATAGTAAATTAAAGGATACTCAATCAGTCAATCCTTATGGTTTTAGGTAGAACACATATACCATCTAAAAAACCGTAAATCTAGGAAACAATTTGATAATGGTTTTTTAATTTTTTTTTTTTTTAAGTGTTTTGATTTGATATAAATGTGAAAAATATTTTTTGACAGAGTCTAGTTTTTAAAATATTTTATGTTTTGAATTCCTTATTAATAAAATTTTTTTAAAAATCATTTTCCGATTTTTAAAAAGTATTTATAAGCACAACAAAATCAAAAAGAAAAAGAAAAAGAAAAAGAAAAGAAAAGAAAGCAAAAAACGTGCTTGGGAATTTTCTCTAAGCCTTTGGTATGCAAGGCCCAGTACTTCTCGTAATATGGGCCTATTTAATACCAGGACTCAAGGCCCAACTCTTCCAACGCAAAAATTAAAAAAGAAGGAAAGCTCGTTACTATAAAGTGGGAGAATTCACGAATTAGGGTTTTCTGCAATCGCTAGGGTTTCCTTCCGCAGCTCGTCCCTCTCGGCCCCGACCTCCCACAGCGAAAATGGTAAATCATCTGTCTCTCTGTGTATGTGTATGTGGGTGTGTGATTCGTGTTGGATCTGTAGCTTATTCGACTTGAGCTTGATATAAGCTGTGGTTTGTGTAGCCGTCGCACAAGACCTTCATGATCAAGAAGAAGCTGGCCAAGAAGATGAGGCAGAACCGACCCATTCCTCACTGGATCCGGATGAGGACGGATAACACCATCAGGTCCCATATGGCTCACCTTTTTTTTTTTTCCCAACTCCAGTACTTCCTTTTTATTAGAGATTTATTGAAACACCAGTTTTTTCCTGATACGGAATCTTTATTTTTGGGGGTTCTGTTCAGGTACAACGCTAAGCGCAGGCATTGGCGCCGCACCAAGCTTGGGTTCTAAGGTGGATGAGCCTGGCTTAATTGGATTTTGTTTAAGCACTTTAGTTTATTTTGTGAGACTAAAAGATATTTGGGTTTATCAGTTGTGAAACTCCTGAGGAGATTTTGATGTTTATTCGGTATCTCAAGTAATGGGGTAGACTTATTTTTGGTTCAATCCGATATTTTTCTTATGGCTCTTTGTTTTTACCCTTAAATTGGGTTTCTGCTATTTAGTTTCAATTGGGTGATTCGATTGTGCTAATGGGTGCGTTTTGTGTTTTGTCTTGATTTTTGGGGCTAGAGCTGTTCTAGCTGCTCTCACCCAAATGGCTTGCTTATTATATATGTTGCCTTTTCAGAAAACTTTACAGTCTGGATATTTTTAACTCTGAAGAAAAATTGGTTTCGTTAGTTAGGCGTTTGATCATAGTCTAGATGGACTTCTGTCTGGTTCCGTAGTGTTGTAAAGTTTCATAGAAGGGCAAGAGCTTGTTCAGAACTCTATATGATGTACAAGATATACTTTGGCTTTTGCCTGTTATTCTTTAGCCTGTTCTCTCCCAATTGCTTAGCAAATATTCAGAAGAAGTTGGCAAGTCCTAAAATGCTTATTTACGTTAACAGTTATGGGTTGGAGAGGGAGGAAAGGGGTAGGTCATTGTGATTGGCATAGTGCATTTACAGAACAAAGGGGTAAGGGGCTTACATAAAATGGCTGATTCTTGTTAGTGGTCCCTTACTGGACAGAAGTGGAATTTTTGTTGGCAAGCTGATACTAGTGTTTTGTGGCAACTAGAAGATGAAAGGCTGAGAATGTAATTTGGGGCATTAATATGTGAGAAAAGAGGCTTTTGGGGAATTGCCGGAAGCTATTGGAGCATTGATGTCTAAGGCGGGCCTTATCCATAGCTTACCCTGCCTAAAAGTTTTGATAGGATGAGGAGTCAAAACACTACAATCCCAGAGAATTTAGAAGTAGCATGATTTGCAATTGTATGGTTAGTTAGAAGATTATCTTCTTTAAACTTATGGATCAGTTAGTTCCTACTATTTCATCAGCTTACCCTGGTTATTTCGTATGGATTATGCTTATTTATGTTTCTTAGAAGCTTTGTCAATACATTCAGATGATTTTTCAGCCAAGCTTTATTTGGTGTTCAAAGATGTTGATTAGGTTCTTGCTATTTCATCAGGTAGGACTGTAATATGAAAACTTTTTCAAAGGATGTGGAACTTGTGTAATTTTAAATGCAGGCATTATTGGGTGTTGAGATAGTTTTGGTTGGGACAAGAATAGCGTTGGCGTTGGCTTTATGGGTTTGGCTTTGGCTTTGTATTTGGAATGACACCCTTTTCTTGCAAGTTGGTTTTTCTAAGGGTGAGTTTTACTTATGAGCTTAACTGTCTCACATGGTTTATATGCAATCTCAACAATGTGTATATAAGCTTTTGGACGCCTTTACTTTGCAAACTGTTTTTCAATGGTGAGTTACACTTGAAGTTTATCTTATTTGGTATGAGAGCCACCACTACAACGTTGAGTATGAGATCAGATGCAGCTTGTCGAGTATGGGATTGAATAGGTTATGGTTTTGTGGTTGAATATTGGAGGGTGACCTATAGGCTTTAGGTTAAAATGTTTTGGTACTATGTATGAACATAGTATTAAACCATTAAATACTAATAGGTGAATGGAGCCATCAAAAAAGAAAGTGACATTGTTGGATTAGTGTAGTGGGTTAATGCAGACACTGGTTGTGGAGCGTAGTAATACATTATAATCCTAAGTGCTCTCTATGGTTAAGTGTAATTTTAACTATGTATATATAAGTTTTTTTGGGCGCTTTTTTCTTGCAAATTGTTTTCCATGGGAATTTGAAATGAGCTTCAAATCCCATGTGATTTGAAATATCTGATTACAAAAGTTTTTAAATAACTCCTGTATTAATATAAATAAGGGAAATCAACGGTACAAATATCTAAAATTACAACTTGGGAGTAAAATTTTGCCTCAAAAGTTTTCATCCAAATACAATAATATTACTGGAGTTCTTCTACTGGGTGATGATTGATGAACTTATCCTTCACAAGAGAAGTTCCTTTAACGTACGCGCCAGTGTGTTTGTTTTGTCATTCAGTCTATAAAAGCCATGATTTTACTATTTTGTACGGCTTTAGTATGTATTAAGTGCTTTTGTATACATGAGGCAAGTTTAAGAAGTCGCACGTCTTTAATTATTCATATGATACTCCAAACTTGATTAGTGTTTTATACTAAAAGTTGTCCTTTTATTATTTTTAGCGCAAGAATTAAGAAAACTATCCTAATATTTGCTGTTTAAAAGTGTTGTTTTTTTTTAAAAAAAAAAAAACTGTTTTTTGAAAATTAATTCAATCAAGTATAATCTGATGCCTTATACGTTAATGAGATTATACAGGAGAATCTTCCCAATTAATAATTTAACTTTCTTTTTTCCTTTCCTAATTTAGAATTTTCATAACTGATGTCACTTTTAAGTTTTACCTTTATAATTAACGATCATGAAATGGTGGTTTTTTTTTTTTTTTTCAATGAAATGGTGTCAAGTCCTGCATTATAAAAAAATTTTAGCCGCAAGTACGATACAACTTAAATGACAACACAATTTGTTTGTTAACGCTTTTCAGAGAGTTTTATTTTTATATAATTTGTTTGGTTTGATTTTTTTTTTAATTTATTGTGGCATAAAGATTAAAACAATTTTGAGCCTTTTTAGTTTTGAATTGATTATTAATGTTTGAGAATGCTATATGTATTCTCAAGTCCACGTTTCAAGCGTACACTTTACGACATGATAGTAAAAATTATTATTAAATTCAAAATTTAATAGTGATTTAGAATACATGTAGCATTTATTTAATGTTTTTGTTTTGAAAAAATAACAAGAATAGAAAAATTTATATCAAACAAAAGCAATATTTTTTAATTAAGCAAACACTTCACATTTGTAAGAGTGTGGCATTGTAAGAATTTGTTTTTATTATACTACTATATCATTGCTAACGTGGGAGTGTCAATTAGTTGTTAATTTTAAATTTTTTTTTTTAACAATGACTGATTAATAATATCACATCAACTGAGTGATAAAATATTGAAATAAAAGTGTGATTTATAACATCACTTTTCGATTATTTTTCATTCGCTATGGTTTTTCATGTTACAAAGGATTAGAGCCTTTTTTCTTTTCTTTTCTTTCTTTGTTGTTTTTTTTTTTCTAAGCAAAGGGTTAGAGCTTAGAATACATGAATGTGGCTAGTTTCTCGTGTTTCTTTGATACAATTTAGTATTTTAAAAAAAATCCCAAACCCATACGATTTTTTAATAACCAAATAAATAGTTGTTCCAAAAAAAAAAAACAACAACAACAATAAATAAATAGTTGGCCTTGATCTGTCTTTCATCCTCATTATGAGATGTCACGAAAACCCTACCAAATCATACAATTTTAATGACCGTACAAGCAAGCAAAATGCAAGCATACTATTACAAATCATCCTCCCTCCATAATTAACTCTTAACCAAAAATGGCCGTAGGCTTTGGTGAGCCACAAAAAGAAGAAGACACCTACAAACCCTTCCGAGGAAGCCGAATAGGCACGTAACCGGTCAACTGCAGTAGCAATAAACGGGAAATCATGGGTTGCCCATAACCCTTTCCTAGCGGCTAGCATTCCCTCGCTTCCCTCTCCAACGTTCATTATAAGGCAAAAGGCTCTCGTATGGAGTCTCAGGTTATTGCTGTCATCTTGCAGACAACAAACTAATCTCATTTTCTTTTTAGCTCTCTTTCTTTCTCTTTTCTCCTCTGTGTCTTTGGATGGAGGACGAGGAGGCCTAGAAGAATATAGGTCTCTCTCACGGAAAGAAGAAAGAAGGGGGAGCTCTTCCTTATATATATACATATAGAAAAGCAAAGAAAACCCAGAAGAGACACGTCACCATCTTCCTTGAACAATTTTCCACTTGTTCTTTTTGGTTTTCATCTTTCATCATGGCCACCGAAGACCTCTCCTTGGAAGATGTCAGGAACGAGACTGTTGATCTTGTAAGCAAATGACATAACTTTTTTTTTTTTTTGTTTCTCATTATTACGCTCCTTTCATTTGAATGTGTATCTTTTCTTTTTCTTTTTTGAGTTGGAGTTTGTTTTCATGAATGATGAAAAACTCAATATGAGTCAAATAAATCAAATGGGCAGTCTTTATTTTGTATGTTTTTTCAGCCACCAAACACTTCTCACATATTTCAATCATTGAAAGTTACATCAACCAGTTCTGGCTTACCGCTAGTTTTATTCGTTTAATGGTTTGATTTTTCTTTCTCATTTTCTATTCTTTATTTTTTCCTCAAAAGATTTGGGACGATGTGATCTTCATAAAAAAAAAAAAAAAAACCAAACAAACAACAAATTTAAAACAAATTACAGAAAATGTATCACGTTTTTAAAAAGTTGTAATTGCAAAACATAAAAAAATTGATTTTTCAAATCGCAAGTAAATAATTGCTGCAATTTTACCAAACGTTTAATTACATTTTAAAAATCGCGTTTTCAAATCGTATGATTTGAACTCGCTATTTTATGATTTGATAACATTTTACTTGATTTTAATGTTTTTGGTGTTGATGGTAATAATTAATAAGTTGTTAATTTCATGAATTGGGTGTGTGTGTGTGTTTGTGTAGGAACGAATTCCGATCGAGGAAGTTTTTGAGCAGCTAAAATGTACAAGAGAGGGTTTGACAGACGAGGAAGGGGAGAAGAGGCTACAAATTTTTGGCCCGAACAAGCTTGAGGAGAAAAAGGAGAGTAAACTCCTCAAGTTCTTGGGCTTTATGTGGAATCCCCTATCATGGGTCATGGAGTCTGCTGCTATCATGGCCATTGCTCTAGCCAATGGAGGGGTACGTAACACTCACAAATCTCCCTCTCTCCCTCTCTCTCCCTCTCAATAATTGACAAAACTTTGAACAATTCAGGGCAAGCCACCGGACTGGCAAGACTTCCTTGGTATTGTTGTGTTGCTTGTCATCAACTCAACGATCAGCTTCATTGAAGAAAATAACGCAGGCAATGCTGCGGCTGCTCTGATGGCAGGCCTTGCGCCCAAAACCAAGGTACATATAAAAGATTAAGTGGATAAGAAACAGTAAAGAAAGGTCAAAAGGGATGTGAATATCATGACCTTTGTTCGGGTACAATATTAAATCGCCACTTATTTTAAAAGTTTAAGTCAATAAAAAATAATAAATCTAATCATTTAATTAATATTTAATAATTTGTAGGTGTTGAGGAGTGGAAAGTGGAGTGAGCAAGATGCAGCAATGCTGGTACCAGGAGATTTGATCAGCATCAAGTTGGGAGATATCGTCCCGGCTGATGCCCGTCTCTTGGAGGGTGATCCGCTCAAAATCGACCAGTCTGCTCTCACTGGTGAATCCTTGCCAGTCTCCAAGAGCCCCGGTGATGAGGTCTTCTCTGGTTCCACCTGCAAACAAGGTGAGATTGAGGCTGTTGTTATCGCCACTGGCGTCCACACCTTCTTTGGCAAGGCCGCTCACCTTGTGGATAGTACCAACCAAGTTGGTCACTTTCAAAAGGTACACTTGCATACTATATAAAATGATTCACTTGAAGTCCTTCAAAAATTATTTCTTTTCTTTTTTTCTTGAGTAATTTTTGGTGGGTGTTGATGATTTGATTAGGTGTTGACAGCCATTGGTAACTTCTGTATCTGCTCTATTGCGGTGGGCATGGTGATTGAGATTGTGGTGATGTACCCAATCCAACACAGGCCATACAGAGAGGGTATTGACAACCTGTTGGTACTTCTCATTGGAGGTATTCCAATTGCCATGCCAACGGTCTTGTCCGTGACTATGGCTATTGGGGCTCACCGCCTAGCACAACAAGGTGCCATCACGAAGAGGATGACAGCCATTGAAGAGATGGCAGGGATGGATGTCCTCTGCAGTGACAAGACTGGGACTCTCACTCTCAACAAGCTCAGTGTTGACAAGAACCTGATTGAGGTTGGTGACTTAAAAGCTAAATTGTATAGGTGTGTTTGATGGATTGTGATAGGCAACAGTTGGGTGTTCAAATTACTAGTAATTTGGGGAACTTTCGTGAGAGAGTTTATATGGGATTCAACTGTCCAGGTAGGTCGCCAGCAGCCCAAAATTTATTTAGTCAGTTGGGTCCCATATGACCTCTCTCACAAAAGCGGCCCAAATTGCTACTTATTTGGGCACTTGATTGTAGTGAATCTTCATCCGTGTTTGATAGCCCCTTTTAGGAAGTGTTTTTGTGTTTTGGTTGAAAAAAATGTTTTGATGTGAAATAAAGGTGAAAATAGTTTGAAGTTTTTTGTGAGTGCTTTGCAGTGAAAGTTGTTTGTTATTGTTTTGACTTTTTTGGTAGAAAGGAAAAAGAAAAGAGGGAAGGGGTTAGCAAACGGGGCCATAATTTTTCAGAGGATAATATTGGTGACCATTTTTTAGATCAGTGCTTATCGTGGGTGTCCTTTTTTACTGCAGGTGTTTGTAAAGGACTTGGATAAGGACACTGTAGTCTTGCTGGCTGCTAGGGCTTCCAGGGTTGAAAACCAGGATGCCATTGATGCTTCGATTGTTGGGATGTTGGGTGACCCCAAGGAGGTACGAAAATCCTTTACTCTTTTTGGTGGATGTATTTTATCTCAGTTAATGTACTAACTGTGGGCTTTGCAGGCAAGAGCGGGGCTCACTGAGGTGCATTTCTTGCCCTTCAATCCTGTGGATAAGCGCACTGCAATCACCTATATTGACAATGATGGCAATTGGCACAGAAGCAGCAAAGGTGCTCCTGAACAAGTAAATAGAGAATCCCTTCTTGAACGATTATAGCATTTGAATTCAGATATTCAATAATCACATATGATTTCTAACTATTTTACTTGTGTACCAGATTCTTGAGCTTTGTGAGGTAAAGGGGGATATGAAGAACAAGGCACATGAGATCATCGACAACTTTGCTAACCGCGGTCTTCGTTCCTTGGGAGTTTCTCGACAGGTAGATTAGTTTACAGCATATAACTTCACAATTTTTTTCATCCAGGAGTAAAATATGTTAGCTTAATTCAATTGGGCTATGCCCTCTCCATTTCAGACTGTTCCAGAGAAGACCAAGGAGAGCGCTGGAGGGCCTTGGGAGTTCTTGGGTCTCTTGCCCCTCTTTGACCCTCCAAGGCATGATAGTGCAGAGACCATCCGCCGCGCTCTTGACCTTGGCGTCAACGTTAAGATGATCACTGGTGATCAGCTTGCCATTGGAAAAGAGACCGGTCGCAGGCTTGGCATGGGCACCAACATGTATCCCTCTTCCTCCCTCCTTGGCCAGAGCAAGGATGAGTCCATCTCTTCCATTCCTATTGATGAGCTCATTGAAAAGGCTGATGGATTTGCTGGTGTCTTCCCGGGTAATAAAACTATCATTTAGCCTTTATAGGTGATAATATATATATGAGTAATGCTATTTAATAGACCGTTATACAACTATCGTATAATTAGGACAATGTAACAGTGAAAATCTGCTCTTAATTTTTTTTTTTTTTTACAAGTGCTGATACAATAACTGATTTTCATTGTCACATCATAAAATTATATAACAATTATATAACAATTATATAATAGTCTATTAGCGTTACTCGATAGATATTGCATTGCGGAGTACCGTTAACGATTCAATTTTGGGGCATGCAGAGCACAAGTATGAGATTGTTAAGAGGCTACAGGAAAGGAAACACATATGTGGAATGACTGGAGATGGTGTCAATGATGCACCTGCACTCAAGAAGGCAGACATTGGTATTGCAGTGGCAGATGCTACTGATGCAGCCAGGAGTGCATCAGACATTGTCTTGACAGAGCCAGGTTTGAGTGTGATTGTGAGCGCGGTGTTGACAAGTAGGGCCATCTTCCAAAGAATGAAGAACTACACAATCTATGCTGTTTCCATCACAATCCGTATTGTGTTGGGATTCATGCTTGTTGCTCTTATCTGGAAGTTTGACTTTTCACCTTTCATGGTCCTGATCATTGCCATTTTGAATGACGGAACCATCATGACCATCTCTAAGGACAGAGTGAAGCCGTCTCCTATGCCTGACTCATGGAAGCTCAAGGAAATCTTTGCCACTGGGGTTGTCCTCGGCACCTATATGGCCATCATGACTGTGGTGTTCTTCTATCTTGCATTTGACACTGACTTCTTCTCAGTAAGTGAATTACATTAACATTATATGATTATATCGATCGTTGCATATGCATGATGGATACTAAGAACACAACTATTGCAGAAAAATTTTGGTGTGAGGCATATCGGTAAAAACATGGAAGAGCTTAACTCAGCTCTCTACCTTCAAGTGAGCATTATTAGTCAAGCACTCATCTTCGTGACAAGGTCAAGGAGCTGGTCCTTCGTTGAACGCCCTGGTCTCTTGCTTCTTGCTGCCTTCATTGCAGCACAATTGGTTAGTATTTTTATTTTTTACTTTGAATCAATTCTTACCACTTTCTTATGCATAATTCTCATGCCTTATCCTACTTTGGCACCTGTAAAAAATAGGTGGCCACCCTCATTGCTGTGTATGCACACTGGGGCTTTGCCAGGATCCATGGCATTGGATGGGGATGGGCAGGAGCGATCTGGCTCTACAGCATCATTACCTACATTCCTCTCGATGTCATCAAGTTCGCCATTCGCTATGGATTAACAGGCAAGGCCTGGAACAACCTGCTCCAAAACAAGGTTGGAAACAAGGCCATAAAACCATGAATTTTGTATGCTCTATCAATTAATGTTATTCAATTTAATCCTCTCTCTCTCTCTCTTTTTTTTTTTGGTTCTAAATCACTGCATTTTCTTTGTGTATGTACCTAATGCAGACTGCTTTCACAACAAAGAAGGATTATGGAAAGGGTGAGAGGGAGGCACAATGGGCCAGGGCTCAACGTACAATGCATGGTCTCCAGCCACCAGAAACCTTGTTTAATGACAAAAACAACTACAGGGAGCTGTCCGAGATTGCTGAGCAGGCCAAGAGGCGTGCTGAAGTTGCCAGGTAAATTATGAAACCAGCACCATCTAAGAAATCGAAATCGCATGCCTAACTATATAAAACTGTCTAAAGCCACATCTATGAACTTAAATTTCTCATTCAATCCGATGGAAACATAAGTCGTTGCTGGTGACTTTCCACATGGTTTTTCATAGTTTGTTATATACTTTTAGTGGCCTTTGCCACTTAATAACTGAAGTCCAATACGTCGAACATTTAAATGAAAAGGAGGTGAATAACGGAAACAATGGTCGAATCAGAGACGGATTTAAGGGGGGGCTAGTGGAAAAAAAAAAATTGTTAAAAAACATTTTTAAGCTTTAAATTTGTTTAAAAAATAGTTTATGTATTTTTTTTCTTATTTTGGCCCTTAAAATTATTTTTTTGATGTAGCCTAGCCCCATTAAAGTTAAATTTTTAGTTCCGTCCCTTATTCGAATCCATAACCTTTGCTCTAATATTATGTTAAATCACTAATTATTTCAAAAGTTTAAGCTAATAGAAAATTGTTGATTTAATTATTTAATTAGTATTCTAATACCTTGAAAAATGGAAGCTTTATTAAGATTTTGCATGTACCTTAAATTGGACTAGCTAAAAAACTACGTCTGATGGTCTAGTTAAGGATTCAACTGTTATCAAGTTTTACTAGAGGCCATAAGTATAAGCTTTTCTTTATTTACAGGCTTAGGGAGCTGCACACGCTCAAGGGGCATGTTGAATCAGTGGTGAAGCTGAAGGGCCTGGACATTGAAACCATCCAACAGCACTACACAGTTTAAAACACAATGTGAAAGATAGAACAAAGCTGATTTGTTAAGCAAGTGTATGTAGCCTAATTAGGAAGAAGGGAGGCCGAAGGTCAAAGAAGCTATTTGTTATCTTCTTTCTTTCCTCTTTTCTTCTTTATTACAGGAGGTACAATTGCTGGAATAACCAGATGCTTGAGATTTATTGTAGCCGATTTGGAGAATGGAAAAAAAAAAAAGAAAAAACTCAAAGGGATGGAATGAAGACTAAAAGGGCATTTATATATTCTATAGAAATATGGTGTCAATTTTTAGCATGACAGAACTCCTTTGTCTTTGTTCCCAGAAATTGTTAATCTTTGTTGCCATTTCTCCTCATCGGATTTTGATACTTATTTTTTGATCTAATAATACTCCGTTGTAGTTATGATTGAAAATATATACATTATGATTTTTTTTTCCCATTTTCTTTAGTATTGATGTACCCCTTATGTTTTGATCAGAGTTCTTTGCCTCTGCGTTTTGTTGCCATATTGTCCACAAACCAACTATTTTCTGAAATCAAGAGCAAGATATGTTGCTGTGCTCCCTTACTATCATTTAACTAATATTATTCTTCATACTTATTTATTACATTCATTTAAAACTAATAGATGTAGCATGTTTTAAGTGACTTTTATTTTTTTTTATTTTTTATTTTTTTAAAGTGTTTAGCATGAAAAGCTACTTAAAACATGTCATGTCAGCTGATATAAAATAAATGTGACAAATTGGTGTCAAGAATAGCATTACTCTATCCATAAGGCAAGGAAAATAAGTCTCGAAGTCTTGGTAAATCAGAATTTCAAATGATTATCAAGTTATTCCAAAATCTTATGCACGTGTGGGCTCAAATTCTCCCATTAACAAGTGAGGTTCAACACTTGAAATAAACTATAGAGTTATGGTTCTAACTTATGACATCTGTTATGATATTATTTTAAATAATCAATTATTCGGAAAGCTTGAGCTAATAAGAAAGAGTAAATTTAATTATTTAATTAATATTTTAACAAGTTATTTATTTAATTATTCACTTGAAAATGATTGAGAAGCAAAAGAGGTTCCAGAGAAGGCTTAAGAGTTTATGTAAGGCATTTTTTTTATAAAAAAAAGTGTCTTTGTAAGGACCGCCATTACCATACATATGTTGCTAAATAAGAAATAATAGAGTAGAAGAAATAGAAAGTTCCATGAAATTATTGTTTTAAATGTATTCTATAAAGCTAACGTGGCAATATCTAATAGTTATTAGATCAATCATCGTTAAAAAAAAAAAAAAAAAAAAAAACAATGATTACTAGATCTTGACGTTAGTTTTGTCAGATGTTTATGTGGTATGTAACATTATTTTTATTTTAAAAAGGGTAAGGTTAGAAACTATATTTTTATCTCACAATTATCATACAATGCTAACGTGTCAATCTCAACTAATCCTTAATTTTTTTTTTTAATAATGACGGATCAAAAGGTTGTTTGGGACACACAGCAGCACTCTAAGATTGTTGTAAGATAAAAATATAGTTTCTACCATTATTTTTTGGGAAAAATGAAAAATTGATCCCTGTGGTTAGCCTAAATTACATATCACTCCCTGTGGTATGAGAAAAAACTCAGAAGTCCTTATAATTGATTAAAATAATAAATCATTCTCTAAAGCAAATTATAAAATTATAAAAAAAAAATTATAAATTAAATTTTTAAAAATAATAATAAGAAGAAGAAGAAAATGAAAAGGGCTTCGGCAGCCACACCTTTGTTGATGGTTGGCAGCAGCCCGCCCATTGGTGGTCAAGAATGACGATGTGCCATCCCTGGCCACCTCTGGGATGGCTTGCCAGCCACCCCAACAATGGGGGTGGCTTGAAGGCCACCCATAGATCCGGCTAAGGGGTGGCTTGCGAGCCACCCCTTGCTTATGGGGGTGGCAGTCCACGCCCGCGTCACCTAGGGTGGCCACAAGCCACTCCTGTGTCACCTGGGATGGCCGCGTGCCACCCGGGTGTCATCTGGGGTGGCCGTGAGCCACCCCTAGATTTGGCTAGGTGGCTCGCAGCTACCCCAGATGACACCGGGGTGGTGCGTGGCCACCTCAAATGACGCAGGGGTGGCAAGCGACCACCCCAGGTGACAAAGGGGTGGCGTGCAATCACCCCCATGAGCAGGGGTGGCTCACAGGCCACCCCCACTATTGGGGTGGCCGGGGATGGCGCGCAGCCATCCTCAGCCCCAATTTGGCGGGTTGCCGCTAGCCATCGACAAAGGGGGGGCTGTCGGCTGCCCCCTTTTATTTTCTTATTTTTTTTAAAGGGTTAAATACATTTTACCCCCTCAAAGTATAGTCACTTTTGCAATTCGGCCATTGAAGTTTAAAAAGTGACAATGTACCCTCTCAAAGTTTCAAAAATTCTCAATGTTGCTACTCCGTCACTCTCAACCGTTTTCATTAACGGAATTAAAGACATTTTGGTCTTTTCACAATATATATATTTTTTTAAAAAAAGTAAATTAAGAAAGAAAAAAAAAAAATTTGGGGTGGCCGTAGCCACCCCATTGCCCATTTGGGGGTGGCCGCTCCCCCCCCATTTTGGCCCTTGGGGGTAGCCAAACCACCCCCATGGGCCGGAATGGTGGTGGCGAGCCACCCCCATGGCCTATGGGGGTGGTTCGGCCACCCCCGAGGGCCCAAATGGGGGTTTTGGGGGTGAAAATGTCTAAAATACCCTCTGATCAAATTAAAATATGTTATATAAGACCCTTAATTTTATTTTAATTCATAAAAATTAAAATATGTTAAATCGTTGTTCCCATTGGAGTATAGTTTATAACGAAAAGAAGTATAAAGAAACAAATAGCAAAAAGAAAATTTGAATTATGATTATTAAATCATTAATAGAAAATTAAGAGAAAGTTGTGATAATGTATATGTAATACCTATTGTATTTGAATATAAATAAAATTCATATAATTTTGAACATTCAAAAAAATAATGCAAAGCAAAATAAATAAAATCTTTTATTTAATGAATACAAAATAAACAAAATCTTTCACTCAACATTTAATGCAATCAAATAAATCATCTCACATCACATTTAATGCTTAATTATCTATTTGGTATTTTGAAAGTGTTTCCATTCCTTTTTTGCACAACAATCTTTTTTTTTTTTTTTGGGCATTCTTTTGCTTTCAAAAGCAGATTTTTTTTTTTTTTTCTCTTTGGTAGTTAATGTGGTATGTTTTTAAATTTTAAATTTCTCGCTCTATAGTTTAAGAGAGTAGCAAATTTTGAGACATTTTAATATCATACATTAAATTTTTGAATTTAATGAAATTTCATAATTAATAGATCAGTTTTTTTACTGAAAATGACTGGTTCAGTATTTAAAAATTATGGGTTAAAAACCGGTTCACAAAAATGTTCATCCTAAAATACCACTCATTTTTTTAAAATTAATTTTTCTAAAAAATGTTAATTTTTTTTTTTTCAAATTTATAAGAATATTTCTGTCTTATTTTAAAATTTTTTTGATCATTTTTATCGTTTTGTTGCCCTTTTGGGACATTGACACAATTGGTAGTTTGAGGGGCACATTGACAATGAAGTGGTAGTTTGAGAAGACGTGTACTTTCCCCAAAATAATACATAAATTAGAACATACAATAAGGACAAAAATTGAAAAAAAAAAAGGAAAAAAAAGTAAAGAACTACAGGAACTAAAAACAAAAAATGAAAAATAGTAATATAATAGAAAAATAACTATATTTTCTTTATACTTTTCTCAATTTCAATGAAATTATTAAGTATAGGGAAATTAGTCTTGTCAAAATAGAGAAAAAAAACTACTACTCAATGGACGTAAACTAAAAAATCGTCATATCTCATATAAAAAATAACGATAAAAAACTCTCTATTATTTTTCTGAATTTAACATAAAATTTACAAAAGGAAAAATAATCAATTGAAATAAAAATAATATATGAATTAAAACAAAAATAAAGACAAAAAATGGAAACGGGAGAACAAAACCACATAAAATAAAGATAAAAAGAAAAAGAGAAAATGAACAATACTAATAAAATAGTGATAGAAAACACTCTTATTCACAATCTCTTACCAGAATTCAGTGTATAATTTACTAAGGAAAAAAAAAAAAAAAAGCAATTTGATTAAAAAGTAATATATAAATTTGAATAGAAAATAAGCCTTTGCATATATAATGTAAAGGAAACTACTTTTAGGACGCATACAAAAAAAAAAAGAAAAAAAAAAAACTATTCAATGAACAATTGCATAAAATAAAAAATTGTCATACATCATACCAAAAATAATGAAAGCTCGCTCTCTCATTATGATTTTCCTCAATTCAATGTAAAATTTGCAAAGAAAAAAAAATCAATTTGAATAAATTATAACAAAAAATAAGGACAAAAAACATAAGTACAAAACCACAAAAAATAAAGATAAAAAATGGAAAATGAAAATACTAATATAAATGAAAAAAAAAACTTGTCTTTTCGCTATGTCATCCATCAATTAAGCACATAAACAATGTGCCAAAAAAATAAAAATCAATGAACAACAATGTAAACTAAAAAATTGTCATACCTTGTACAAAAAACAACAATAGGAAACTTTTTCTCACTATCATTTTCTTGAATTCAATGTAAAATTTACAAAAAAAAAAAGGAAGAAGAAGAAAAGAGAAGCAAGTTCAATAAAAAAAATATATATACAAATTAAAATTGAAAATAGGGACAAAAAATGAAAACGGAAGTACAAAACCACAGAAAATGAAGATAAACAATGGAAAATGAAAATACTAATATAATTGAAAAATAAAAAAATTATTTTTTTCATATACTTCTCCCAATTCCAATGAAACTATGAAAGTCAATGTCATCTATCAATTAAGCACATAAACAATGTGCATTAAGCACTAAAAAAAAAAACTCAATAAACAACAAAGTACCTAAAAAATCGTCATACCTCATATAAAAAACAACAATAGGAAACTTTTTCTCATCTTTGTTTCGTTGAATTCAGTGTAAAATTACAAAAGACAAAAAAAATCAATTTCAATAAAAATAATATATAAATTCGTATATAAATATAATTTTTTAGTATAGAAATAACATATAAATTACAACAAAAAAGAAGGCAAAAAAAAAAAAAGGAAAACTGAAGAAGATTGGAAACTAACTTTCGACTCACCTTTTCACTTGGTTTGCCAAAAAAATGAAGTAAAAATAACAAAAGAGAGAGAGAAAGAGATGTGTGTTTACTCTAATTTGGTTTGGATTCTTAATAAAGACTCGATCTTGAAGATCAAGAGGCTAGCTGGATTGTAATAAGGAAAAAAAAATGGGAAACACCAAAAGGAATATTTAAAATAATTAAACCCCATGTCTTAATTGTCTCATTTAAACACACTTATTGTTTCACTTAAACAAACATTTTAAAATGAAAAGATATGACAGTTTTTAAAAACAAAAAAAATATATATTAAATTAGATATGATTAATTACTAATATGACTAATTTTTTTAGAATTAATGTGTACAATAAATACAATCACAAGTGATAACTGATCAAGAGTTAAAAAGCTTTTAGAATTAATTCATGCCACATGTCGAAATTTTAAGCATGCCACATGTTGAAATTTTAGTCACTCTCTAATGTAAAACTCGACTTTTATATATGAATATATGATAAAAATAATGCTAGAGACAACATTTTATTCTACAACTATCCAACAATGTTGACATGAAGCCACAATCAACTCTTGGATCATTCATTTTTTTTTAAAAAGAAAACAAAAATTTCAAAAATTGATTGGAATTGCAATGTCAGCCATGTAAAATAGTTATATAATAAAAATGTAATTTCTAGCATTAATACCATCTAAATAAATAAAATTTAACAAAGTCTTCAGAACGTTTATTTTCTGCAGAAAGGATTATAAAATTTTTTAATGTTGTAGATATTATTTTTAAGAATTTTAGTGTTAATTGAGAAAAAAGAATAAAGTAGTAAATGATGTTATAAAAAATATCTCATTCCCGCCATCGTCATTTCCCGCCACACCCACCCACATATATACCGCCAACCCCCCAACAATTATCAAATTGCAAACAACTACCCAATCTCTCTCTTTCTCTCTCTCTCTCTCTCTGCGCTGTGCGTGCGTGTATCTGTGTGTGTGTTCTCAATCTTCGCTCTCCAATGGCGTCGTCTCAGAAACTGACAGAGTACGAGCGCAAGCGCCTCGAGAACATTCGCCGAAACGATCAAATGATGGCTGCCCTTAAACTCCAGTCAAGAGCCTCCGAGCTCTCCGCCTCTTCCAAGCGCCAAAGGTCTCTCTCTAAGTTTCACTTTTCCATGAAACCCATCTTTGTATTCATCCAAAAACGAAATCCCATCATTATTTTCACCCAAATAACAAAACCCATTTTCTAAATTGTTCTGCTTTCTGTATTTGTTTTCTTCTTTTCATAGCAGAGTTGGAACCAAATCGTACAAAATGAGTCCGGAGAAGAAACCCAAAACCGAGACGCCAATCGTGATCCGACGGTCCTTGCGTACTCGAGGAATGCCACCAGATTACTCGGACTCCAAAGGTCTAGAAGATATCGTCGAAACAGCCGCTAAGGTTGCGGAATCTTCAACCCCATCGAAGCCTTCGCCGAGAAATTTGGGGCCTCTTAGCACGAGAGATGCGTATTGTGGAACCGGGTCCGATAATGTGCTAATTGAAAGCGTTTTGGGCGTTTCAAGGAAACCCCATGAGGAATTTGGTGATAAAAATGGTGGGGGTTCGATGAGGGGTGCGTGTGGAAGTGGGAGTTGTATGGAATTGGGGGCTTTGAGCCTGAAACCAGAGAATATTGCGCGAGTTGTGCCGGGGAGGATTATGAATGTGCGGTTTTTTCCTTGTACCGATGCGAGAATGGTTGTGGTGGGGAACAAGTTTGGAAATATTGGTTTTTGGAATGTTGATTGTGATATGGAGGAAAAAGATGGGATTTATTTGTATCACCCGCATCCAGGTCCCATCTCGGGGATTTCGATTCAGCAACATTGCTTGCCAAAGGTAATCTGGATTGAATATTGCTTGCATAATATTGTTAATCCTTAATCTTTCGCTATAGTTTGTTATTGATTGCCCAGAAATCTTCAAATACTCTGGATTAAATGTTAGACTGTGAAATAGTTGTAAACGTTATGAGCCAAATGCTCCCCTTTCCCCCGTTCTCCTCTTTGAATAATAATAATAAAAAAAAACGTTATGAGCCAAATGCACTTATATTTACTGCGCTGGATAACATCAGATAAATAATTCTGCTGAAGATTCTGTATTCTTGAAAAATATTTAATGAGGCTGTACATGTGCTAGGAGATCTAGTGTGGCTCTTGTATGCCATTAGACTCTTGTTGTGTCTTCCCAATTACATGCTCACACACTCTAGAAGTATTGGAGGTGTGTTGAGTTTCATATGGCTTCAGCTGAATTATACTCATTGAATTCAAGTGCAGATTTATACCAGTTGTTATAATGGATTTATCCGATTGATGGATGCTGAGAAGGAGGTGTTTGATCTGGTATATTCTAATGATGATACTATATATTCTCTATCTCAAAGATCAGATGATGTGAAGTGCTTATATTTTAGCGAGGGTCGTGGAGTTTTGAATATCTGGGATGAGAGGGTTGGGAAATGCTCAACCCAATGGAATTTGCATGAACATAGGATTAACTCCATAGATTTTAACTCAGAAAACTCTAATTTCATGGCTACTAGTTCCTCTGATGGAACTGCCTGCATATGGGATTTGAGAAGTATTGCTGCAGATCAACCCAAACCTCTGAAGGAGGTTAGCCACCAAAGAGCTGTGCAGTCTGCTTACTTCTCACCTTCAGGAAGCTTCCTCGCGACGACAAGGTATTTTGTGTTGTATTGAACCTTTGACTTTGAGATTGAATATCTTACCTCCTGTGAGAAACATTTGAGCTAGTTCAGTTCATACTATATGAGTGCCCTTCAAAGATTATCCACTATGCTTATCTATATAATTTCATAATTAGTTTAAGTTTTATGAACAAAATGTACTTTTTTATCACTAAGCGTTTAACAAGTGCATTACCTCATAAATTACTTGCTGAAGAAGCTCTATTTCGAAGTTGATCCCTTTATTTTATAGCTGTGGTGGAATTAATTTTTAATTATCGTCATGCAGCATGGATGACAAGGTTGGTATAGTGAGTGGAATCAATTTTGACGATACGGTAATGATTAAACATGATAATCAGACTGGCAGATGGATTTCTACTTTCAGGTATGAATTTGGCCAGATTATTAGATGCTGATGTGACTTTTCTTTTGTTGAACCATCTGCTTGATGTTCTATGGCAAATGCGACAATCATTCTCTGTTACAGATTGTCACTTTTTCTTAAGAATAACCTGTCGCTGGTTTTTAGATCTTGTCTTAAGCACTTAATTAACAAAAAAATAAAATAAAAATTGTTGCCTATGTCTTCATCAGGATATCAGTGCTTAAATCTGATCATATTTTCCTGTAGAAATGGTTTTGATTCCAAAGAACGGATTGTATTGAATGAGAAATAGCATATCTATGTTTACTATTTAAATCCAACCACATCAGGATCCTTTGTCGATGGGTAACCAGGTTTGGTAGATTCATATTCTGAGGCAGGTTCTTGGACAGGAGCCAGGAGGGATGATGATATCAATTCTCTGGGAAAGTTGTACTGTAGTCCTAGTTTCGACTTTACCCATGCTACCTTTCAAAACATTTTATTGTAGACAAATTAATACTAGACCTTGCAATCTGAGAAACAGTTTGATTTTAACTTCTGCTCTTTTTTCTTTGGTGGGAGCAGAGCAATATGGGGTTGGGATGATTCATACCTCTTCATTGGCAATATGAAAAGAGGAGTTGATGTAATCTCCCCAGCTCAAAGAAGAACAATATTCACTTTACAAAGCCCGGATATGTCAGCAATTCCATGCAGGTTTGATGCACACCCTTACAATGTTGGCATGCTTGCAGGAGCCACAAGTGGGGGCCAGGTTTATATGTGGACATTGGGCTAGGAACCTCTGTTTCTCTCTGCACTAGATTCCTTTACATTTAGTGTACCGATTAGCATAAACTTGACTAATATTGTATCTTTAACTTCATGTCTTTTCATGTGTTGTAAACCGACAAGAAACTACTTTTGTTTGTCAAGAGTGACTAGATATGTTCAGACCAGTCTAGAAATTGTACAAGCATTTCTTTTTCGTTTTTTTTTTTTACCTTTTTTTTTCTTGTCTGGGAAGATAACTAATGACTGCTTGTGTAATTATATTGTCCAGTCTTAACTAGGTTACTGTTTCTGGTCGTTGAGGATTTTCCATCTATTAGATTATATTTTGAAATGGATCAGTCTACATTGTTGTTGTTTCTTCATTTCCATTGGAGTAATGCTACAAACTATATTTTTGTATCTCACAATTCTGACGTGTTAGTCTTAACTAGCTCTTGAATCAATTCTCTTTAAAAAAAATAAAAATTAGTTGAAATTGTCACATAGTTACATAAAAATGTAGTTTTTAGCACTACTCTTTTCAATATAGTGCAGTCTTTGCCTTCCGGCTGTATAACAGGTACTTTTTGGACGGGATTGAGTAAGTGACCTAATAAGCAACTAAGAAAGTTCTCAACTCAGAGTCAATAGTTCAATCTTAAGTGCATCAGGAAAAAAGAAAGTAAATCAAAATTCTATAGGCTTGCACCACGATGCAATGGCGAGGCTCATGAGTCCCTGGAGTCAAGGGTCCCTTCGCAACTGGAAAGTTGCAGCATGTCTTTCAAGAAAACTAAATGTTATAAGAATTAAATAAATGGGTTTTCTTGGTTTGGGTTACCAATATCATTTTCCCACATCACGCCTTAGGTGTGCCACTGTGGATCCGATAGGATGCAATGACTTGTCATGTGAGAGAACACTCGAGTTTCACTTGTTTGGACTGTCCAAGTACCCTCTCACATAGCAATTCATTGCACCTAATCCCCATCCGTGATACCATACCCTTCTGTTTAGAAGCAGGTGTATTTCTTCAGTTATCTGGCCCACTCTTCATTTGCCCAAAAAAGGCTCACCCTTCATTTATGGGTGATTTTCTGCTCAAGAACTGGATGTAAACTGAGCTGAATTGTTCATATTCTTATTTATTTGAATGCTTTTTTCTTTTGGCCTAAGATTTGGATGCTTTCGGTAAGTGCTAAAATTGAAGAATTCATGAATCATTGCTTTATTTTCTTCCAAGAGGTTAGTTCACATGGAATCAATTCTTCATTAGCGGACAGCATTGCCTGTGCAGTCAATTTTCCAAGCCAACCATGGTACAACAGCCCCCTTGAACCAAGCCCTCCAAATAACCAATAATCACAAGTCAGATTTCCACCGAGAACATCATTGACACAACCCAAAAGCGGAAGTGATCCATGTGGAGTGAGAGGTGGCATTGCCCTCAGACCAGCTCTTGCATCAGTAAAAGTCCAGTCCTTTATAGCTGGATAAACCGAAGAGGCCTTTGGCAGAAGCTCTTGTAGAACACTAGAGGATTCATCTGCTGAGACATTTGGTGAGGAGTTTCTTGATTTCCATTCCCACGTTGAGCCCATGTATAGATTGCGGGGCCCCTGGAAGGCAAGCCACGCATCCGACAGTATTGAGGGGCCATGGTCAGGATAATCTTCTCTGAAAAACAGTGTTCCAGAAAATGAGAATAGAAAAAGAAGCAAAAAGTTCGAGGAAGCATTTGCAGAACAAATGGCAACAACATGCTGTTTGCTTGTCATAGACTTTCCATGACATCCCGAGGGGATCACCATATTTATAACATGACATCATTTACACCGTTAGATACAACAACGTTAAATCTTGACCATGAAATAGCTATTCTCCGTTTCACTTGAAATTGAGAGGATCCCAATCCCTATTCATGAGGTTAATAACAATCTTATCAAATTATCAAGAAATTCTTTATACGACCCTGTACATGTTATAAAACATTTGATTTGTTTGGTTGTGCTAAAATCGAGTTCTATGGGCCCAACCGCCCAAGACATTCAAAGTCTATTTTAAACCTTCTGGCATAACATGTATGCAATGCATAAGATAACTTTTACCCCATATCAGCAAGCAGCTGCAGGTGAGCAACGACACCCCTGCAAGTCCTCAAAGGAAGCCTTCCTGAGAGCTCCGGAAGTAAATCTGCTTTGGCACCTAGACAGACTACTACCCCATCATATTCCCCTAAATACAAAAATGCAAGCACGCATTAACTTCTTAGGGAAGAGATAAATACTATAAACAAAAGTATGCTTGAAAACCATGAGATTCCACCAAGATTAGCCACTCAAAACAGCAATTTGAAGCTTATAAAAAGTCTAACGGTCTAAAATTCCCATTGATAGTTTTCTTTATGCAAAGCCAAATCTTATTTTATCATAACCAACAGAGAGTCTGGTTTCCTTGCATAGTTTAAGTAATTGGGCTTAGTTCTCATGTTCAGGGTTGAATGTTATAGGGAATGGATGATCTGGTTCAAGGATACCTTTCTCAAGCTATTCAACTATCTAGAAAAGAAAACTAGCTTGGGATATATTTTAAGCCAAAAAGACAACGGTCGTCCATTTTAGGTAGTCCTATACTTGGATAATTATGTGTTTAAGTATGGACTAGAACATATCCGAGTTGCTCAGGCCACAAGAGTCTCCTTCAGTTCTAATTCCTAGCTTTATAATGAGGAATCATTTACTGTTAAATTCAATGAGATATCTTATCTAATCCATAGAAAGCGACATGGCCTTTTATACTTCAGGCCAAGTTTAGGTGATGGATTAATAAATTTTCACATCTTCAGGTGGTACTTCATTTTTTATTGTATCCCCAAATTCAATTATGTTGCGTTAACATCGACATGGGGCAGGGATATGATACATGCACCAGATATAGCAATGTGTACGAGAACAAAACCGGAACACAGCTATAAGATTTGTCAGAGAGTGCTCATGTATTGCAAGATTATTGAGCTCATCATGGACATGGCTATTCTACAGAATTGTCCATGTTACTCAGTTGTATATTTCCAGTGGCGTTACTGCTCTGTATCAGAAACAGAAACTACCACAAGCAAATCAACGACTCGGTCAAAATATTTGCATCATGAATTTTCATTTTTTAAGTGTTTATATAGGAAATTACATCTGAAGTTCAAGTTTTAGACAGGATTATAACATGCATGGAAAGAGCCTAAAAAGTCTAGAACATGAGACTCCTTTAGCAGGTACGTAGCAACCAGCTGTAGCACACCAAATGCAATTTACACACACCAAAAAAAAAAAAGTGAAACTGTAGTTTGGGTGATTACCTTCAAGGTCAAGGAGTTTTTGAATAGATTTCTTACGCAAACATAGCTCTTTTCCTCCAAAGCCAGAAGTTGATAATTCTTTCACTAAATTTTCACATGCTAAGAAGAGTGCCTAACAAAGTAACAGCGAGAATGAAAATAATATAAAAACAAAAAACAATTACTCCACGAAGAAAGAAATAATCAGAGGCTAAATTCTCCAACCTGGAGATAGCGTTGAGGATGGATATTTACAGCTTCAGGCATATAAAAGGCAGAGTTGAATGGAACACACAAATTGGGTACAAGATTTTGAGCAGCGTCCTTATCAATGGTCTCTATTCTGCAACTGGCAAGGCAATTCTGAGCATTCTAATCACATAAAGCAAGAAATACAGATATTATTATAAACAAAATATCAACTTCTAAGCTATTTAGACGTGAAAAAGGCGGAGGGAATTACATCATTCAATGTGAGCAAATTCTTCATGTTCATTGCTGGTCTCAAGATTCCCCTAAATCAGAAAGCTTTCATCAGCAGGATAAGCCAATACATAAATGTTAATTGACACGCACAATAAAGAAAAAAAAGAAAGAAAATAATTTCTAAGAAATGAGAACGTAAACCAACTCTCTAAGCTTTCGACGAAATGAGCAATAGAGTAAAAACACAATGAAAGACTTCAAATTAGTTCAGCATATTACTGAGACAACACGACCTTTTTCTTTCAGAAATTCATCTTCCAACATTTCAAAAAACCGTTCAGAGCCATTCCAACACAAAGGGTGCAAGGAAACATCATGAGCACCTGTCTGTTGCACCTTAAAGTGTGCTTCTTTTGCACACCAAAAAATTGCTGGATTTTAAAATTATGTTCAGTCAACTAGTAAGCTAACATCATATACAATAAGTGGAAGAAAAAAAAAAAAATCCAAAATATAAATGTCCTTAAAAGGGTAACAAAAAAAAACAGTTTTTTGCAATGAGACAAGAACCTTCTCCGAACTATGAAACCGTCAGAATTTTGACCAGCTGCAGCCTCCGCAATGCTCAAAAGCTTTACACACTCTTTCCAACACTCATCTCCCCAAGTCAGAAGCTTACCTGCCAAAAACATTCAATCTGAGTTCTATGACCAAATCGAAACAAATTATTTTTTTAATTAAAAATAACTGTTAAGATTTCAAGAATCGTGGAATTGTCTAAAAAATATAGAGGATCTCGTCCCAAGCGATGACTACCTTAAATTACATATTTTGGTCCTCGAAATATCTCTAGGTTTCTATTTGGTCCCTAAATATTAAAACACCCCAATTTCACCCTTCAATTTTTTAATTGGGGGGGAGGAATGCTCTAATGGTCCCTAAAGTTTCAACCTTTTAGCAAATCAATCCTTAAAGTTTAAAAGTTATCAAATCACTCCTTAAGGTTCGCACAATTATCGAATAACTCCCTTCGCCCTCCTTCTATTATTTTTAAACGGTGATGAGTGACATGTGGCCTGATAGAAGATATATGTTCAGACCATCCAGTCAGCTAGCTTACATCAT
Organism: Betula pendula; assembly: GCA_900184695.1. Lineage (NCBI taxonomy): Eukaryota > Viridiplantae > Streptophyta > Magnoliopsida > Fagales > Betulaceae > Betula > Betula pendula. Next base: position 203,037 of record FXXK01000357.1, read on the forward strand.
ACTAACGTCACGTTGGATGCGCCGCATTGTTTGCTAGAACCCCCCTCCTCCCACCACAACAGATGGGGTGGCCCTCCCACATAGGGTTTTTTTTTTTTTTTTGAATTGACATGTAAATGATGTGACGCATTCAATATGTCATGTGTCTGATGTAAGCTAGCTGACAGAATGGTCTGGACACATGTCTTCATTTACTGGACATGATGTTGGTCACGTGTCATTCATCACCGTTAAAAAAATTACCAAAAAGGGAATAGAAGCAGTTATTTGATAACAGTGCAAACCATATAAGGCGATTTAATAACTTTAAAACTTTAAGGAGGGATTTGATACAAGGTGAACCCCATGGAGCAATGGAGCATTTTTTTTTCCCCTTAATTTGGAGTCATCAATATTTGTGAATATGTCAATAGCTTTTATCAACGAAGGATTATATTGTGCAAAATGGTCCCTAAGTTTTTATAAAATTTCCAATTTCAACCTTACATATTGCGAAAAAAATAATTACTGAGACACAGTTGAAATTCCTGAAAAATCCAGGGACCAAATAGCAAAGCCTGACCTTTAGGGGAATAAGGGTGGAGTAGTCCGCCGGAAACTCCAGAAGCTCCTCCACCGATCCCAACTTCATCGTATATGTCTATCCGTAGTCCCAAATCCTTCGGACTTTCCTGCAAATATAAATTTTAATATTTTCTGAAAAATAAGAATGCAATGAGGGTAAAATTGTTGAGAGAGAATACTTGTAACAAGTGCCAAGCGACGGAGAGGCCAGCGAAGCCAGCGCCGAGCACTGCGTATCTTTTACACCATCCAATCGAAATTCAAATGTTACGTTGAAGCTCCCAGAAGAGAAAGGAATATTGTGAATGGAAGAGTGTGGTTGTTACCTGAGAGGACGTTGAGAGAGTGAGACTGGTGGAGTGGCTCTTCTGGTGTGGAGTCCGCGGTAGCGATTGTGGGCAGACGCAAGGTTCGAACGGGAGAGAAGCATCCTACGGTTGCTCTGTGGACTGTGAGCCGTTCGCACTTTGGCGGATTATTTAGGAAATTTAGACGATTTTAGGAGTATTGTGAATTTATAAAATTGTTTATTTCCCATTTCTATTTTAGTATTTTCTATCATATCCTGTGTATTTTACTATGGAATTCAGTACAAAATTTTATAAACTAATGTGGTAAATTGGTAATGCTATGCTTTAACCTAACAGCAGGCGCGTTGCTTATCATTTCAATGAATAATTAAATTTGATTGTAGTTGACGTGCTAATAACAGTGACATATGAAATGACACATTAATTTAAAAATTCATGTAATACTTATCACGTCAAGCTTGCCATCTCGTAAACTATTACATTTAATTGTGACAAGTGCATGTGATACTTATTACGTCAATTAGTAAACAATTATATTTAATTGTAGCAGAGTACCGTGTGAATTATTGCTTTGGTATGTAAAAATAATGTAGTAAAAATGATAGTAACCTTAAGCATTTTTCCATAAACATTTCGGAGGTGTGAAAAGAGAGAAATGGTATATACCATATAATTGTGACATTGCTGAGAAATATTTTTTGGTGGTACGAAAAGTGTTGTGTATTTTGAAAAATATTTCGTGTTTCAAATTTGCTTGTTAATATTTTCGAAAAAAGTTTTGATTTTGAATAGAATTATCTTTTACTGCAAAGAAATGACAGGCCAAGCAGTTTAGGGAAGGACTTTTCCTTTTCAGACTCAAACATTCAGCAATTTAAGGCCAAACTTCGTAATTGGGTTTACACTATGCGAAGCATCAATTTTTATGGGAGGTCCACTTGCCTTTCATGATTTCAGTAATCTCGACACTAATTTGAAATTGCGAAGGTTATTGAGATATTGAGATATCAACATAAATCACAGTAAAATCTTAACAAAATTGACCAAAGCAAGAACTCTCAAACTTTAAAGAGATCGCCACGGACATGGTACCTCGGAGCCGAACTCCCATTAATTTGTCTTACTACCACAAAGTCAAGAATCCTGCTACCAAGTTCACATCAAATAATTTGGTATTGCTAGGGTTACTTTAGAGCTTGGCATCAGAAACCAACTTTCATATAAAAATACAGAAGCATACGCAAGTTATAATCAAAGTATATGTACTAACAATTTGCTGATAAAGGGTTAGGAAAGTAGAATAATGTATTAGGCCTTCCGATAAATTAGACGCCTTTCTCGCTTATATTCAACTTCATCTCTCTGGTGCATAATTATAAGAGCTCTTCTCACCTGCAAATGTAAACGAATATCAAGGAAAACACTACTATCATGAACTCAAAAAAGATTCATCCACAAAAAAATTGCGGATTTGGAACAGACACGATATAGTTGCTTAAGATTTTAATATTCAAATTAAAGAATAATTTGAATTATTCAGATTTAAAGGTAGTTGTTTTCTGGCATTATATTCTCCTAGTATGTTGCTTTTGCAAGAGTTGCAGTAACTTAACGGAACTCACATGGCATCACCTGGCAAACTCACGATATCTAACTTCTGAAGAAACATGTAATTGATAACATAAGTTAGATACTCACAATAGAATCGTTCATTCCCATTCTGGAAAGCTCATCAATCAGTTTTCTTTCTGATATGTGGTTTCCAATCCCTATTCTTCTCTTTATCTGGGTCTCTGCTTGCTGTTGGCAAGGAAAAGAACAATCAACTAGAGATTGATAAGGAGCTAGAAAAAGACAAAATAGAGAGTATGAAGGTCATAGTCTCTGACAAACCTTTATCTCATTTGCCATCTCTGCAGTGAGATTCACTTGTTGATTTATTCCAGACCGTGCTGCATCCATCGTGGCAACAGTGAACAGTCTAATTGCTTCTTGCACATTCTCCTCAGTCGCAATGTGGGATCTGATATTGTAGTGTAGGAGAAAATGATGCTTAAGTTATACAAAGACTGCGAGCTATTAAAAAAGGAAAGATAAAAGGCGGCGGGTATACTTAAGACAAATTTAAATAACATGAGTGAGGCTGTGACTCCTGTTATTGGAGACAAAATAAAATATATCAAGCTTTACACCAATACTTACAGTTTCATTTTTGCAAGAGCCTCACTCAACCTTACAATAGCTTCAAGCTGCCTTACAGTAATTGGTATTGCAGCAGCCTCGCCAGTTTCATTTGCTTGCTGCCTCATATCCTACAGGATGCATCACAATGATGAAGTCAATTTGGACACCAAGCCACCCATTGAAGCTAATGTTTGAGAGGGGAATTCAGATGGTTATTCTGAGATAACTTCTCACATCAAAAATTTATTTGAGCACCATCTCAAAACTAATGGGTTACCAGGAACTAAGTACTCTTTTGACATATGAGTTAAACTGCATGCGTACCTGTCTGATTTTGACGTAATTATTCTGCAGTAAAGTGGATGCAGATTCTGATAATCGCGGGTAGCATTGAGTTCGACAATATTGTAAATACCTGCAAATATTGCGTCGCAGAAAGTATGAATATTTGACAAAGCAATATCAAGGAAATGTATGACCTAGTTGCTTCACACTGTATACCTCTTCAGCCAATTCTCTTCTTTAGCAGTTCTACTTTCGCCCACAGATGCATTAGCAGATGCATGAACTTTTATGATATGACTAGCTATTATCTGTCATGGAAGAACTTTGGGTCAGGCTGCTGCCTTAACTAATAGGGCATTTGAAAGCCACATGAACAGACTTTTCCATATCAAGTTATATGGTATCTAAAATGGGCTTTTTGATACAACATAAAGAAGAATCATTTTAAGCTTTTCAAGAAATGAAGCAGTTTTAATATTTAACAATTATTTGACAGAATGCAGGTGGCTTCTTGAAATACAATGAGAAACACGACGATATAATTGAATTTCTTTGCACAGCCAAATTGCATTTTGAAATGAAACACTTTAGTCTGAGCAAGTAATTGAAAGTTACCTTGTCTTGACTGTACATCCTGATATCTTTCACAATGAAGATTAAATCAAATCTAGAGAGAATTGTTGTCTGCAAATCAATATTATCCTGTGCAGTCTGGAAGAAGGTGAATTTTTTATTAGTTTCTTAGTGAAAAACTATGGGGTTAAGATCCTCTCCTTTGGACCTTGTCCAGTCTGGTCCAGTGTGAGACTCCTAATGAGCCAGTCAAATCTATTTGTCTGTTTGTGCCCCACATTCAGTATCTTACATTCGTGCAAACACAATCATCATGTAAAATCAAGGTTTGAGTAAATCAAGAGAACACCCTAATCGAATTTTCCAAGTAACTCCATGGTGGAGTTTCTGGCAGTGTTGGGAAGTCCATAGGAGGCAAGCTTTTTCTCCTAACTGCAATCTGGTGTGGACAGTCACGGTATTCCATTCAGTGTGTGATTTCCTTAGTGGTTTTTCTGGTCTATGGAGATTTGGGTGAGGGATTTGCATGATGATTCTTCAGTGGTGGTTGGTTTTGATTTGTACAGAAATCAGGTACCTCTGTTAATGGGGTTTAAATCTTATGGCTGTGGAGCAAACGTTTGATGATGTTGACATAAAAGGGAGCTTTTGGTAACAAATGACAGGGCATGTCTATAGTTGTTGGATAGTCTCCCTTATGAGTTATCCTTCTGAGCACCAAAAACTGGAGAAAACTGGACAATTGACTACTGGAGAGGAGCTCAACCCAAAAATACAATTATGCCTTTAAAAAGCTGAGAAAGATGAAACAGTATATATGGCCTTGGACCTTAAGATCATCATATCGTCCTGATGGAGGGTTAGCAGCTGCAAGCACTGAAGTTCTAGAATTAAGAACTGTTGTTATTCCTGCTTTAGCAATGGATATGGTTTGCTGTTCCATGGCTTCATGAATTGCAACCCTATGCCACAGAATTAGCATTATACTTCATTACTATGACAGATAAACAAAAACGACTATTAAGATTTATTTATAGTTTACAATACCTATCTTCAGGTCTCATTTTATCAAACTCATCAATACAAACAACACCTCCATCTGCCAAAACCATGGCTCCTCCTTCAAGATAAAATTCCCGCTGTAGTGCACAGGTGAACTCAAGTCAGATTTTTTTTCCCAGAACAAGGGAACAAATATCAGTCCACTAAAAAGACTTTCCAGTAGCAAAAATAAAGCTAAAGATAACACAATATGCCCGCTTACTAGTAAACAAAGTTCAAGGACTTACAGTGCTGCTATCTTGAATCACGGAAGCTGTTAAACCAGCAGCTGATGAGCCTTTTCCTGAAGTATAAACAGCAATAGGAGCAGTCTTTTCAACAAACTTCAGGAACTGTACAGGGTAATTATCAAATCAGCACCTCCCTTCGGATGACAACAAAAGCAAGAGCATGAACTATCTTAAAAGTATGATTAGCATGTCTCTTCAAAATCATATGTATGTAAGTGGAGAAATCATTTCACAAGGATGGTTTAGAGAGGTAAGCAGAACATTCTGCAACTTTCAGTGAGTCTCTCAGCTTTTGGACCACCAAAGATGTATAGAACTAACCTGTGATTTAGCAGTAGATGGGTCCCCCAAAAGCAACACATTGATATCACCCCTTAATTTCACACCATCCGGCAAATTCTGCAACAGAGAAAATGGTTATGTAGATAAATAAAGCATGTCCACGTTAAAAGATCAAATTTCGAGATGTACCTTCCTTGATCCTCCAAACAACAGACAAGCCACAGCCTTTTTCACGTCTTCATGACCAAATATAGAGGGAGCTATCTTGGAGCATATGTTTTTGTATACATCAGGTTCCGCAGCAAATTTTTTGAATTCTTCTATCTGCAAACAATATCCATTACAATATAACAACTGAAGATGACAATAAGAAGGCAGATCAGAATCATCTTATCCTACATTGCACTCTATGGGATGCAGAAGAAAATATATCCCCAATCAAACGACACAGTTCCAATATTTACAGAAAAAGAAATGCCAAATCGAAGTTGAGAATCTAAGAAGGCACTGTCAATTTCATTCAGTAATGTAGCCTTATTATGTCAACACATAAGCCACCAAAAAGCTTTATATTGATTGTCATCTACTATAAGCTCTCCTTAAATAGCATATTTCTCACCATATAAAATTCCCAAAAATATACAAAAAACAGACCCTGATAGAGAATAATTATGAGCTTTGCCGATCATTTACTAATGTATAGAAGATGTAAAAATGCTTTGCAATAACAAACACATACACTGTGATAAGAATTATGCAATCTTGCATGATGAATAAGCAGGTGCTGCATTGGCAAAGAGGGTAGCCTGGTACAGCTTTTAACTAAAGTTTACACAACGATTTAAGACTAACCTCTTCTGGCATAAAAGCAGAAGGACCTCGAGAGTTGGCCTCATTTGCTTCTTCTATTCCTACAACTCTGATATAAGGCTGTCTGACCGCAACTGCTCCTTTGTGGCTGCATACAACCAAATAACAAAAAAAAAAAATCAGTAATAAAGGAGGGTACACATCCGATATAGCAAAACATTCATCTATAGGTGTAGAGATCCTCACGATGTGGAAGAATTGGCAGCTTGATAGATACTATAAATACCCATGATGGTCAATCTTGTGCCTGGTACAATTGTTTGAACAAGATGGCGATCTACGGACAGAAGCATGTTCCTCGGAAGCTCCCCGGTAGGAACGTCCTGCAATAATCAAGTAAAACACCCATCAATTAATTAAAAAATTGTAATTCAAAATCAAACTTTCCTTCATCAAAATTAAGAACACCACCTCCGGATTCTCCTGTAATTTCAAGGTTTGTTGATCAACATACTTGCTCCTATCTGGAATCACAATCCATGGATCAAGTGGGCACGGCTCTTCTCCCGGCTACAATTATCATGAACACTCATTTCAAACGTCATCAAAACCACAGAAATACGAGAAATCTAACGAGTGATTTGAAATAAAACCTGAGGAATATGATCACAGGAGCGGGGGACAATTGCACCACCGAGGCCTGGACGACAAGGAACTTGCTTTGTATTTTTACAGTTCTTACAGATAAGAGACACATATGTCGCCTTTGCCTTAGTTCTAGAAGCAGCTATGGTGATCCCAGCTATTTTGACAAGCTTCGATATATATTGTGCCTAGCCGTCAACAACAAAAACCTCAAATTCAAAAAGGGAAAAACAAGGAAGAAAAACAAAACCCTAAAATCAGGGGAAAAAAGAAACTTCAATGCCCCATTTGGCTACTTAGAAAATGTAGATAACAATCGGAACTTTCACTCGCACATTCTCATTGAAAAACGAAAGAAAAACTCAAACCATACAACGTTAGATTCAAGTTCTCGTTTTTCATTACATCCCATTTCCATCTATTTTGTTCCTTTCATTTCCTCAATTTTCCAATAAACCAAGCAGAAAAAAGAAAATTAAAAATTAAAAAACACCCACTAACCCCAAGCAATCGCATCGAAACCGGATCCTCCCTCGAAGTCAGCAGAACCTGCACATCCCCGGTCACCGGATCCTCCATCTCTCCAGTCTCCCCAGCCACTCTCGACCTCAAACTCACCAGGACCTCCGCCGCCGCCGTCTCAAACTACAAAACAAACACACACATAAAAAACCCCATAAATTCCAACCATTCAATTCATCGCAACCATCGAATCTCCTGTGATTGATTCGTTAGTTTGTTCCATTTTCTCTTCTCGACTTGTTTGGAACCTAAAACCCTAACTTTTCATAACAGAAACGTTGAGAATTGAATTTCCAAACCACAAAACACACAAAAAAATGGAAGAAGTGATTGATTGTTACCAGGGGCAAGTAGTCGGCGGGGGAGGAGCGGAGCAGGGAGGGTAGGTCGGGGTCGAAGGCGTCGAGGTCTTCCATGTCGACGAGGAGGAACTTGGGGTTGTGGACAAGGCTTTCCCTGTAGGGGAACACGTTCTTGTCGGTCTCGAAGCCCCGGATGAACTCCTTGAACTTCTGGAGCACCGAGTGGCGGCTCGCCGCCTCCTCGTCCGCATGCTCGCCGCCGTTTCCGGCGCGCCACGAGTGCGCCTGGTCGCTGTAGTACACCGCTCCCTCGTCCCACCCTGACATCTCTCTCTCTCTCTCTGTCTCTCACTCACACTCAGAAGAAGTGAGGGTTTTGTGGTAGGTTTTCCTTTTGGCGGGAAGGATTTGGCGGGAATGGAAGGGTGAGTTGGCACTGGGCACGTGGCCAAGGCACGTGCGTCTCTTCCAAATAATCATGCCTAATGTTAACTTAAAACTCCATTTAGTTACTTACAAAAAAAAAAAAAAAACTCCATTTAGTTTTAAATAATTCATTTTATTGATATCTTAATTTTTAATATGACCATAGAAGTTTATCCAATTAGACAAAATTTAATAATAACAATAATACTTAGCCCTCGTGTAAAATAATAAATTTTATAGCTTGAAATTTATGGTGTGATTGATTCGAGAAGAAGAAATATTTTCTCTTGATATTAAACCTATCTAATACTGGACTTAATAGAGGTTATATTTAGATTAAAATTTAAATGAAATATAGTTAAAACAAATACTTTTTTTTTTCTTTGGTTGTGTCAAGTTGAAGTCACATTTTATGTACACGAAAAATTATTTTATTAAATCGGTTGTGATCTTCCTCTTACATGATATAATTTCTGCTAAAAACTAACAAGTATATAGAGAGTGATTTAATAACGATACATATCCTAAAGTAGTGATATGATAAAAGATTAGATCCTAAGGACGTCCATAACATTTTTTCTTATGCTTTATTTTCCGAACACAATAACGATTATACTACGTACTTTTGTAAAGCTGTATTTTTTGAAATTTTTTAAATTCAACTCAAGGCTCCTTTTATTCGGTGTAAAATAATTTTTTGATCTCTTAAGATCTCGACTGTACCCCATTCAAGAAGATCGGTATTTTTTGGTGTTTATTGCAACGAAAAAAATAATAATCAACAAAAAACATTTTTAGTTTGACCAAAAAAAGTTTCTTTAATTTCGATAAAATAATTTCTATGTTTTTAAACCGTAAACCATTTTCTGAATTTGAGTTTCTCAATTTTAACTCATTCTCAAACCACTAACCACCGCAACATATTCTCAAACCACTAACCACCAACGGAAGTCCACCAGAACTCTGCCTGACCACAGCCGGACCACCGCTAGACCACGATCGAGACTCCACCAAACTAGGGGTGTTCGTCGGTTAAGTCGGTGTCGAAAATAGCATTTTCGCCTTTCGCCAAATCACAGTCGGTAAAGTCGAAAATTGTACCGACTTTACCGCATGTGGGCTTGTTTTGCCTACCGACATTACCGACTTTTGTCGGTAATGACGGTCGGAAATGTCGGTTAAATCGGGTCAAGTTTCTAGTTCGGCTGGGGTAGCCCATGCACTTTTTGGGCCAATTTTTAGGTTATAGCTTTACAGCCTATGCATTTTTTGGGTTGAAAAATAGGGTTTCTAATATGGCCATTTTAAAAAATTATGGATATTTTCAAAATATAATATAGCCCAATAATATGAAAACCTGTTTCAAATTTACATTCTCATAATCAACATTCACAAACCTATTAAGTCGGTCATTTACATTCTCATAGTGACATCATAAAATACTTTAAAATTTTTTTACAAAAAAACTCTTACAAAGTGATGTGGCACAACATGATTAGATTTCTCAAAATGTGAATTTTTCTCATTTTCAATTATATTGATTATGAGAATGTGAATATCGGTTAAAGTCGGTAGGCGGTTCTGTACAAAACCATTTTCGCCTACTGACCGACAAATGTCGGAAGAAATTTTTTTCTTTCGCCTAAAAACCGCCAGTGGGCGGTAGGCAGTTGAAAACGGTCGAAATTCGGTCAGTACACGGTTGGTACGAGGTAGGCGGTGAACTTGCACACCCCTACACCAAACCACCAACAGAACTCAAACTTTTAAGTTTAATTTTTTTTTTAATATTATTATTTATATGTTTTGAATAAAAATTGATATTTATAAGTTAATATGATTGAATGAAAATATAAAATATATTTATAATTTTTCGTACGAACCAAACGTTAAAAAATATTTCGAAAATATTTTCTTTGAAAAATGCTGTTAAACATGTATTAGAATGCGGATTCCAAAAACAGAATTTTGGCAGTTTACATGGAACAAAAATAAAAACTGACATAGACTCGTATTTTTCAAGCTGTAATATCATATGCAGTGGATTATTACAGTATAATGATTCATGACTTCCATACAAGTGGATGCAGTTCTATATCAACCACCATTTACAATTATATTAACATGTTCTATGTATAATTAGATATAGCAACTTGAAGTTGTTAGATTCAGTCTAAAGCTTCCTGCATTGAGATCTTCCAGAATTTACAAACACTGCCGCTGTGTCAAGGTTCCCTCTATCTCATCAGCAAAAATTTTGTGTACGTTAGTCGCTATCAACCAAGTATCCATCGTGCTTTAAGTACCAAAGGGCCCCTTCTGCTGCATGCTCTTCTGCATCTTTCTTTTTCAATCGGGGTTCTCCGACGCACTCTAAAACCACATCTTCGGCATCTTCTATCTCCACAACAACCTTGAAAGTGAATCTGCAAAATGACCGAATTGAGCATTGAAGAAGTAACCAAATCAATAAGGAGTTCAGTTGATAGGTTTCTCGCTCAAAAAAGGAAACAAATTGAACAGAAAATACAATGGTTCTTGAAATGGGAAAAACTTACAAAAAATCGAATGCAGGGTAATTCCAATAAGATAATCCATTTGAACTTCTTAAATAACCCATAGTAAACTGCTATACGACAGACGTGACAATATAAATCAACCTTTGAATTTTCTTTTTACAGGCCCTTCCTTATTCAAAGGCTGATTTTTATTGCCATATCATCTCAATTATATGACAGCCATATAACAGTTTACTAAATAGAATTACTCTATTAACTTTTGCCAATAAAACCGGTAGAAACTGCTTTTCTCAGGAACTACACTCTAAGTCCCTTGAAAAATTTAGTTGGAAGCCAAATAAATCAAAAAAGATTTTATATGTATATGTCAAGAAGGAAACGTTATTCATATAGTTCAAAGATGTAGTTGCATCACCATGCCTTTTATGTCTGCAAAACCCGATACAAAAGTGTGGAAAGTTTTCATAACAATTCCACACTTCATAATGACAGAAATTTGATTTTCTATTTTATTATTCTTTTTGGGTGGCCACTTTCCAAAAAATGTGCTGAACGGCAAGCTAGACCATCATCTCAAGTTAAGCAAATTACTCAGTGATATAGCATAATAACATTATATACACAAACTGTCATTCAACAAAACTGAGCCAATTCCATTTTCTATTATCAGTTTCAAGAAAATGGACTTTATTCAACTTCCAGACCCCCCCCCCCCCCCCCAAAAAAAAAAGAAAAGAAAAGAAAAAATCATGAACTTACGACTTTAAGTGGCTTGGTCCTTCCTCTCTACAACATTCAAATGAAGGGGGTTTCCAACAATTAGAATCACAGAGCTCACGCAAACGAGATCTTGCTGTTCCTTTGTGTGACCCGCCTGAAAGATTATTTTAAGTTTAGAGAACAAGAATGAGACAGTTTCTCCATACTTGACACCATGCAACAACAATAACTATACCTGTGGTATGTGAGTCAGGGTCACAGCTATGATTTTCAACTGTCCTGGAAGGCCGCCCTCTTAAGGGTCCCAATGTTTTTTTAATATCTGGTACTATGGAGCTGATACTATTATCAAACGCTTTAGTGAGGCGAGTAAATTGGGGCTCAAAATCTCTGCTAAAAGGTTGTATTGTTAATTTTTCAAATCCAATGGCATCAAGGGTATTTACATCAATAGGTGCTATGTCATCAAGGGTATTTACATCAATAGGTGCTTCATCATATCCGATCAGTTTGGCTTCCATCTTGGAGCTTGACTTCAAAACTTCCTCCAAAGATTTTGACTTGGGCATGTAGCCCTTAGCCTGCACATCCACAGTCAAGGCAAAGCTAGTCAATAGTTCAATAAACAACAAAATAATGTGTCTGTAGTATGAACAATATAAATGAAGTTTCTCGATAAATAAAAAAGATCATATTTTATTCTACCAATCACTTTTTCAGAGTGCTAAAGTATTAACAAAACAAGACCATCATAAAATACAAAGGATAAATTACACTTTGTCCACAAAACTACCACTCCAATTGCACTTATACTTCTAAACTTTGACTCGCTGCAACTCACCCTTACGAACTACCATTTTGTTCAAGATTGCACCCCAGATCAGATTTGGCTATTAAAAGTGGATGGAAAACACGTGACACAAGTGAGAGAAGTTGTAATGAGTCAAAATCTAGATGTGTGAGTGTAAATGAAATGATAGTTTGGGGATTAAAAATACAATTATGCCTTTAAAACACGTGTGATGGATTCTGTCAACTTTAACCACCCAATTTGACCTAATGTGCAACTTGAAACAAAATGGTAGTTCGTAGGGCAAGTTGCAGTGAGTCGAAGTTTAGAGGTACGAGAATTTAATAGGGTTGAGATAGCTAGACAGAAAAGCATAAATCAAGCAAACAGGTTTTACCTTCAACTTTGAGAAAAGTTTTTGTGAAGCAATTCTAGTAGCATCTTTCTTGTTCAAGTTGACTCCAGAAGCAGTTATACAAACATCTGTTCCATTCACTTGTGCGTCAATCAAAGACAATCTACCCTTCTTTGATGGTAAAAACTGTAGATCCAAATTATAAGCTTGGCAAAGTTCTTGTAGTTCCCGAATAGGACTAACTTGCAGACTAGAGAACCTCATGATTGGATCCAAGAAGGAGAGTGCTATCGTCCATACAAGGTCTAGATTAAACCCTGTATCAAGAAGAATGGCACCCAGACAAGACTCTACCAAGTCACCCAAAGCCTGAGGACATAAGCGAAACCATTAGAAACTAGAGATATAATGTTAACATTCTTAGATTTCTTTTAAACATCAGAAACTAGACATAATTTATAGCCCTGATTTATACATAATGTTTACATTCTTAAGTTTCTTTTAATTTGACATTGCAACATTAATATCTTAGAAACAAGACATGTTTTCCAAGAATTTCCATGTAAAACCTCTGTAAGGAGCAACGGAAGGTGCCCAATCAAATCAAACCCCCCCCCCCCCCCCTTCATCCTCCCTAGAAACCCCAAAGAAAAAAACATAACAAAATGACAGGTAAGAAGAGGTCATATCACTAAGTCACAGCAAAAATGAATAAAAAGTTTACAATTTCTACCTTTGGACATTTTGGCCCATCAATAAGACTCCCTTCTGGTGCATGTGTTTTAATTGAGTCCACATATGTATTGATGGCCTCAGTAAGGCCACTGCAATCAAAAATAAGATATTTATGGAAAGATCGATCTACTGCGACATTGGCAAAGGCCTTATTATTCACAAACGCTGATCTCAGATCTGTCAGTTGACCAGGCTTCAACTTTGGATAAACTGAATAAAGATATGATGTGATCAAGTAATCCAAGACAGCATCTCCAAGAAACTCCAATCTCTGGTCAAAAGGATAAAATTCTAACAAATGAAGTATCAAAACACAAAATGCCGAATTGTATGGCCACTCCCAAATATGCAGAGAGGAATCATGGATGTCTAACACCTGAAGTAGAAAAGAAACGTAGCGCATACCTGATAGCAGCCTCCTCCACTTTTGTTGTAAGAAGGATGTACAAATGCTTGTATAAGCAGACCTCTATGGAGAAACTGATACCCTAGTAACTTTTCGAGGGCAGCAATGTCCAGATGAGCAGCAAGTGGGATGTAGCTAGTGCTTGATTTGCAGGCATTAACAACTTGTGAGGCTTCATAGTCCCCTTGTATGCCAATCCATCGAAGAAAGGAAGTTGCGGCATTGAAGCCACTATCAACTATGAATGCTCCAACAAGAGCTTCAACCACATCAGCGATTGTTTTCTTATGTAACCAGTGGTGTCCTTTACTGCATCTGACTCCACTAGAACTTGCATCATCTGCTTGACTACTTTTGACTCCACTAGAACTTGCATCATCTGCTTGACTACTTAAAGGTCGGGAATGAATATTGCGTTCTCTTTCCTTGTTACAAATTACTAGACAAGGGCGGCCCAAAGCAAAGAATTGGCAGGGATCAAATGGATTATCACGTATGTATACCTGAAATAAGAGAGTAAACACTTATGCACTTAGATAATAAAACCTGTTCAAAGAACAAATCAGAAATTTAGAGGGTATTAATTTTACCAACTGAAATTTTTAAATGCAGTAGTAGCAGACAAGAAGCATTGGTTAGTGGGAAAAAAATTAGCTCACAAATTTCTCAAATATCAGATAAGTTGGGTGTTGGCCAGGCCACAGAGAGAGAAGACAACATTTATTTACGCATAAAGGACACAAGTGCCATGTCGAACACCATTTAATCCTGTAGGTTGCTATTACTTCCTTGTGTCTATTCTAATTATATAATTGTTTAAATATTAATTAAATAAAAAAATTTACCTCTTCTTATCGGCTTAAGCTTTTGGAATAAATAGTGATTTAACATGATATCAAAGCAGGGATCGTGAGTTCAAACCCTATCTTCATCAATTCATTCTCATTTTAATTAAACATTTCACTTGTTGGGCCTCACCTATTAAAAAGGAGTTTGAGCCCACACATGAGGGGGAGTATTATATTAATTAAATGATTAAATTTACCTCTTCCTATCAGTTTTTTTTTTTTTTTTTAAGAAGCTATGTCTAACATATTCAATCCACATTGGACAAACAATTAATTTTGCACTAAGCATCAGCATGAATGGTTGGGTTTCTATGCATAACTCAAAACCAAAAGTAAAAAAGTCAAGATAGAAAATTTGTTTTTGAGAATTGGGATTATCTAATAAAACAAATTCAAAACAATTACATTATATCTGGTGGAGGTAGAACAAACCATACCAGATAATAAATATATCAAGGTAAAGAATGACAAAATAATACTTACAAAAAAAGTATGATAAAATTTATAATTCTGAAACTAATCACATTCTAAAATTCAATCATACCTGTAAGTTGCGCCTAATTGCTAGCCTGTACAAATTGGAATTGTTTACAAAATCGGAACGTTTGCTTGTAAGTTCTCCTTCATCAAGGGTATCATGCAAAAGAAAAAGGTGCCGCCCAACTGCAAATTTTAGAAAAGCATCGCCAAGTATTTCAAGCCTTTCAAGGGAAAATCGCTCTTGGCACTTCTCGGTGGTAAGTGCTTCTAGAACCTAATAAAAAAATTCATAGTTTTTAGAGGCAATTAAGGTCCAAGTAAATATTGACACCAACAAAGAGACCATGTACAATTGAGTTCATCCACGATTAAGTTTAATTAGCAAAGCTTATCAAAGCCAAAACTCAAGTTAATACCACGTGCAGGAAGGCCTTACTCTATAGCAAGTAACTTCAGCTCCTTCAGGAAATGCAGCAGATAATGTGTGCTTCAGTTCAATGGCCACAAGCAAGTTTTCCAGACGATGCATGATTGATGGTAACAAAGATATTGAACTCCCGATATCTTTGGAAAAGCCTATGATCTTCAAGTGACATAACTCAGGAGGCAAATCAATAAAGTACTCCTCCAGTTCATGTGATTCTGTTTTTGACAATTAAAGCTTATAAAAAATAATTGGAGAGAGAGTTATAAGGGACATTGAGATGACTCCAAAATTAAGCAAGAGTATCTTTTTTTATCATATTTTTAAAAAATATTTGATTATTAATTAAATAATTAAATTCATCATTTGCTATTCGTTAAGCTTTTAGAACAATTGACAACTTAACATAAAGAAAACAAAAACACAATAGGGTAACATGTACAAGGGAGATTGAGCTATAATGAAAGTACCTTTGCGTAGACATAATATATTGTGTATCAATATCATGATAAGTTTTAAACTTTTTTCAATCTAACAAATAGTTGCTCCATACTTGGTCCACCACGTAACACATGATTTAGGGCCTGTTTGGGTGTGCGTTTGAGAAGCCTAAAAGTGCATTTAACACCTAAAAAGCCCATTTGGAGAAAAAAGTGCCCGTTTGGTAAAAAAATTAGAAAGCGCTTTTGAGGGTCCAAAAAGCCCAAAACCACGTTTTGCCAAAACTTGAAAATGAAGCTTTCTGTCAACCGTACTTTTGAATGAAAATGCGCAATGCAGTTTAGGTTTATGAAAATCTCACGTTGCCAAAAATATCCATTCACATTTAACATAATTACAACAATACCAATATATATACATCTTTTAGCACGTCCTTTCTCCTCTTACATGAAATTGGGAGCTACGAATTTGGGAGTTGTAGAGTCCCGCTGTATATTTACCATAGCTACGAATTTGAGAACTGGAGTGACAATCATTATGGTAAGTCTAACTTCTCTTTCAACTTTGTTTTGTGATTTTGTTCTTTCGATAGGCTTTGGGGTTTAGATAGAGAGAGATGAATTGATCTGGACATTGAAGGTCTTCAATCGGGTCTTGAAGAAGAAGAGAGATTTGAGATATACAAATGACATGTTTATGGAAAAGAGAACAAGGTTGAGAGAGAGAGAGAGAGAGAATTAGGTTAAGGATTGGTGGTTCCTGCCCCCAACCCTCCCTTTTCTGAAGAAAAAAAAAATTCTAGTTATTTTAGACACTTTACCCTTTAGGCCACTTCCATGAAATTATGTAAGTGGCACCCTCAAGATAACACGTGTCTGAACATGACCCCCTTCAATTACAAATTTTGTCATTGAACCTCAGTCTTTCACATTAACAATTTCAATATTAGGTACCGGCGTTGGGGTGTTGTCGCAGTTTTCCGGAGTCTTCTGTGCTGGCAGAGAAGAATGGTTTCTTCAGTTACGAAGGGTCTGCTCTTTTAGCCGAAGTTGGTGACTCTGTGAGACCGTGTGTCACTTCGGCGACTGTTTCTCCCCGGAAGACGGCAAACCCTTTGAACTTCTACAATCGCAAGCATAAGGTCAAAAGGGCTTCTAAGATGGATATGGGTAAGTTTGCGGGTGAGGCGATCTGTGTCGCGCCTGGGGCTGTTCCGCTGGTCGGTAACCAGTGCTCAGTTACCGGTGGTTCTTCCGGTCTGTTTTCTGTGTTTGAGCCAGTGGGCTTGACGGGGTCCAAGGTGGAGGAACCCCTCCTGAATTCTTCCGTTGAGGCCGGTGTTGGGCTTGGGTCTCAGTCTTCGGTTCCTCTCCTGACTTCCTCCGATGAGGCCGGTATTGGGCTTGGTTCTAAGTCTGACAAGTCTCCGGTGAAGGGTATGCTCCGGCGGGGCTTTCTCAAGCCTAGCCCTATGGCGGGGTTTCTGGTTGGTCTCCCTTGCCTGTGAGTTCAGTGGAGGTCGGGGAATCGTCTGAGAGGAGTAAAGTGCTTGGGGAAGTCTTCGCTTTGCCTTGGAACATCTCGGAGGTTGGGGAGGAGGATGGAGATGTGGGGGCTGATGGGTTCCCTGAGGCTGTGGGGACGCGATGGCGATCGCTCCTTTTCTGGGGATCTCGTGTGGGGGAGATGAACAAGATTTCTTCGATTTGCTGTGCGACATCGAAGAGGGACACCAGCAGGAGAGCGTGCTTGCGGAAGAAGAGGGTTCTGCCTTAAAATCAAAGGGATGGAGGGAGCGGAAGAATTTGGAATGCTCTCTTAACTTTGATGTGGGGAGCATTGGGTCTAGCCGGGTTAAAAACAGGGCGTGTTTGCGGGCTTAGGGTATCTTGTTGTATTGGGTTTGGGTTCTTTGTAGGGTTGTCTTGTTGTTTTGGGTTCGGGTTTTTTTTTTGTAGTTCTTTGTGTATACTCCCGGTGTACTTAAGAGCTTTTTTTCTTTTTAATATAATCTTACTTATCAAAAAAAAAAAATATATTAGGTAACCATTTGTCCAATGAATTTGGAGCATCCGCTAAAATATTACTTATAGTTGCAAGCCCTCCTATTTTATGCTTTTTAATTAAAATTAAAGAGTCAAATTACTGTAGCACAAGTATCATTCACACGACTTTAGCAGCAAAAAATTATGGTATTTGTCATTTCTGAGTTCTGATACTTGGGCTTTGATAAATGGTAATGATTGACACTATTATAAGTCTAGGATCCAATGGTTACTAGGGTTTCTAGCCCGTATAAAGTTCTGATCCTCTTTTCTGAGGCATGGCAGATTACTTAAGAGTACAAAACTAGCTTTTTTTAAATGTCATAGGCCCCAGATCTTAACCTCTTGCTAGATCTCTGCATATCCTTTGTTGTTGTTCTTCTTCTACTTCCTCTTTCTTTTTAATTATTCTTTGTCCCTTTGCTTAATTTCTAGGATTACTATTTTCTGGTTTAAGAAAGCCAATGAACAGATCATAATATTATCCCAACTTTTCTAATCCCAATTTCCCATTCTAAAAATCCCCTGCCATTAGAACAATCTACTCTAGATCTACTAGGTGTATATTTAATATCCCAATTCAAAACAACAGATATGTCAGTCCCATAGAAGTTCTACAGTCCTGTTTGCTTTCAGTACAGGGGTCAGTGAGCAGCATATTTTCTGCAGCACGATCTAAATTACACACTGAATTGTATGTGTGTGAGCGCACATATTTATACAAAGGATGCAGCCTGATAAAACATATAGCAAAAAGCTAATTGAGATACAATTGTTTTCGTAAGTATGACTGAGATATTAATACATTCCAAAATAACACAATTGGAAACACAAGTATAAATCACTGCATGCAATACCCCCAACAAAGAGAGAACTATAACAGAAAACAAATAAAATAATTACCTGAATCCTCTTGCTTTCGGTTGCGTAGCAAGTTATGCAAGGAAAAAAGTGGTTTTGCATGCAGAAGAGGCTGTCCGGGGTATTTAAGCTGAATGCCAAGCCTGACTTCCAACATTTAAGGAAACAAATACAATAATAAATTAAAAAATGAAAAACCAACAGAAGTTATAGAATATTTTGTAAGATGAATGCCGAAGTTCTTTATATATTGTATTTATAAATTCTTAAATTTCACATCAATAAGCATAAATTTTTTTGATAAGTACATCAATAAGCAGAAATTAAGCATAGCATGATATAAAATGTGCTGAGGAGGAATCTAAAATGACATAAAAATAAAAACAGTCAACCAAGTGTCAAAAAGTCTAGTCACATACTGCTCTAAGTGCTCGAGGTAGCTTGAAGTTTCTGATTCTTTATAAGGGCTGTATCCATTCTTTCCATGAACAATGTTAGTAATGAAGAAAAACTCATTTTTGTGTGGGGCAAACACTAAACTATTCTCAACGTCACTTATACTTCTGCAACCATTGATAAGTTGCAAGTGAACATCCAAAGGAAAATGTTCTTTAACCATGGCATCTTCAGAAGTCCTGAAAACTGGGGACGATAAACATCTAATCACAATCTCCCAATCTACAGTAATTGTACTTTCATTATCATGCAAAATTACTGGAAGCAACAGGTAGAATGTTGATGAACTCGATTTACAAATGTCATTCTTTCCCAAGTGAACAAATTCAGGAATAAATTCTGATCGGTCAAGGATGATCTTGAGGTACATTTCTTGAAAATTCTGTGCTAACACAATCTGTAAGAATATAAGTCAGGGACTGTCAGAAAATAAGTTTCACAGTATAAAATTTTGTCCAAAAAACACAAATTACCTCATCTTTATCAAATTCTGTAAGTCCTGATGGGACAAGCTTTGTCATCACAGATCTACCACGAGCCAGATGAAGATCAACTTCCATTCTCTCAGCCTCAACCGGGAGAGGTGCTTTGACAAATAGACCAAACTTTTTATAGATCCTGTCATTGGGATGAGGACTAAATTCCATATAGTAAGAGTTAAGTTTGACAGGATTATCCAACATAGTACATGGTTCTCTTAGTGCAGCAGGTACAAGCATCTCATGTAGTTCGCATCGTAGACTCTCATCTGACAGCATACAAAATCAAATATAATTGATATGACATAATAATGACAAGGGAAGAAACTTTCAAAAGAAGAATTGCCTCAATGGCTCAACCTTTGCAGCTATCCGAGTCGGAAGAATCCAGCTCCAATCCATCTACATTTGCATCATCTTTCCTAGGCAAGAGATAGTCATTCAAGGCCCCCATTTTATGCAATGTTTCAATTGCTTTCAGACAAGCATCTTGTTTAGCAACTTCCATTGAAGATTGTGGTGTACCAACAATTTGGTTTATTGGAGCATTCGAAGGTAACTTTATGTGGCAGACAGTACCCCCCAAGTCATCAAAATAAACGAACTCTGGGATGGGAAGAAAAAACCTGCAAAAAAAGGTCAACACAAACTTCAGTCTTTTAAGTGATTGGACTCATGGTTCTTGAGTAAAGCAACCGTGATAATTAGTAGAAGGGCGTACTCATCATGCGGAAGTTTCAAACAATACTGGTGGAGTAATGAGATGCTATATCCAGAGCTGACAGAAGCACCAGATGAAACAACTCTGTAGATTCTTTCTTCAGAACCTATAAATATTTCATTTGACGTTCGATGAGTAATTTCCATGTTCATTCGATCTTCATCCTTTTGAAATTTTTTTATCAAATCTAGCTCCTTCTGGTTGCCTCTGAAACATCAACATTAATGAAAGTTACTTCCATGTAGAAGAAGAAGAAAAAGAACCAAATGGATGGAGTTACATACAACACATGCTTTATAAAAGCACCTGTTCACCAAAAAGGCATATTCAGACTGAGGCATTCGTGCACGACCTCTTGATTGTATGAAGCTAGAAACAGTTTCTGGGAGATCAAACCGAATCACAAGGCAGCATGTCTGAATATCGAGTCCTTCTTCACCAACTTTAGTTGCAACCAACAGATTTAACTGCCAAACCAACAACCAATAGAAATTAATACACAGTCTCAATCTCGGAGTCAATATCTTGCATAAATGTCTTTCTACACCATCACCGGTATCAAAGCTTTGTCCAATATTACTCTAATTACATAATAAAAGCACATTTGAGTGCCACACTATTTCATTCCCACACATATTTTCCACCCACTATATACTCGACGGGTGCCATGAGTAACCTAAATCAAGATATAGAGATGATTAATATCTATACTATAGCAGCAATGTAGCAACAAGAAGCATTGCAAAACTGTTTCTGAAAAATAAAGAATTCGCTAAAAGAGACTTGAGTGCCCTAGCTCCTAAATCTATATTATATCATATGCATCCATTAATCACTTAATGTAATCATACTAGATAATGATTCCTTAGTAAAAATCCTAAATAATTTAGTCTGGCCTCTGTTCTTTCCTTGTAACTTAATAACATACATGAAGCTACAGCTGTTACGGAGTCATGGACAGCATTGTTCTCATAAAAACTAACAGTAAGTACATGTATGTTACATTATTCCTTTAGCCATCTCCATCGAATACATGTCCCACAATAAGCATGTAAGAAAAATCTCAATATCAACAACCTTGCATTCGTGTCTGACCCATTAAGTGCCCATCGAACAGAATCTGCATCTAATACATTCACCTTGTATGCACAACATATACTTTTATGAAGAGTTGAGAGTCCTTCCTCAGCTCTAATCAAATTCAAGCTCAAACTTTGTCTAATGCATCTTATAATATATTAAGCTTAAATACAGAGTTTATACCTATTGGTGAGGTGACTGATATTGACAGGTTGGCTAGCCTTTTCGAGTGTAGGGTGGCTCGGCTTCCGATGAAGTACTTGGGCCTTCCGTTGGGGGCACCTTATAAGTCGATTGCTATATGGAATGGTATCTTCGAGAAAATGGAAAGGCGACTGGCGGTTGGAAGAGGCTGTATTTGTCAAAGGGTGGGAGGCTGACGCTGATTAAAAGCACTTTGTCGAATCTACCTACTTACTTGTTATCTTTGTTTCCTATTCCGGTAGGTGTGGCAAACAAGTATGAGAAACTACAACGAGACTTTTTATGGGGTGGTCTCACTGATGAGTTCAATTTCATTTGGTTAAGTGGTCACAGATTTGTTCTCCTTTGAAGTTTGGTGGATTAGGCGTTCGTAATCTGTGTAAGTTTAATCAAGCACTGTTGGGTAAATGGTTTGGCGGTTTGCTACAGAAAAGGAAGCATTTTGGAGGTTGTGTAGTGGAAGCAAAATATGGTAGTTTGGAGGGAGGCTGGTGTTCTAAGGAAGTGGAGGGGCCGTTTGGTGTTGGAGTGTGGAAACATATTCGGAGGGGGTGGAGTGTGTCTCTCGAGGTATCTTTCTTTTGATGTTGGAGATGGTTCCCTTATTCGCTTCTGGCATGATGTTTTGTGTGGCACTCAACCTCTGAAGGATGTTTTCCCAGAGTTATTTCGCATTGCTCGGTGTAAGGAGGCGAGGGTATCGGATAATTTGGAGATTTCTATGGGGTTGTGCTTTGGAATGTGCCTTTTTCACGAGCTGTGCAAGATTGGGAGGTTGAGGTGGTGCTTACATTTTTTGGTATGTTGTATTCCTCTAGACGGCGACAAGGGGGGGAGGATTGTATTCGGTGGTTTCCCTCAAAACGAAAGATGTTCAGAGTGCGCTCGTTTTTCCATGAGCTTTCTACTTCGGGGGCCTCTTCCTTTCCTTGGAGGAGTATCTGGAAAGTTAAAGTTCCTATGCGAGTAAGTTTCTTTGTTTGGACGGCAGCTCTTGGGAAAATCTTGACAGTGGATAATCTGCGTAAGAGAGGAGTCTTAGTGGTGGGGTGGTGCTGCATGTGTAAACGGAATGGCGAATTTGTAGATCACCTTCTTTTGCATTGTGATGTGGCACGTGAGTTATGGAGTGCCATTTTCTCTCTTTTTGGTGTTACTTGGGTAATGCCTGAGACGGTGCTAGATATGTTAGTCTGTTGGAGGAGTCAGATGGGAAATCGTTCTGTTCTTCCTGTGTGGCGAATAGCTCCGTTGTGCGTCCTGTGGATTATTTGGAGAGAGCGGAATGCCAGATGCTTTGAAGATTCTGAGAAGTCGATGATCGAGCTTTTGAATTTTATGCTCCACTCTCTATTTGTTTGGACTGGGGCCTTTCATATTTCTCTTTTGCCTAGTTTTTCGCATTTGCAGATTTTTGCATTTCTTTTAGCCTTTAGTGGGGCTTTTCCTTGTATACTTCCTGTGTACTAGGGTTGCGCCCCTTGCGCTTTTATATATGTTATGAATTATTTATCAAAAAAAATAATATATTAAGCTAACACAAGACATACATAAAATTTGATGAATTTTGACTGCCATCAAAAAGAAGCAACCAATGTTAAAACCTTGAAGAGAAGCATTACCTCTCCAGATTGGAATCTCTCAAGAATGATTTTCATGGTCTTTCGTGACATACTTTTTAGTTCAGAGTGGACTCCCACAAGAAAACCACACTTCCAAGATGCTAGAAACTTAAGCTTCTGTAGTATGTATGACAACGATCTTGCCGTAACAATCCTATTTACAAATATTATACATTTCATATTTGGTT
This sequence comes from Betula pendula, assembly GCA_900184695.1. Taxonomy (NCBI): domain Eukaryota; kingdom Viridiplantae; phylum Streptophyta; class Magnoliopsida; order Fagales; family Betulaceae; genus Betula; species Betula pendula. The sequence continues at coordinate 226,607 of FXXK01000357.1, forward strand.
GTAACCTGGAAAAAAAAAAAAAGGAAAAATCGAAGTTTCATTAGAATAATTTAAGAATCTTCCTCCATATTTGATTATTTGAAGTAACAAAAACAATATAGAATCAGCAAATTTTCAAGTTGTTATGAAGTGTACAACCATTTTTTTTTTAATTATTATTAATCAAGATATCATTAAAAAAACGTAAGGCACCCCACTATATACAGGAAGTATACAAACGAAGCCACCTAAGTAGAAGAGGCAAAAAGATAAAGAAAATCGTGACAACTAATATCTGAAGGAGCAACATAAGCCGTTGTCTAAAGATACAAAGTGTTGAAGAATAATGATGAGAATGCAAAATGTCATATTTTTCTCCTTTAATGTTTTGTATTTTATACTTATTTGGTGTCTAAATGTACTCATTATTCTTTTATTTTGATTTATGATGCAATTGGAGACGTTAAATGCAAAACAAAGCTAATTGGGCGATTTTGGACAGTTTCGACATTGCTTCGTAATTTGGGCATAACTCTCTCATCCAAGCTCCAATTGAGATGATTCAAGATGCTATGGAACACCAATAAAAATCTCTACATCTTTCATGTTTTGAGTTTTGAGAGATACTAGCTGAATCAAGGGAAATCGGGGTTGAAGTTGTAGCACCTGCACTGTTGACGTTCTGGAACATTCCTTAGCATGCGATTCTAAAATGTGGAAACCAGCAGATCTGGTGCACAAAAATTACAGCTGGAAACACTACTTTTCTAGTTATATTAGGACTTTATTTTATTTTTAATATTTTCCTTAATTAATCAGATTTGGATATTGTTATTTTAGGATAATATTTAGAATATCTTTAGAAGATTTTGTAGGCTTTTAATAAGGGGCATGAACGTGTATAAAGAAGAGGGGAATCATCAGACTAAAAAAACTCTTTTTCTCCCCTCTTCTTTAACTGATCCTTTTGAGTTTTCATCATGGCTCTGCGCGGCTAAACTTTCATGGTCGAAGGAAACGAAAGCTTGGGACTCAATAAGACTATGAGATCTAAATTGTATAGTGTTCAATTTATGCTTTGAGTATCGGATATTCTTTTGTACTTATTTTCATGATTGTCTCGTTTAATTACTAAGAGGCCTACTAGTTTATTATTCGTTGCAATCTACTGCTAGATTAGATATCAAATCCGTAATTGTTTGATCCCTCTAATTTGTGAAGCAACTAAAATTTAATGATTTGCTGCGTCAAAAATTATTAGATCTTAGGAAGAATGCCTGATGAAATTAAATGCAACCGTTTGCGCTTGTATTGCTTAACTTCATCGATCTCTTTAATTCTTAAGGCTGCTACTAGATTAAACCTTTAGCACTTGTTTTGGGTTGTTTAGTAGTTAAAGTTAATTAGATTGCTTGTTTTCTAATTAATTGCAACTAAGGAAAGATAGGATAATAATTCCAACGGTGAATATTCGAAGTATGAATTAACATATGCTTGCATCGTTGATCAGTTGTAAAATTCCGATGGTGGATGTTGACTTCGACCAAGGTTTGTTCTTTTGATTGATTTCGATACTTTAAATTGAATTATTCCTTAGTTCTTCTTAAAATTGTTTTTGTTATACTCAAACCCCCCCCCCCCCCCAAAAATCCCTGTTCACGTAGCATAAAACTAGGCTGAATACTCTCCGTGTGAACGATCCTTACTTACACCACTACATGTATTTTTAAGAATATAAGTTTTACTTTTGGTTGCCTGCGACAGCACACCAAATAAAAATATCAACTCCTTCAAAATCTTCTCGCGATCCTCAAAACACCTATCATTTCTTTCCCACTAAAGACACCACAAAAGGCACAAAGACACCATCTTCTATACTACAGCGCTCTGAGTTGTTAGCAGTCCATTAACAAGCAAGCAAATCGACTACTCGTCTAGGCATAACCCAAGACAACCCAAATCAATTGAAGAAAACATTCCAAATGACACAAGCAACCTCACAATGAAGAAGAAGATGATCTGCAGAGTCACCATTCCTTTTACATATAACACACCAAACGACCACAATGACGTGTCGTTTCCGTAGATTGTCCATGGTGAGAATCGTCCCAAGGGCCGCCGACCACACAAAAAAGCCGCTCTCCACGGAGTCTTGGTCCTCCAGACACTTTTCCAAGGGAAATGGGAACCAAAAGGCGAACCCATGACCCTATAGAAAGACTTAACGCCAAACATCCCTTTCTTGGAAGGAACCCACCACAACTTGTCTTCCCCTTCCCGTCTCAATCTTACTAGATACAACATCCAGTAGAAAGAGGCAAACGCATCCACCTCTCAATCTTGGGCCACTCTAACAAAGATTATGTTCCACTAAATGGCACCTCCAGAGAATTCCATGTGATGCACAACCGGAGCATCCTTTGTGCGAGCAATACCAAATAAGACTGGAAAGACATCTTTAAGGGCTATATCCCCACACCAAAGATCATGCCAAAATCTAACCTTGGAATCATTTCCCACTTCAAACCTGGTGTGACTATAGAACCTCCCCCAACCCTTCCTAATATTTTTCCATAAACCCACCCCATAAGCCCCAACAGGCTCACTAGAGCACCACCCTCCCCAAGAGCTTCCATATTTAGAATCCATCACCACTCTCCGCCAAGCCTTTCTCAAACCCATACCACCAAAGCCATTTATCTAAGAGAGCAAGATTGAACTTCAACAAATTCCTAATCCCCAACCCTCCCTCAAAGATCGGAGTACACACCTTCGGCCAACTCACAAGATGATATTTGAACTCTTCGCCTAATCCACCCCATAGGAAATCACGTTGGAGTTTCTCAATACGGTTTGCAACACTTGAAGGGTGAGGAAAGAAGCACATGAAATACGTAGGTAAGTTGCATAAAGTACTCTTAATAAGGGTGATCCTACCATCCTTAGACAAATACAACTTTTTCCAGCTAGCCAACCAACATTCGATTTTTTCGATAATACCGTCCCTTATATGCTTGGCCTTATAAAGAGCCCTCAAAGAAAGACCAAGATACTTCAAGGGCAAAGACGCAACCCCACAACCCAAAATCTGAGCCAGCTCAGCCACATTATCAACATTTCCCACCGAAACCAAAACTGAATTGGCTAAATTAGTCTTCAAACCCGACACAACTTCAAATAATAAAAATAAGCTTCGAAGAATGCAAAGATGATTTGGGTCAGCCTCATAGAAAAGCAAGGTATCATCCGCAAACAAAAGATGAGAAATATCAACCCCTATTCCCATAGAGAAGACAACAAACGTCCACTAACGACAGCTGAAATCAACTTACCCCAACGCCTCCATCACAATAACAAACATCAAGGGAGAACCGTTCACAAACCACAGGAGCTATTAAAGAAGCCTGTGGAAGAACCGTTCACAAAAACCGAAACGCACTGAGGAAATACAATGAGTTATCCAAGAGCATCACTTCCCTCCAAAACCGCATCTTCTCAACATGTACAAAAGAAAATCCCAGTTGACATGATCATAGGCTTTTTCTAAGTCCAATTTACAAATAACCCCTGGATCTCCATATCACAATCCACTATCAAGGCATTCATTGGCAATAAGAATAGAATCTAGAATTTGCCTACCTCGGATGGAAGCATTTAAAGACTTAGAAATGATCTTCTCCAATACTGTCTTAAGCTTGTTTGCTAGAATTTTAGCAATAATCTTATAAATGCTACCCATCAAACTAATAGGGCGAAAATCCTTGGGATCGATAGCCCTAGGAGTCTTTGGAATGAGAGCATGGAACGTAGCGTTAAGGCTTCTCTCAAACTTACCACTGGCATGGAATTCATGAAGTAACTTCTTGATGTCCTCTTTCAGAACAACCCAACAAACTTGGTAGAACGCCATAGAGAAACCATCAGGGCCCAGCACCTTGTCACCATTCATTGCTTTAACAACCTCCCATACTTCCATTTCCTCAAACTCTCTCTCCAACTAGCTAGCCTCAACCTCATCAATAGAATCAAAGGAAAGACCGTCCACCATAGGCCTCCAACTGCACTGCTCGGTAAACAGCTTCGTATAAAACTGGACAATATGCTTGGGTTGTTTTTTGAGGGCTTGGGCGTTGCTCGTTTTGTGCCTCTTTGTATTCTGCTTGTGTACTTAGGGGCGCCTTACGCTTTTTATAAAATTACTTAATTATCAAAAAAAAATTGGACAATATGCTCGCTAATTTCCGAACGGTTAGTGGAAATTGTGCCATCAATCAACAAGGAGTCAATGGTATTCCTTTTGTTGGAGTTAGCCATTCGGTGAAAAAACTTTGTGCACTTGTCATCCTCCCTAAGCCACAAGACCCTAAATTTCTGCCTCCAACTCACCTCCTCCATAAGGGTAGTTCTTTCTAACTTGCTCACCATCTTAGCCTTCTTCATTTTCTCCTCAACGCCTAAAGCCCTTTCTTCTTCAATTATATCAAAAATATGTAACTTTTGAAGAAGAACCTTCTTCTTCCAATCAACATTACCAAAAATCTCCTCATTCCATTTCTTTAGGTCAACTTTCAAAGCCTTGAGTTTGTTAGCTAAAATGAAGCTAGGAGAGCCACGAAAAAGGTAAGATTCCCACCACTGTTTCACCCTATCCACAAAACCCTCATACTTAAGCCACATATTTTCGATTTGAAGAGTCTACTACCCCCATGAAAGTCACCACAGTCAAGGAGGATTGGGAAATGATCCGAAAAGAATCTAGGAGGTCTCCTTTGTGACACACCAAGAAAATGGGCTTCCCACTCCTGAGAAACCAAGAATCCATCGATTCTGGACCAAGTTCGATTATTTGACCAAGTGAAAGTTCCCCTCGCAAGAGGAACGAGCTTCAGTTAATAAGGAACAAAGGAAGTAGGGAATTGAGAAGATTAAAGTGTTTCATTAATTATGACTCTTTCTTTGTATCTTTAGACAGCAGCATTTGTTTCTCTTCTGTCACTTAGCTATAGTGATTTCCTTATTTGTTTTGCTCTCCCTAGTTAGATATTTCTTTTTGTATACTTCATGTATACTTAGGGGCGCCTTACGCTTTTAATGAGATTGGTTTATTACTTATCAAAAAAATTAATTATGACTCTAAAGGGGAATGTTCAAGCCGTGGCAAAGGAAGAAAAGGGGGCTGTTAGTTTCTTTTATGAAGCCTAAATTGCTTTCCTGGAATGTGAGAGGGTTGAATGATGGGGATAAATGTCAAACCTTCATGGGCTGTTATCTAATTATGCAAGTTAATGAAGAATCTTGCTCCTTTTTTGAGTATTTAAAGAGACTAAAAGATTATTCAGAACAAAGGAATTTTAAAGTTCATACGAAGTCAAACGTACAACTAAGTATCCATGGAGTGCTCTAGTCAACTAAGATAATGTCTTTGCCTTATATATGCTTTTATTTCTCATCTGTCTCCACATGCCTTACCAAATTTAGTTGATAATATTTGTATAAGGTACATAAAGTAGGCCTATTAAGAAAAAATATGTTTGTTATACGAGTATAGCCTAAATGAGAATGTTAAGATGAATGAAAGGGAACAGCAAGAAAGATAAAGTAAGGAACTTGTTGATATTGAGTGAAGACATAGCCACACCATTGTAAAGTCTAAGAACCAACTTGTTGATATTTTCAGAGTCATTATGTACAAATTGTTTAGTCAATTTGTTCCAAGCAGGGCTTATATGAAAAATATGCTCCAGCTTGAGGGGGGAGTGTTAGAATGCTAGGATCTAATATCCGTACCCTTCTAGAAGGAGCCGCTGTCCCTACCAGCTGGCCCTAGCAGCCATCATTCTAAGAATATTCTCCCAATGATTGTAACTTTTTCCTATACATGTGGAATAAATTGAGGGCTGCTGTAGTAAGAAAACAGCCCTTCTTTACTTACGATTCTCTTCCATTTTCTTTTCTTCCATCGCATATCATCTATTTTAATCCGATAACCAATGGACATTTGTCATAAAAGGCAGCAATAAACACTTCAATACCAACCTGAAGGATGAAAGAATTCCAATAAGGCGTAAAAGCTTTCTTGAAAAATATGGCTCCTTTAAGATCTCCACACAGGACAAGTCAAATGCAATCCCATCTACAGAGAAAAAATAAACCATCATTAACTATGGAAGGAAAGATGTTTGATTTAAACCCCATTTTTTATTTCAAATATTTAATGGACCAGTAAAAGATTATAGATCAAAATCTTAAATTTCCATTAACGGACAATATTTATAACACAAAATTAAAGCACACAACATGACCGATAGTCTGATACAGTAAGTTATGTCGTTTGAATAGAGACAATGCCAGGATGACATTACAGGCTGCAAGCAAAAAAATTCTAAGCACATTACAATACCTGTCTTACAATCAGAAGCAAGGACTTCAGCAGCCTGAGCTAGATATCTATCACATACAGAGTCATCACTGAAATTTCCTTCCACCTCTATTAATACATTTCGCTCAGCGTGGTCACCACTTAAAAGAATTTGACTAGCCTGGCAAATGGGGAAACAAAAAAGATAGAAAAGGTAAATTATAGCATCCCAACAACCTCAAATTGAAGAACACAAAATGACAGCAACTGGCATTGAGATAACATAAACAATACAGATGAGACTAGAACATTAAGAATTATCCCTACTTCTGCTTGGACACCAACTTTAAGAAGTTAACTCACCCTAGCTAAACAATGGAGGGGTTCCTATAGACCCATATGGGTATATTAATAAAACACTAAAATATACAATATAAAAAAAAAAAAATGCATATATGGAAGGGAACACTTCATGCATATATCATGTTAGTCTATCTGATCAAAGGTCTCATGCGGTATGGACAAGATGAATGGTGCAAAACTACATGAGCAAAGGTAACTCTCATCTTCATTACAGCCCAAATTAGCCAAGGAATGCACTGCTTCATCACAATCACGCTCCCTGTCCCCCCCACCCCAATTTGGAAAAAAAATAATAAAAGTGGCAAGACAGCTAATCAAGATCTTTCCTAAAAGTACCTTAATATGCAGCAGTCCAAACAGTAACAGTATATAATGGAATTGCCTCGATATCCACCAAAAAACATAAATACAGTATTTCAAGGGTATAAAAAACAAATATCATTGAACTTACCAAAAACGCATGCAAGTCAACAATACACTCCAACATTACTACAGAGCTTCATCCCAAGGACTTTTACCACACCCATCCACGTAATATCTCATAATAAGCAACATGTTTCACCAGCGTCATCTAATAAACTTCATAGTATTTCATGATAGCATTTTAAGCTAGAACTTTCAAATTAGTTTTACTTCTATAACATCCAAATCTAATAAAATTCCACTGCAATAGTTTCTCTAAAACTAAATCACAGATTCTTATTATAATTACATTGTTATGTGGCAGCCCAGAGAAAAGAACCACCTGAGAAACGGATCACTCCATAATCGACAGCATGTTGAAACACTATAGCTCAAAACGCTAGAGAGCGAAAAATTTCCACTTACATTATTTGATGGGAAAAGGCCAGGTTCACCACACTTTACCATTCTCAATGTCTATGATGCATTAGTCGTTCACATATGTCTATATAGGCCTAGAGAATATAACATCTTAAAATTTTCAAATAAAAATTAAAAGGAAACCAGAACCACTCCAACATGACCCTCTTTCCCTCCCCAACCTTTTTCTACATATAAGAGTAATCTCCATAAAACCTTCCGACTATCTCATCACTCACTACGATCTCTCTCACACACCTATTCAACCTCTTTCTACATTCATGAACTCTGCTAAGATGCAGATTTTTGTTTTCCAGAGAAGTTGCAGATATTTGCATGGGTTTCTTCCAGATATAATTGCATAAAAATGATATGAAATAAGCAGAAAGGAAACTTTCAAGTTTTCCCAACACACAAAAACAAAAACAAAACAAAAAAGAGAGAGAGAGAGAGAGATACAGAAAAACAAAACTAGAAAAATTTAGACCAATAAATACATAAGTATTTATCGCAAAGCTACAGAGAAAAAAAAAAAAAAGATGAATAATTTGAAGAACCGAGAATAATGGTTGGATGCTACATGAGCTTACTTGTAATGCTCCCCAAAGGCCAAGGTTTTCCAAACAGAATAGTATGTTATCATGGATTCTCTTTAGTCGTTTCTTTAAGCTCAGTAGACTTTGATGATCACCTGTCTTCCTATTTAGTGTTGATATGCACTGCTCTTATCACGGGGAGATAGCAACAAGTGAAACTTAGTTGAAGGAAAACAAGTTATGACTAAAATATATGTCACAACAAAATACCTGGCGTTTCAGCTCTTCAAGTTTACTACAGTATGCCACATGGGAGCTAGACGTGCCATTTATAGTGGAGTCATAAGAATATACTCTAACTGCAGGAGATGCCACAAAATTATCCAATTCTTCCTTATTTTCAACAGGATAAACCTAAAAGATTAGGGAAAAAATGAAGTGAATACTTTGATCAAACAGATTTCGCAGCATCAGATACAAATGCTAAATGTAGTTTAAAGATCCAAATCATACACTTTGGTGCATACAACACAGAAAAGTTTTTAAGTCAAATTTGAGTGCATCTCAAGTATACTTAGGGTCACTTCTAAGAACAGCCTTGTGAACTCTCCTTAAGTTCAGTCATATGAAGATGGGCTAGGGCTTTCCTTAAGTTTATCATAGTTTGGATTTTGTAAAGCCTTGGCCAAACCAAGTAGTTTGACCTAGGTAAACAGCACCCATAAGCCATGGAGAGCATCAGTGTAAATAAAATAGAATCCAAAACCTAAAAGCATAGAATCAAAGAGGCTTATGTAAGGGACCCAAAAAGATATCTTAGTCAAGATCAGCACATCCCACCATGGCTAGGACCATAACAATGGTTCTTTATATTAACAGAATGAGGACAATTTCATAGGTGCAACAGCTCTTTGTAAGGTACACAGACCATTCTAGGGGCCCAAGCTCCTCTTGTGAAATTTATAAGAGACCTTAAGCAAGCTAGTTAACAATGTTATCTTTTTTGATAAGTAAAGATAACATTCTCTCTAGATGGTTTAGAGAGAATGTCATCTAAATTACGATTAATGTAGAAAGAAAGCAAAGAATTGCATCAACCAATTTTATTTTATTTTTTGATAAATAATTCATTTCATTGAAAAGGGCAAAGGGGTGCAACCCTAGCATACATGATGTATACAAAGAGTCCCCCTTAAAGGCTAAAAGAACAAAAACCAGCAAAATATTATAGCTCAAATTAATAGTCTCAACCTCCCACCTTTGCATCAAGTAAATTTTCAAGACTGTTAATGGCTTTTGGTAAATTTGCATAATCGGAAGCACCTGAAAAGAGTAACAAAAGTATATTAAAATTAAGGTATGATGAAACGGGACATAGGTTACTGACATTCTAGACATGAACTACACAACTAGAACAGTGTGTCAAGAATTATCATTAGCCAGCAAGGCAAGGATACATAATATAGGCCATATCACAAAGGAATTGAGATTATAAAGTACCTGCTCATTGCACATGCCAGGTTAAATCTCTCATTAGAAATTCTTAACAAACTTTACTGGGCCAACTTTTTCTTTTTGCTGTTTTTCTCCTTTTGGACTGTGGGTGACAATGGCCTACACAACAAGTGGAATCCTCCCACTACCCCTGCCCCGCTCTCAACCCCCACATCCCCACCCCCCTTAAAATCCGAATAAAAGCAGAATCATTCTCAGGTTCTTGAAAAATCCGCCCTAGACTTTACTAGTAGTCTAATTCACACTTTCGACCTAAAATGATGTTTACTTAGTTCATTTACTGTTACCAAAACTCTAGACAAATAAGCTTATAAAAAATACTTTAAACGTTTAAAAACTTGATAAACTATTTTTTTTATATATAAGTAACTTAATAAACTATAAGACTATGGAGAGTCACCTAATTAGGTCAGTGCTATTATTTCTCAAAATTACTTCTGTAATATCATATTAGTAGACATATACAGACATAAATCCAAATTACTAGTAAAAAGCATATAATACTAGTATATTTTATTCAAGAGAATTTCAAAAATACTAATTCAATAATCTTAAAAATCTTGTGCATTACCATCCAAAAGGAGAGTATGGCAAAGTTATTGTTGCATATATCTAATAACACACTGACCCAATAGGATGTAAGCATGCTAGAAACTATCCATCATTGATACTCTTTCGAAGCTCATTTTATTTACACTACTCCAAGTCAAATCCCATGTATCAGTGACACATACCACATAAATTGTAAATTAAAATTATGAAAGAGCCGGTACATTCAGACAATCTCGTCAAGGTTAGAGCTCAGAATTTTAAACAAAAACATAAGATTAGATTACCTTTTCCTACAACCGGAGATGCAGTCATGCCAAATATACGGGGAAGTTTTCGAACATCAGTTTTGTAGAAGAGCTACAAAATGATGAAGATAATATATGTAAAATTACTGACAGGAAAGAAGCATGCGGGAAAAAGTGAGGCGTGTGATAAAGAGCCCCTTTACTTTCATGATTTCTGCATAAGGGTGGTTGCTTTGTACTTGAGCATGATGACACTCATCAAATATCAGGAGCGCAATGAACTCCATCTTGATAAAGCAGTGATATAAGTTGTGAAGTAGTATTTGAGGCGTCATAACAAGAATCTGCACAAAACAAACAGCACAAACAGAAACATTTCAAGAATGATGAAGCAGCCATGAGAGCAGTAACTTCTATTGGCAGAAAGAGATACAATTTGTTTTTTCAAGAGGCTGAAAGGAAAAAATAAACAGTTAATGGAAGCTTTTCTTATTAAAAGATAGGGTGAAACTGATGCAGATTTTAAGAAAATATTAGCAAGGTGAACACATTTTTATCAGTTAATGGCAGCTTGATCTATGAATGAATAATGATACCTGGATTCTCAGATACGTCCAATAATAAGTTAACATTAATCAGAAACGTGAACACATACATATACTTTTTTTCTGTAAGTATATACACATACATATACAGAATGTATATAACTATTAAATTTTAGATCAGTTCACAAGTTTTTTTTTTTTTTTTGATAAGTAATAAGTCAATCTCGTCAGTTCACAAGTATAACTACCTCATACTGTTCAATCTCTTTTTCCCAGTCTTCATGGCTTTTCAAGCGCTTAGAGCTCCCACAATAAACCCCAACCTTGAAATCAATTGAATTTTCTATAACCCTGGCTTGCTAAGACAGAAAAATAATAATGATTAAAAACCATATGACAACAGAATGAAAAGATATATGTTTAGGCTTCACATTTTTTGACAAGTAGCTGTTTAGGCTTTACATTTAGACTACAAAATCAGTTACCAAATAAAACTAGCAAATTAAAATATCGTTTGAATTTGATCAAGCCTTGAATATCAGCTGAATTAATTGAAAGAAAATAGCAACCTTAGCATAAAAGGTTTGGTACATAGAAAATTACAAGAATATAACAGACTACAAAGTTAGGATGACAATCAAACAAATAAGTATGCAGATAGTTACAAAATTTAAACCAAAAGAACGTGGAAATGTGTACTTGCATTATTCAATGTTGTTAATATATTTCAAGGAGAACACAGCATAATCATGATTCTATTATTAAATTCCAAGCTCCCTTCCAAGGTGAACATAACAAAGGATGTAGAATCAGTCCTTCCTTGAACTCTAGGTTCATAATGAGAACTTGCATACGTGGGCACTAAACCAACAGCCCAATCCCTTCTCATGGCCCGTATGTAAACGGCCTCAGCCAAGCCAAGGAGCAGTAACACCACCCCACTGTTGTGGAACGACGTATCAACCATATAATCGACGAAAATGTTCCCAAACTTAAATATTTCCCAAAACTGAAAAATCGAACTATAAAATCAACCAAAATACATATGTTCTTCAGCTCACCTGCTGAACCAGAGCCACCGTTGGTGCAAGAAAGATACATATGTTCTTCTGCGGCTTCCTTATCAAGTGACCCAGTTCGTATATAAGCAGCACAGCAATGTGGGTCTTCCCATAACCTGTCCCCAAGTAAACAATTATATTCTCCTCCAAAGCTTTCTTGCATAGCTCCCGCTGGTACCTTCAGAAAACAAATGTATAAAAGAGCAAACCCCTCGTTAAGCTCCTCCTATTTTCTGGGAAAAACGAATCATTTGATGTAAAGGAAAGAAAATTTTGAGAGAAAATTTAAGCCAGCAGAGGAAAACAAAATTGGCTTGCTTCAGCTGTGTTTATATTTCTTTTAAAAATATACAGATATATCAGAATAAAGCATAAATCCCAGCATTTCGTTTCTCTTATTCCTTGCGTTTCTAAGGAAGTACAGGGATCCCCTGAGGAAAAAGTAGGAATAGAAAAGAAATGTACGTTTCATTGAGACCCCAGAAAGCTGAAAACTCAAGAATTAAGCCAGACTTTAGTCAAGCATTTTACGTTTCCGAAACTAAACCATCAAAATGAGTTCAAACCCAAAACTTCGTCTGCTTTTTCACGTTTATTCTCCTCGCCTTACCCAGCAGCCAAACAGCGAAGAAGTCACGTGCACACGAACAAAATTTAAAAAAAACCAAAACTTTAGTTCAAAAGAGACGAAACTTTCTGGCAAAATACAGCGCAACCCACATGAGAAACGAAGCAGAGAGATTGAAATACGTACTTTCTAGCGATCTTTCTGGGGTCTTTTTCAGTCGTCTTTGCTCTCAAATCCGGTCCCACTCCATTCTCGTCAACCGCAGAGACATCCAAAGACGATTCCACAAGTGATGAGGTGGTGGCAGCACTGACCCTCGAGCTACCAGCGGTACTACCATCGGCACCACCGGACGCTCCGCCTTCTTGCATTGCCTTGCAGTTTCTTAGCTTTGCTTACTCTCTGTGTCTCTGTCTCTGTCTCTCTCTGAGACTTTTCGTCAGACAGTGAGTGCGTGCGATCAACGCCAAAGAGGGAGGGGATGTCTCAGGTCTTCGTACACTCGAGTGGGGCCCTCTCCTGGAATATAGAGAACTTTACTTGTGAGCGAAGATTAAGACGAGTTACTACCATACTTCATCTCTTTTGTTTTTTGTTTTTTTTTTTTTTTCCGAACTTTTGCTTTTAGAAGCTAATATATATATATATTATTCAAAAAAAAAATTGTTTTAATGTGATATAAAAATAAAAGTAATTTTAAGTATTTTAAGAATAACGTATATTTTATTTTTTTTTGTCTAATTCTATTCAATTTTATATATTGTAACTTTTTTTAAAAAAAAGTAAAATGTTATATATCCAATTTTCTTATTTAATTATATTCAACTTTTTTAAAAAAAAAGTTTGCTTGTTTATTTATGGGATATATTTTTGTCTACATATACAAAGTTTGATGATGTTAAACAAAGAAATTATTTGTTATTGTTTTTACTTTTTTTACTAAAAAACCAAAAAACTTCTCTAAAAACATATTATCAAACGAGACAAAATATTTACAAAATATTTAAAATTATTTTTAAATTTATCTCACACCACAACTAAATATATATATATATATCCTTTAAAAAGTGACAAAGTGTTAATCTTTAACGAGTTTACGAATCTTTTATCAGAATTTAAGGTAGCTTGCAATTGCAAGTTTCGGTATATTCTTTTGGCTCAAAGTAGGATGGAAGACACTTCGAAAAAAAAAAAAAAAAGTAGGATGGAAGAAATTTATTTAATTTTAGGGAAAAATTTAAAATCATTCCATGTGACTGATTTAAATTACAAATCATTCTATGTAGTATCAAAGTGAATTCAGAGGTCCTTGTGGTATACTAAAAAAATAATTTAGTCCTTTAAGTCAAATTCCATTAAAATATTTGACAGATTCATGTCAACACCAATAAAAACACAACACATGTTATTCTTAATAAAAAAAATTAAAAATATAAATTTATTAAATTAAAAATAATTTAAAAAAAGATACAAAAGGGTTGGGAGTGGATGCGGCAACCACCCCTTTATGGGTGGCAGCCACCCCCAGAGGAGGCCAGGGTGGCGCTATGCAACTACCCCACAAATCACCTCTGTTTTCCGATTTCGTTTCAGATCGGCGACTTTGCTATTTCGTTTCACATACATTATTCGCTATGCACATCACAGCATTGTATGTGAATCCTATCTTAATCTCTTCGATTCATTCTTTTTTCAACAATTCATCTTTCTTTCAGGTCTCCTTTGTGGTGAAGATGCTCTAGGGATTTGATAGCTCTGGGGGGGTGGCTGCCAGCAGCTACCCCACAAAGGGGGTGGCAGCCACCCCCAACCCTTTTGTATTTTTTTTTAACAAAAAAAATATATATATATTTTTTAGTTTAATAGATTTATATTTTTAGTTTTTTTTTTATTAAGAATGACATGTGTTGTGTTTTTATTGGTACTGACGTGACACTTAACGGAATCTGTCAAATATTTTAACAGAATTTGACTCTAGAGACTAAATTGTTTTTTTAGTATACCACAGGGACCTCTGAGTTTACTTTGATACCACATGGAGTAATTTGTAATTTAGGCCAACTATATGGACTAATTTTGTATTTTTCCCTTAATTTTATTTATTAAAATTGATATATATAGAGAGAGAGAGATAACGAAAGATATATCTTTTTTACTGAGAATTTTTTATTTGAATAATTTGTTAATGTTTTAATTTTAAAAAGATAAAACGAAAGATATAAAAAAAAAATGTTAACAAATGAAACTCACTTACATTAAAAATCACCATACTTTAAAAGCATATATAAATTTAGAGCAGTGACCAGTGTGATTGAACAATAATTACACTCGTGTGTAATATAAGCAAAAAAAATTATTTTTTATTTTTTTAAAAACAATTGCACACTAATGTGATTACTGTTTAATCACATTGGTGTGATGTTTATTTTGACTCATAAATTTAATAAATTAAATTGAAGTAGTCTTTTCTAACTCAATTTAAACCAAAATTTATCCTTCTAATTTGTAACTTATCCATGCGGCTCTATCTTTGATGAAGTGTGTCTCTTTTGGTTTTCTAAACAATTATATATGTATAGTTGACAAAAAAAAAAAAAAAGAAGCTGTATAGGCAGCCTTATATCATTTGAAAAAAATAAATGGTCCTTGGGACTGTATGATGTGTCACATAATTAACAATTTTGTGAATTTCCGATCTTTGATGAAATGTCTGGAAAATTTATGAATAAGAACTATGAAAGTAATTTCAATTTTGCAAATTGTAAGGTGACATTGTAAACTTTTTTAAAGTTTATACATTAAATTGAAAATTTTTGAATTTTAAAAGTGATTGTAAAAACTATGAAAGTTCAAGAATCG
>FXXK01000357.1:246412-362154 GCA_900184695.1 Betula pendula
AGGGTGTTATACCTCTTTTAGTTAGGATATACACTAGCAAAGCTACTCAATAGTTAAATAAACAACAAAATAATGTGTCTGTAGTATGAACAATATAGATGAAGTTTATGGGTAAATAAAAAAAGATCATATTTTATTCTACCAATCCCTTTTTCATGGTGCCAAAGTATTAACAAAACAAGACTATCCTAAAATGCAAAGGGTAATTATACTTTGTCCCCAAACTACCACCTCATTTGCACTCATATCTCTAAACTTTAACTCACTGCAACTCGCCCTACGATATCATTTTGTTTCGAGTTGTACCCCGGGTCAGATGGGGCCGTTAAATGTGGATGGAAAACACATCGCATGCATAGGGCAAGTTTCAATAAGTGAAAATTTAGAGGTGTGAGTACAAATGAGATTGATAGTATGGGAGGAGTGTAAGTTTACCCTATAATATATGTTTTTTGTATATATGACTCTTCATCATGTGAGACTTATATGTACCAGATTCTATCAAATTTAATGACCCAATCGGACCTAAGGTGCAGCTCGGAACAAAATGGTAGTTTGTAGGAACGAGTTGCAGTGAATCAAAGTTTAGAAGTATTAGCAAAAATGAAGGGGTAGTTTTTTTTTGGGGGGGAGGGACTATAATTTGCCTAAATACAAAATACCAGGCATAGAACAAACAAATGAAATGAAAGAAGACATTCATTTTTATTTTTTACTGTTTTGGGGGAGGGGGAAGAAGCGTGTGAAGCAGATAAGCCAAATAACGATGTTTATTTCCTAGTCTGATATGAGCTATATTCACTTCTTAAAGTATAGAATTTGATAGGTTGAGACAGCAGAACAGAAAAGATTAAAGAAAGCAAACAGGTTTTACCTTCAACTTTGTGAATATTTTTTGTGAAGCAATACTAATATCATTTTTCTTGTTCAAGTTGATTGCAGAAGCAGTTGTACAAACATCTATTCCATTCCCCCGTGCTTCAACCAAAGATTGCAGATTCAAATTATTAGCTTGGCAAAGTTCTTCTAGTTCCCGAATAGGACTAAGTATTGGATCCAAAAACGAAAGCGCTATCGTCCATACAAGTTCCAAATTAAATCCTGTATCAAGAAGAATGGCACCCATACAAGACTCTACCAAGTCACTCAAAGCCTGAGGCAATAAGCACAACCATTAGAAACTAGACATATAATGTCAACATTCTTAAATTTCTTTTTAAACATTAGAAATTAGACATAGTTTTTAACCTTGACTTACACATAATGTTTACATACTTATGTTTCTTTTAATTTGACATTGTAACAACATTAATATCTTAGGAACTACACATGTTTTCCAAGAATTTCCATGTAAAACCTCTGTAAGGAGCTACGGAAGGTGCCCGATCAAATTGAAAGCAAACCCCTTAGAAACACACAAGAAAAAAACAGAAAATATGACAGGTAAGAGGTCATATCAGTATGCCACAACAAATGTATACAATTTCTACCTTTGGATATTTTGGCCCATCAATAGGACTCCCTTCTGGAGCATGTGTTTTAATTGATTCCACATAAGTATTGATGGTCTCAGTAAGGCCACTGGAATCGAATATAAGATATTTGTGAAAAGATCGATCTACAGCAACATTGGCAAAGGTCTTATTATTCACAAACGCTGATCTGAGATCTGTCAGTTGACCAGGATTCAACTTTGGATAAACTGAATAAAGGTATGATGTGATCAAGTAATCCAAGGCAGCATCTCCAAGAAACTCCAATCTCTGGTCAGAAGGGTAAAATTCTAACAAATTAAGTATCAAAACACAAAATGCCGAATTGTATGGCCACTCTCCCAAATAAGCAGAGAGGAATCTTAGTTGTCTAACACCTGAAGTAGAAAAGAGACGTAGTGCATACCTGATTGCAGCCTCCTCCCTTGTTTTTGTTAGAAGGATGTACAAATGCCTGTATAAGCAGACCTATATGGAGAAACTGATACCCTAGTAAATTTTCAAGGGCAGCAATGTCCAGACGAGTAGTAAGTGGGATGTAGCTAGTGCTTGATATGCAGGCATTAACAACATGTGAAGCTTCAAAGTCTACTTGTATGCCAATCCATCGAAGAAAGGAAATTGCGGCATTGAAGCCACTATCAACTATGAACGCTCCAACAACAGCTTCAACCACATTAGCAATTGTTTTCTTTTGTAACCAGTGGTGTCCTTTACTGCATCTGACTACACTAGAACTAGCATCATCTGCTTGACTACTTAAAGGTCGGGAATGAATATTGCCTTCTGTTTCCTTGTTACAAATTACTAGACAAGGGTGGCCCAAAGCAAAGAATTGGCAGGGATCAAACACATTATCGCGTATGTATACCTGAAATAAGAGAGTAAACACTTATGCACTTAGATAATAAAACCTATTCAAAAAAAAAAATCAGTAATTTAGAGGGTATTAATTTTACCTAGTGAAATTTCTACATGCAGCAATAGCAGACAAGTATTGGTTAGTGGGAACAATATTAGCCAACAAATTTCTCAAATATCAGATAAGTTGGGTGTTGGCCAGACCACAGAGAGAGGGAAGACAACATTTATTTATGCAGAAAGTAAACAAGTGCCATGCCAAACACCATTTAATCCTGTAGGTCACAATGACTTCCTTGTGACTGTCTGTTGTTCTAATCACATATTACTTTTTCAGTTTTTTGAAGTGCTATGTCTAACACATTCAATCCACATTGGACACAAACAATTAATTTTGCACTTTAGCATCAGCATGAATGGTTGGATTTCTATGCATTAACTAGCTCAAACCAAAAAAAAAAAAGTCTAAGATAGAAAATTGTTTTTATTAGGATTATCATAGAAAACAAATTGAAAACAATTACATCATATCAGGTGGAGGTGTAGAAACAAACCATACCAGATAATTAATATATCAAAGTAAAGAATGACAAAATAATACTTACGAAAAAAGTATGATAAAAAGTCATAATTCAGAAATAAAAATCACATTGTAAAATTCAATCATACCTGTAAGTTGCGCCTAATTGCTAGTCTGTACAAATTGGAATTGTTTACAAAATCGGAACGTTTGCTTGTAAGTTCTCCTTCATCAAGGGTATCATACAAAAGAAAAAGGTGCCGCCCAACTGCAAATTTTAGAAAAGCATCCCCAAGTATTTCAAGCCTTTCAAGGGAAAATCGCTCCTGGCACTTCTCAGTGGTAAGTGCTTCTAGAACCTAATAAAAAAACTCATAGTTTTTAGTGGCAATTAAGGTCCATGTACAATTGAGGTCATCCACAATTAAGTTTAATTAGCAAAACTTATCAAAGCCAATACTCAAGTTAATACCACATGCGGGAAGGCCTTACCTTATAGCAAGTAACTTCAGCTCCTTCGGGAAATCCAGCAGATAATGTGTGCTTCAGGTCAATGGCCACAAGCAAGTTTTCCAGACGATGCATGATTGATGGTAACAAAGATATTGAACTCCCAATATCTTTGGAAAAGCCTATGATCTTCAACTGACATAGCTCGGGAGGCAAATCATCAAAGTACTCTCCCAGTTCACATGATTCTATTTTTGACATTTAAAGCTTATAAAAAATAATTAGAGAGAGAGAGAGTTATAAGAGACATTGCGATGACTCCAAATTAAGCAAGAAGCTTATCTTAAAATCATATTATTAATAAAATAATTAAATTCACTAGTTTCTATTAGTTTAAACTTTTATAACAATTGGCGACTTAACATAAGGAAAACAAAAACACAACAAAAGGGTAACATGTACAAGGGGGATTAAGCTATAATGAAAGTACCTTTGCTTAGACATAATATATTGTGTATTAATATCATGGTAAGTTTTAAACTTTCTTCAATCTAACACACATGATTAATATTTATACAGCTGCTCCATACTTGGTCCACCACGTAACACATGATTTACTCTAGGTTCAGGGTTGCTGGTTCCTGCCCCCAACCCCTCCTTTTTCTGGAAAAAATAAAAAAAAAAATCCAATTTTTTAACACTTTACCCTTTAGGCCACTTCCATTAAATTATGTAAGTGGCACCCTCAAGATAACATGTGTTTGAACATGGCCCCCTTCAATTACAAATCTTGTCACTGAACCTCACTCTTTCACATTAACAATTTCAATGTTAAGTAACCATTTGCCCAAAGAATTTCGAGCATCCGCTAAAATATTACTTATAATTGCTAGCCCTCCTATTTTATGCTTTTTAATTTAAATTAAAGAGTCAAATTACTGTAGCACAAGTATCATCCACACCGCTATAGCAGCAAACAATTATTGTATTTGTCATTTCTGAGTTCTTATACTTAGACTTTGATAAATGGTAATGATTGACGCTATTATAAGTCTAGGATTCAATGGTTACTAGGGTTTCTAGCCCATATGAACTTCTGATCCTCTTTTTTATGGCATGGCAGATTACTTAGAGTACACAACTAGCTTTTTTTAAATGTCACAGGTCCTAGATTCTTATCCTCTTGCTTGATCTCTCCATCTTTTGTTCTTCTTCTTCTACTTCTTTATTTTTTATTATTCTTTGTCCCTCTGTTTAATTTCTGGGATTACTATTTGCTGGTTTAAGAAAGCCAATAAACAGATAAAAAAATTATCCCAACCCCAGTATCTAATCCCAATTTCCCATTCTAAAAATCCCTGCCATTAGACCAATCTACTATAGATCCACTGGGTGCATATTTAATTTCCCAATTCAAAACTACATATACATCAGTCGCAAAGAAGTTCTAGGGTCCTGTTTGTTTTCTGTACAGTGGTCAGTGAGCAGCATATTTTCTACAGCACGATCTAAATTACACCCTGAATTGTATGTGCGCGCACACGCGCATATTTATACAAAGTATGTGGCCTGATAAAACATACAGCAAAAAACTAATTGAGATATTAATACATTCAAAATAACACAATTGCAACACAAGTATGAATCACTCCATGCAATGCCCCCAACAAAAAGAGAACTTTGACAGAAAACAAATAAAATAATTACTTGAATCCTCTGATTTTCGGTTGTGTAGCAAGTTATGCAAGCGGAAAAGTGGTTTTGCATGCAGAAGAGGTTGTCCAGGGTATTTAAGCTTGCCAAACCTGACTTCCAACATTTAAGGGAACAAATACCATAATAAATTGAAAAATAGAAAACCAACAGAAGTTATAGAATATTTTGTAAGATGAATGCCGAAGTTCTTCATATATTGTATTTATCAATTCTTAGAATTCACACAAATTTCACATCAATAAGCATAATTTTTTTTGATAATGTTAGAACAGTTTATGGACAGCCGGACCAGGGATGGAGCTCTTGCAAAACAGAGAAAGCAGTCATCGGTGTCTGTTCTGTGGGGTACTGGGGACACTCTAATCATTAAGTTAGTCTTCCGCCTGTGAGAGAGAGAATCTGAATAGAGAGTCTGAGAGAGAGGGAAAGAGAGAGATTGCCTTCGTTGCTTTTTGGGGGGAGTGTCCCTTTTGTAGTGAGGCTTGGATTCTCCAGCCCTGACAGATAAGTACATCAATAAGAAGAAATTAGGCATAACATGATATAAAATGTGCTGAGGAGGAATCTAAAATGACATAATAGTCAACCAAGTGTCAAGAAGTCTAGTCACATACTGCTCTAAGTGCTCCAGGTAGCTTGAAGTTTCTGATTCTTTACAAGGGCTGTGTCCGTGCTTTCCATGAACTATGTTAGTAATGAAGAAAAACTCCTTTTTGTGTTGGGCATACACTAAACTATTCTCAACATCACTTATACTTCTACAACCATTGGCAAGTTGCAAGTGATCATCCAAAGGAAAATGTTCTTTAACCATATCATCTTCTGAAGTACTGAAAACTGGGGACGATAGACATCTAATAACAATCTCCCAATCTACAGTTATTGTACTTCCATTATCATGCAAAATTACTGGAAGCAACAAGTAGAATGTTGATGAACTCGATTTACGAATATCATTATTTCCCAAGGGAACAAATTTAGGAATAAATTCTGATCGGTCAAGGATGATCTTGAGGTACATTTCTTGAAAATTCTGTGCTAACACAATCTGTAAGAATATAAGTCAGGGACTGTCAGAAAATAAGTTTCACAGTATAAAATTTTGTCCAAAAAACACAAATTACCTCATCTTTATCAAATTCTGCAAGTCCTGATGGGACAAGCTTTGTCATCACAGATCTACCACGAGCCAGATGAAGATCAACTTCCATTCTCTCAGCCTCAACCGGGAGAGGTGCTTTGACAAATAGACCAAACTTTTTATAGATCCTGTCATTGGGATGAGGACTAAATTCCATATAGTAAGAGTTAAGTTTGACAGGATTATCCAAGATAGTCCATGGTTCTCTTAGTGCAGCAGGTACAAGCATCTCATGTAGTTCGCCTCGTACACTCTCATCTGACAGCATACAAAATCAAAGATAATTGATATGGGTCATATAATGATAAAAAGGGAAGAACCTTTCAGAAGAAGAATTGCATCAAAGGCTCAACCTTTGCAGCTATCCGAGTTGGAAGAATCCAGCCCCAATCCATCAACATTTGCATCATCTTTCCCAGGTAAGAGATACTCATTCAAGGCTTTCAGCCAAGCATCTTGTTTAGCAGCTTCCATTGATGATTTTGGTGTACTAACAATTTGATACAAATTTCAGTGGCAGACTGTACCCCCCCAAGTCATCAAAATAAAAGAACTCTGTGATGGGTTGAAAAAACCTGCAAAAAGAGATCAATACAAATTTCACACTCTTCTGGTTGCCTCTGAATCCTCAACAAAAGCCCCTGTTGACCAAAAAGACATGAAAATTCCTGCACGACCTCTTGATTGTATATATGAAGCTAGAGAAACCAGTTTCTGGAAGATCAAACCGAATCAAGTCCTTCTCTTTCTCTGTCTCTCTCTGAGGCTTCTTGTCAGACAGTGAGTGCGTGTGCAGCGTCAGACCAACGCCAACGGCAACAGACCAACAAGTCATTTGAGAGAGAAGGGAGGTCTCCGTACACTGAGGTGGGGCCCTGTCCTGGAATATAGACAACAGGTTGTTCTGACCCAAGTCGTAGAATTCATACGGTGGCTTTTACTAAACAGAAATGCTGCATAGTATTTTCGAACAGTTTTTTTTTAAAAAAAAAATTATTTTTGTTTGTTTGTTTTTTTCTTTTAAGTAAATATGAACATGTCTACTTAAAAATGGTGAGTAACAATTTTCTTTTTTCAAAGTATTTTATTCTTCTCTTCTTATAGTGTTATTCTTTTGTGAGTTTACAAATCTTTTATAAGAATTTAAGGTAGCCTCTATTTTTTTTCTTTTTTTCTTTTTTATAATGTCTGAGCATAATTTAAGGTAGCCAGCAATTGTAAATTTCTGAGCACTTGTATGTTGGGAAACTTTAAATTATTATTTAATTATAATGTTTCCTTAAATTTATAATTGAGATAATGTCTTTTTCAAACTACAAAAAAAAATTGTCAATAATTTTCTAATAGTGAAAATACCCTTAATAAAATAAAAATTTTAAATTTTAAATTAATAAAAAAAAATAGGGGTGGCCAAATTTTATTTTTTTTCATTTTTTAACAAAAAATTAAAAAATTCTCGTTTTTTCTTTTAAGAAATTTTTTTTTCCGAATTTATAGGGACATTTTTGTCTTATTGAAAAAATTGTAAGTTCTTTTTTTTTTTGTTGGAATTGGAAGGAGATTGACAATTTTTTAATAATTTGAAGAGGACATTGTTTTAATTGAAAGTTTGAAGAGACATTATCAATTAAGTAGTAATTTAATGAGGTATGTGAACTTTTATCATATTATAATTAGATAAAGTTTTCATTCAAATTAAGTATAAAGAAATTCTTTTAACTTAGTCTATTAAAATTGAAACAATGTTATACACCACATTTTTATCTCACTTTTATTTTACTTTGTTGATGTGACACTGCTAATTAGTTTGGATTTTATTTTTATTTTTTTTAACAAAGAGACAAAGCGAGATAAAAGTGTAGTGTATAGCTTTAGTCTTAAAATTGATATTTATGCATGTAATTTTCATATATATTTTTAATAAAAATAATAAAATATATAGCAATGTTTGTTAATATATTTTGGGGGTGTTTTTTAGTTTTGGTTTGAAAAAGTATTCTAAAGTGACATAAATGTGAAAATTGTTTTGGGAAACTTCACTTACCTCATCCATAAATTTCATTGTTTTTGCAATCACGTCAAAAAAGTTAAAAAACTCTTGGATATCCAAATTTAAAAAGTTTGTAATGTCACCAATCCATTAAAATTTTTCTTAGATCCTAACGGAAGATATGGAAGTTTCACCATATGCTTCACGATTGACCTTTTCTTTAAAAGATAGTTTTTAATTGAGAGCCCCTTTCATCCGGATGGTCCTTAAAACACTATTTTTATAGCCTCCAACCAAAATTTGACACATATACTAAAAATATTAACTACACTGAAACTACATTAAACATTAAACACCAGATCACTCCTCCAGCAACCACAGACCACGCAGCCACCACCGAACGCCGCCGGAATCGCCACCACCGTCGTCCGGCCGGTGGCCAGCAGCCTCACCAGGCCACACGGCCAGCGCCCTGGTCTGGCCATGAGCCAGACCGGCCAGATCAAGCCGCGCGGCCCGTGAGGCGGCTGGCTGCGCACCAGCGGCAAACCGGCCAGATATGGCCGCGTGGCCTAGTGAGGCGCTGGCCGCGCATCAGCGGCTGAGATCTGGCCGTGCACCAAAGGCCAGATCTGGCTGGTTTGGCCGTGCGGCCTGGTGAGGCCGCTGGCCGCGCATCATCGGCCTAGTCTGGCTGGTGACGATTCCGGTCGATCTGGCTGGTCTGGCTGGCCGTTGGTGATCTGGTCGCGAACCAACGACGGTGGTGACAATTTCGACCGCTGATCACGTGGTGTTGGACGGTGGCTGGAGAGGTGGGTCGGTGGGTCTGTGGGTGGCTAGAGGGGTGATCTGGTGTACTCAAATTCATTTTATTTAATGCATTTTGCTGAGTTGTCAAACAATTATTGGTGGCTGTAAAAGTCTGTTTTACAGGCACGTCCGGTTTGAAGGTTTTCCCTTTTTAATTATGGTAATTTTGCAATTTAAAAAATTTTACTAGCCCATAATTGACATTTCACCAAAGAGTATAAAATTTTATAAGAGTAGAAATGATATTTCACCCATTTATCGTCTGAATTTAATCCAAAACCTTAACGGTAGGGGTGAGGTGACATTACAACTTTAAATATCCGACATTGAAAGTTTTTAAAATTTATGAGAATTATTGCAAACCTGATAAAAAATCAGGGTATAAGTAAAGTTTTCCCAAAACTATTTTTAAGTTTTTATGACTATTTTTCCCCAGAGGACATGCATGATACTCTCCCGTGCAGCATAGCCATGGCTCTCAGATGGAAGAATCACAGGGCGACAAAGAGCATTGAAAAAACGATCTGACTGCAGGGCATCCAAACACAAAATTAAGTGGTGAGTAACCAAATAGGTAGAAAACAGAGGAGCTAGCCACAGAGCACTATAATATAGCTTAAAGCTCAGCTCGTGGAAAGACTAATTTGGAAAATTGAAACTAATGATTGGGGAATTTTAAATCTATCAAAGGATGTTCCAATAATTCTTAGTTAATGTTAACACAGGAAAAATGTTGAACCGGACAGGAGAAACAACAAACTAAATAGGGAAAATGGTTCCTCTTTTACCTGCATTGTTAAAGTTCCAAGGTTATTATCTTCTTCTCCATGCATAAGCAGTATAGGCTTCTTTACTCTATTAGCTGACATGAAAGGACTCATCTCCACATAAGTGGTTGTGGCCTCCCAAAGAGTTATGTCTTCATTCTACACCAATATAATGAAGTCACTAGACCATCAAGAGCCGGGGACAATATCTGTTGGGAAAAGAAAAACGAAAATATATAATTTTTTTTTTTTTAAAAAAAAAAGGTTCAACTCCTAAGCATTTAGTCAAGGAATTTCAAAATATAGATCCTGAAGCTATATATTGTTGCATAGTTTCTTTTGTGTAACTTTCAAACTGCTGGAAAAGAAAACCAAATACACACTAGCTTCATATGAAAGCTCAAGAGGTTGAAACATCCTTCTTAAGTGCAGAAAGGACTGAAGAAAAGAAAGTCCCATGTTACATAGCTAGTACAATTTGAGGTGTAATGAAGAAACATCAGTTTGTGTTCTTTGTTAATTTATATTTTTATGTTTTTCTGTTAGATTCAGTCTAAAGCTTCCTGCAATGAGATCTTCAATAATTTACAAAAACTGTCGCTGCGTCAAGGTTCCCTCTATCTCATCAGCAGCAATTTTGTGTACGTTAGTCGCTCTCAGGCAAGTATCCTTCGCGCTTTAAGTACCAAAGGGCCCCTTCTGCTGCATCCTCTGCTGCATCTTTCTTTTTCAACCGGGGTGCTCCAAAGCACACTAAAACCACAACTGGGGCTTCTTTTTTCTCCACAACAACCTTGAAACTAAATCTGCAAAAATTGAGCATTGAAGAAGTAGCCAAATCAATAAGGAGTTCAAAAAGGAAGCAAATTGAACAGAAAATACAATGGTTCCTGAAATGGGGAAAACTTAAAAAAAAAAAAAAAAGTCGAATGCAGTGTAATTCCAATAAGATAATTCATTAGAACATACAAAATAACCCATATTAACTCTTGCCAATAAAACTAGTAGAAACTGCTTTTCCCAGGCATTAATTACACTCTATGTCGCTTGAAAAATTTAGGTGGAAGCAAACTAAATCAAATTAGATTTTATATGTATATATCAAGAAGGAAACGTTATTCATATAGTTGAAAGATGTAGTTGCATCACCATGCCTTTGATGTCTGCAAAACCTGATACGAAAGTGTGGTAAGTTTCATAAAAATATCACACTTTATAATGACAGGAATTGGTTTTTCTATTTTATTATTCTTTTTGGGTGGCCGCTTTCCAAAAAATGGGCTGGACAGCAAGCTAGACCATTTCAAGTTATGCAAATTACTCAGTGATATAGCATAATAACATTATATACACAAGACTGTCATTCAACAAAATTGAGCCAATTCCATTTTCTATTCCCACCCCCCACCCCCCCCTTAAAAAAAAAAAGGGAAAAATCATGAACTTACAACTTTGAGTGGCTTGGTCCTTCTTCTCCGCAACATTCAAATGAAGGTTTCCAACTATTAGCAACACAGATTTCATGCAAACGTGATCTTGCTGTTCCTTTGTGTGACCCACCTGGAAGATTATTTTAAGTTTAGCGAACGAGAATGAACAGTTGATCCATACTTGATACCCAGCAACAACAATAAATATACCTGCAGTCTGTGAGTCAGGGTCACAGCTATGATTTTCAATTGTTCCAGAAGGTTGCCCTCTTAAGGCTCCAAATGGTTTTTTAATAACAGGCGTTATGCAACTGATACTATTATCAGACACTTTAGTGACAGGAGGGATTTGGGGCACAGAATCTGTGCTAAAAGATTGTGCCATTAATTTTTCAAATCCAATGGCATCAGGGGTATTTACATCAATAGGTTTTTCATCATATCCGATCAGTTTGGCTTCCATCCTGTAGCTTGACTTCAAAACTTCCTCCAAAGTTTTTGACTTGGGTATGTAGCCCTTAGCCTACACATCCACAGTCAATGAGCACAGAAATGAAGTTACATACAATGGTGGGGGGAGGAAGGCAAAGCTAGTCAATAGTTCAATAAACAACAAAATAATGTGTATGTATAAGTTTCTGATAAATAAAAAAGATCATATTTTATTCTACTAATCACTTTTTGTGCTAAAGTATTAACAAAACAAGACTATCATAAAATACAAAGAATAAATTACGCTTTGTCTCCCAAAACTACCACTCCAATTGCACTTATACCTCTAAACTTTGGCTCCTTGCAACACACCCCTACGAACTACCATTTTGTTTTGAATTGCAACCCAAGTGAGATTGGGCAATTAAAAGTGGATGGAAAACACATCACACATGTGGGACAAGTTGCAATGAGTCAAAGTTTAGAGGTGTGAGTGTAAATAAGATGGTAGTTTGGGGGGGGGGGGCAAAGTGAGTCAAAGTTGCAATGAGACTTAGGTGTGACGGATTCTGTCAACTTTAGCGACCCAATTTGACCTAAAGGTGCAACTCGGAACAAAATGGTAGTTTGTAGGGGTGAGTTGCAGTGAGTCAAAGTTTAGAGGTACGAGTGTAAATGGATTGATAGTTTTTGTGGAGGGGGCAAACTGTTATTTACATGAATACAAAATACCAAGCTAAGAACAAATGAAATGAAAGAAGACATTCTTTTTCTTTTTTCTTTTTTTGGGAGGGGGGGGCGGGTTTGAAGCAGCAGATAAGCCAAATAACAATGTTTACTCCCTAATTTAATACGAGCTATATTCACTTCTTATAGTGTAGAATTTAATAGGGTTGAGACAGCACGACAGAAAAGCATAAATGAAGCAAACAGGTTTTACCTTCAACTTTGAGAAAATTTCTTGCGAAGCAATTCTCATAGCTTCTTTCTTGTTCAAGTTGACTGCAGAAGCAGTTATACAAACATCTGTTCCATTCACTTGTGCTTCAACCATATACAATGTACCATTCTTCGATGCTGAAAACCGTAGATTCAAATTATAAGCTTGGCAAAGTTCATGTATTTCCCGAATAGGACTAACTTGCAGACTGAATGACCTCATGATTGCATCCAAGAAGGAAAGTGCTATCGTCCATACAAGGTCCAGATTAAACCCTGTATCAAGAAGAATGGCACCAAGACAAGACTCTACCAAGTCACCCAAAGCCTGAGGACATAAGCGAAACCATTAGAAACTAGAGATATAAAGCTAACATTCTTAGATTTCTTTTTAAACATTAGAAACCAGACATAATTTTTAACCCTGATTTAAACATAATGTTTACATTCTTACATTTCTTTTAATTTGACATTGCAACATTAATATCTTAGGAACAAGACATGTTTTCCAAGAATTCCCATGTAAAACCTTTGTAAGGAGCAACGGAAGGTGCCCAATCAAATTGAAACAACCCCCCCCCCCTCCCCCCTTCCATTTTCCCTAGAAACCCCAAAGAAAAAAACATAACATAGTGACTGGTAAGAGGTCATATCACTAAGCAAGCCACAGCAAAAATGAACAAAAGTTTACAATTTATACCTTTGGACATTTTGGCCCATCAATAAGACTCCCTTCTGGTGCACGTGTTTTAATTGAGTCCACATAAGTATTGATGGCTTCAGTAAGGTCACTAGAGTTAGAAATGAGATATTTGTGGAAAGATCGATCTACTGCAACATTGGCGAAGGTCTTATTATTCACAAACGCTGATCTCAGATCTGTTAGTTCACCAGGCTTCAACTTTGGATAAACTGAATAAAGATATGATGTGATCAAGTAATCCAAGGCAGCATCTCCAAGAAACTCCAATCTCTGGTCAGAAGGATAAAATTCTAACAAATTAAGTATCAAAACACAAAATGCCGAATTGTATGGCCACTCTCCCAAATATGCAGAGAGGAATCATGGTTGTCTAACACCTGAAGTAGAAAAGAGACGTAGTGTATACCTGATAGCTGCCTCCTCTATTGTTGTTGTAAGAAGGATGTACAAAAGCCTGTATAAGCAGACCTATATGGTGAAACTGATACCCTAGTAAATTGTTTTTGAGGGCAGCAATGTCAAGACGAGCAGCAAGTGGGATGTAGCTAGTGCTTGATTTGCAGGCATTAACAACATGTGAGGCTTCAAAGTCTACCTGTATGCCAATCCATCGAAGAAAGGAAATTGCGGCATTGAAGCCACTATCAACTATGAACGCTCCAACAAGAGCTTCAACCACATCAGCAATTGTTTTCTTTTGTAACCAGTGGTGTCCTTTACTGCATTTGACTACATTAGAACTTGCATGATCTGCTTGACTACTTGAAGGTCGGGAATGAATATTGCCTTCTGTTTCCTTGTTACAAATTACTAGACAAGGGTGGCCCAAAGCAAAGAATTGGCTGGGATCAAACGGATTATCGCGTATGTATACCTGAAATAAGAGAGTAAACACTTATGCACATAGATAATAAAACTTATTCAAAGAGCAAATCAGAAATTTAGAGGGTATTAATTTTACCAACTGAAATTTTTACATGCAGCAATAGCAGAAAAGAAGTATTGGTTAGTGGGAACAATATTAGCCAACAAATTTCTCAAATATCAGATAAGTTGGGTGTTGGCCAGACCACAGAGAGAGAGAAGACAACATTTATTTATGCAGAAAGGAAACAAGTGCCATGCCAAACACCATTTAATCCTGTAGATCACTATTAATTACTTCCTTGTGACTGTCTATAGTTCTAATCACATATTACTTTCTCAGTTTTTTGAAGGTGCTATGTCTAACACATTTGATCCACATTGGACACAAACAATTAATTTTGCACTTCAGCATCAGCATGAATGGTTGGATTTCAAAGTAAAGATAGTAAATTGTTTTTATTGGGATTATCTATGAAAATAAATTTGAAACAATTAGATTATATCAGGTGGGGTGTAGAACAAACCAGACCAGATAATAACTATAACAAAGTAAAAAATGACAAAATAATACTTAAGAAGCAAGTATGATATTAATTAATAATTCAGAAATAAAAATCACATTCTAAAATTCAATCATACCTGTAAGTTGCACCTAATTGCTAGACTGTACAAATTGGCATTGTCTACAATATCAGCACGTTTCCTTGTAAGTTCTCCTTCATCGAGGGCATCATGCAAAAGAAAAAGGTGCCGCCCCACTGCAAATTTGAGAAAAGCATCCCCAAGTATTTCAAGCCTTTCAAGGGAAATGCCCTCCTGGCACTTCTCGGTGGTAAGTGCTTCTAGAACCTAATTATATATAATAAAAAAATACTTAGTTTTTAGTAGCAATTTAGGTCCATGTAAATATTGACACCGACAAAGAGACCATGTACAATTGAGGTCATGCACAATTAATTTAATTAGCAAAGCTTATCAAATCCAATACGGAAGTTAATACCACATGCGAAAATGCCTTACTCTATCGCAAGTTAGTTCAGCTCCTTCGGGAAATGCAGCAGATAATGTGTGCTTCAGTTGAATGGCCACAAGCAAGTTTTCCAGACGATGCATGATTGATGGTAACAAAGATATTGAACTCCCCATATCTTTGGAAAAGCCTATGATCTTCAGCTGACATAGCTCGGGAGGCAAATCAATGAAGTACTCCTCCTCCGGTTCACGTGATTCTATTTTTGACATTTAAAGCGTATAAAAATAATTAGAGAGAGAGTTATAAGAGACATTGAGATGACTCCAAATTAAGCAAGAAGCTTATCTTATAATCATATTATTAATAAAATAATTAAATTCACTATTTTCTATTAGTTAAACTTTTAGAACAATTAGCGACTTAACATAAAGAAAATAAAAACACAACAAAAGGGTAACATGTACAAAGGGGATTGAGCTATAATGAAATACCTTTGCATAGACATAATATATTGTGTATTAATATCATGATAGGTTTTAAACTTTCTTCAATTGAACACACATGATTAATATTTCTACAGCTGCTCCATACTTGGTCCACCACGTCACACATGATTTACTCTAGGAGTCTAGGTTAAGGGTTGGTGGTTCCTGCCCCCAACCTCTCCTTTTTCTGGAAATTATGTAAGTGGCACCCTCAAGATAACATGTGTTTAAACATGGCCCCCTTCAATTACAAATCTTGTCATTGAACCTCACTCTTTCACATTAACAATTTCAATGTTAAGTAACCATTTGCGCAATGCATTTGGAGCATCCACTAAAATATTACTTATAATTGCTAGCCCTCCTATTTTATGCCTTTTAATTTAAATTAAAGAATCAAATTACTGTAGCACAAGTATCATTCACACCACTATAGCAGCAAACAAATTATTGTATTTGTCATTTCTGAGTTCTTAGACTTAGACTTTGATAAATGGTAATGATTGACCCTATTATAAGTTTAGGATTCAATGGTTACTAGGGTTTTTAACCCATGGTTACTAGGGTCTCTAACCCATATGAACTTCTGATCCTCTTTTTTATGGCATGCCAGATTACTTAGAGTACACAACTAGCTTTTTTTAAATGTCATAGGGCCTAGATTCTTATCCTCTTGCTCGATCTCTACATATCTTTTGTTGTTGTTTTTCTACTTCGTCTTTAATTTTTATTATTCTTTGTCCCCCTGCTTAATTTTTGGGATTACTATTTGCTGGTTTAAGAAGGCCAATAAACAGGTCATAAAATTTTCCCAACTCTAATTTCTAATCCCAATTTCCCATTCTAAAAATCCCCCGCCATTAGACCAATCTACTATAGATCCACTGGGTGCATATTTAATTTCCCAATTCAAAACTACAGATGCATCAGTCGCAAAGAAGTTCTAGGGTCCTGTTTGTTTTTTGTACAGTGGTAAGTGAGTAGCATATTTTCTGCAGCACGATCTAAATTATACCCTGAATTGTGTGTTTGTGCGTGCGCACATATTTATACTATTAACGTGAGATGTGCCTTGAATTCTTTCAAGTCGGTGGGCCCAGCTCCTTTTCCTTTCCTTTCTTTGATTTGGTGATTCACGTCTTAGACTTCTAGTAGAAATTGGAGACCTACTTGTAAAAGCCTTGGCTGCCGACTTATAAACTTATAAAAGGACATGATGCATCCCTTTGTTTTGAACAAAAATAGAGCCGCACAAAAGCAAGTTGTTAACTGTGAGAAAGAGTGGGCTGCTGTGTTATGATAGAAAAGGGTGCTGTCTGTTTTTCTTCTTGGTTTTGGAGGAGCCAAAACAAGAGAGAAAAGAGAAGCATTCTATCGTGAGAGAGAAAAAAAAAAAGTAGAGATCAGCCGCCATCTTGTCCCAGCAAAAGATAAGTTTATATATATTCTCGTCTTTTCTTTTGCATTCTCCTTTGGGAATAATCTTTATTGTGTGATAGTGAGATTTGAGTGTATTGGGGCTTTGGGTTCTGAGTGATTTTTTCTCTGTACTATTTTTGTACTCCATCTTTAATAGTGAATTTCTTCGTGATCGCCCCCGCCAGTGGACATACCTCACATTGAGGGAACCACTTAAATCTTGGTGTTATTTGTGTGTGATTGTCTTACCATATTTACCGTAATTGTGATTCTATTTTGCAC
This sequence comes from Betula pendula, assembly GCA_900184695.1. Taxonomy (NCBI): domain Eukaryota; kingdom Viridiplantae; phylum Streptophyta; class Magnoliopsida; order Fagales; family Betulaceae; genus Betula; species Betula pendula. The sequence goes on from FXXK01000357.1 coordinate 263,694, forward strand.
AACAAGTGGTATCAGAGCTAAGGTTCGAGATTCAAATTGACAGCAAATATGGTGGGCACCAAGTATGAAGTAGAGAAGTTTCATGGCAAGAACAACTTCTCACTTTGGCAAGGAAGGATGAAGGACCTTCTCATTCAGCAAGGAGTCTACAAGGCATTATTGGGAGAGGCGAATAAACCTGAGAAGATGGACGATGATGATTGGGAAGAGATGGATGCGAAGGCTGCTAGTGCGATCCGTCTTAATTTGTCAGATGAAGTCATTCACAATATGATTGAAGAGGAAAAAGTAAAGGTAATTTGGCAGAAATTAGAGAGTCTATATATGGCAAAAAATTTGACGAACAAGCTGTACATGAAAAAGCAGCTATATGGTTTACAGATGGAGGAAAATACAGATTTATTGGAGCACCTCAACAAGTTCAACATGTTGAATACACAGTTGTTGAATTTTGGAGTGAAGATTAAAGAAGAAGATAAAGCGATACTTCTGTTGGCATCGCTTCCCTCTTCTTATGATCATTTGGTTACGACATTGTTGTATGGGAAAGAGACTCTGGCGTTTGAAGAGGTGACTGGATCTCTCTTGTCACATGAAACGCAGAGAAAACCTGTCAATGATCAGGCTGATGGGCTTGTGGCGAGGTTTGAGCTAAAGTGTGGAAGAGATAAGTTTAAAGGGAAGAATGGCAGAGGTAAGCAGTTTCGGTCTAAGTCACGATCGGCACAGGGTGAAGAATCTCGGTCAGATGCAAAAGATTTGGAGTGCTATTATTGTCACAAGAAAGGGCATTACAGAAGATTTTGCAGGCTGATGAAACAAGACCTGGAAGATAAGAAGAATCCGAAAGGTTCCGCAAATTCAGTCAATGTGGCCAATGATGAGTCCGATGACAGTGAGGTTAGTGTAGATTGTCTTTCAGTTTCCTCAGGTACAAATTCTCTCAGAGACTCTTGGATTTTGGATTCTGCTTGTTCATATCATATGTGTCTGAATAGGCTGTGGTTTGACACATTTAAATCCTGTAATGCTGGTACTGTGCTAATGGGTAATGATGCTAGGTGTAAAGCCATTGGAATAGGTACCATAAAAGTCAGGATGTTTGATGGGGTTGTAAGGGTACTCACTAATGTCAGATATGTTCCAGATCTTAAGAAAAATCTGATATCTTTAGGCACGTTGGATTCTTTGGGCTATAGTTACTCAGCCAAAGATGGAGTTATGAAAATTGCCAAAGGTGCTTTACTGGCAATGAAAGGTAAGAAAATTGGTAATTTGTATAAATTACTAGGGAACACAGTTACAGGTGGAGCTGCAGCGTCCATTTCGACAGAACCAAATAATGATGATACAGTCTTGTGACATATGCGGCTTAGCCATTTGGGCGAGCGTAGTATGTTTGAGCTTCACAAGCGAAATTTATTGAAAGGTGTGAAGTCATGTAAATTGGTTTCTGCAAGTATTGAGTGTATGGGAAGCAACGAAGAGTCAGCTTTAAGGTGGGGTCTCATACAAGCAAAAGTGTTTTCGAGTATGTTCACTCAGATGTTTGGGGACCAGTGGCGGTGTCTTCAAACGGAGGTGCGTATTATTTTGTCAGTTTTATTGATGATTTCTCTAGAAAGGTCTGGGTTTATTTTATGAAACACAAGTCAGAGGTTTTCACCATCTTCAAGCAGTGGAAGGCACAGGTGAAAAATCAGACTGAAAGAAAAGTGAAGTATCTGAGATCCGATAATGGTTTAGAGTACAGAGACACTGCATTCTTGGAATTCTGCAAGATAGAAGGCATTACTCGTCACTTCACAGTTAAAGGGACTCCACAGCAGAACGGAGTTGTTGAAAGGATAAACAGAACACTGCTGGAAAAGGCGAGATGCATGAGGTTGAATGCAGGATTGCCAAAGAGTTTCTGGGCTGAGGTAGTTAATTATGCATGCTTCATTACCAATCGATCTCCATCAACAGCAATTGATTTCAAGGTTCCAGAGGAAGTATGGTCAGATAAACCAATTGATTATTCTGTGTTAAGAATATTTGGTTGTCCTACATACGTTCATGTGCAAAGTGGAGAGTAGTCGAAATTAGATTCAAAGTCAAGAAAGTGTATTTGTCTTGGTTTGGAATCTGGTGTTAAAGGCTATAGGCTATGGGATCCAATCTCAAAGAAGAGAATTGTTAGCAGAGATGTGGTGTTTGATGAGGCCTATATGCTAAGGAAGGGTGAGGATGAAACATCGACTGATAGCCAGAAAGGGAAACAAGTTGTGGAGGTAGAGCTTGATGACCAGCGTTCACCCACAGATATTTGTGACGACGAAGAATCTTCAAGAGACTCACAGCACCATGAAGAGCCTTATTCTTTAGCAAGAGGCAAAGAGAAACGAAATCGAAAAGCACCGGAGAGGTATGGATTGACAACTAGTAGTGGAGATCCATCGTCTGTTCAGGATGGTATGTTGAAAGAGGTGGAGTCATTACAGAAAGGTAAAACTTGGGAGTTGGTAGAATTGCCCAAGCGAAAGAAGACTACAGGGTGCAAATGGGTCTATAAGAAGAAAGAGTTACTAGAGAAAGCTTTGAGGTCAAGAGGACTGGTAGAGAAGTATGGTGTTCTGTCTAAACCAGGTCCTATGCTCAAGTTCAAGAGATGCTTGGACTTGAGTGGCACTTGTGGATTGTGATTGCCCTTAGGGGCTTAGGCGGAGACATCCGAAGGAGTTTCGTATTGTTGCGGCTTGATGAGATTCAAGTCAAGGTGGAGATTGTTAACGTGAGATGTGCCTTGAATTCTTTCAAGTCGGTGGGCCCAGCTCCTTTTCCTTTCCTTTCTTTGATTTGGTGATTCATGTCTCAGACTTCTAGGAGGAATTGGAGACCTACTTGTAAAAGCCTTGGCTTCTGACTTATAGACTTATAAAAGGACATGATGCATCCCTTTGTTTTGAACAAAAATAGAGCCGCACAAAAGCAAGTTGTTAACTGTGAGAAAGAGTGGGCTGCTGTGTTGTGATAGAAAAGGGTGCTGTCTGTTTTTCTTCTTGGTTTTGGAGGAGCCAAAACAAGAGAGAAAAGAGAAGCGTGCTATCGTGAGAGAGAGAAAAAAACTAGAGATCAGCCGCCATCTTGTCCCAGCAAAAGATAAGTTTATATTCTCGTCTTTTCTTTTGCATTCTCCTTTGAGAATAATCTCTATTGTGTGATAGTGAGATTTGGGTGTATTGGGGCTTTGGGTTGTGAGTGATTTTTTCTCTCTACTATTTTTGTACTCCATCTTTAATAGTGAATTTTTTTGTGATCGCCTCCGCCAGTGGACGTACCTCACATTGAGGGAACCACTTAAATCTTGGTGTTATTTGTGTGTGATTGTCTTACCATATTTACCGTAATTGTGATTCTATTTTGCACAACTTATACAAAGGATGCGGCCTGATNAAGAGAAGCGTGCTATCGTGAGAGAGAGAAAAAAACTAGAGATCAGCCGCCATCTTGTCCCAGCAAAAGATAAGTTTATATTCTCGTCTTTTCTTTTGCATTCTCCTTTGAGAATAATCTCTATTGTGTGATAGTGAGATTTGGGTGTATTGGGGCTTTGGGTTGTGAGTGATTTTTTCTCTCTACTATTTTTGTACTCCATCTTTAATAGTGAATTTTTTTGTGATCGCCTCCGCCAGTGGACGTACCTCACATTGAGGGAACCACTTAAATCTTGGTGTTATTTGTGTGTGATTGTCTTACCATATTTACCGTAATTGTGATTCTATTTTGCACAACTTATACAAAGGATGCGGCCTGATAAAACATAAAGCAAAAAACTAATTGAGATATTAATACATTCAAAATAACACAATTGGCACACAAGTATGAATCACTTCATGCAATACCCCCAACAAAGAGAGAACTTTGACAGAAAACACATAAAACAATTACCTGAATCCTCTGATTTTCGGTTGTGTAGCAAGTTATGCAAGCGAAAAAGTGGTTTTGCATGCAGAAGAGGTTGTCCAGGGTATTTAAGCTGAATGCCAAACCTGACTTCCAACATTTAAGGAAATAAATACTATAATAAATTGAAAAATAGAAAACCAACAGAAGTTATAGAATATTTTGTAAGATGAATGCTGAAGTTCTTTATATATTGTATTTATAAATTCTTAGAATTTGCACAAATTTCACATCAATAAGCATAATTTTTTTTGATAATGTTAGAACAGTTTTTGGACTGCCGGACCGGCGATGGACCTCTTGCAAAACAGAGAAAGCAGTCATCGGTGTTCGTTGTTCTGTGGGGGACTGGGATACTCTAATGATTAAGTTAGTCTTCTGCATGTGTGAGAGAGAAACTGAATGGAGAGTTTGAGAGAGAGGGAAAGAGAGAGATTGCCTTCGTTGCTTTTTGGTGAGAGTGTCGCTTTTGTTAGTAATGAAGAAAAACTCCTTTTTTTGTTGGACATACACTAAACTATTCTCAACATCACTTATACTTCTGCAACCATTGGCAAGTTGCAAGTGATCATCCAAAGGAAAATGTTCTTTGACCACGTCATCTTCTGAAGTCTTGAAAACTGGGGACGATAGACATCTAATAACAATCTCCCAATCTACAGTTATTGTACTTCCATGATCATGCAAAATTACTGGAAGCAACAGGTAGAATGTTGATGAACTCGATTTACAAATATCATTCTTTCCCAAGGGAATAAATTCTGATCGGTCAAGGATGATCTTGAGGTACATTTCTTGAAAATTCTGTGCCAACACAATCTGTAAGAATATAAGTAAGGGACTGTCAGAAAATAAGTTTCACAGTATAGAATTTTGTCCAGAAAACACAAATTACCTCATCTTTATCAAATTCTGCAAGTCCTGATGGGACAAGCTTTGTCATCACAGATCTACCACGAGCCAGATGAAGATCAACTTCCATTCTCTCAGCCTCTACCGGGAGAGGTGCTTTGACAAATAGACCAAACTTTTTATAGATCCTATCATTGGGATCAGGACTAAACTCTATATAGTAAGAGTTAAGTTTGACAGGATTTTCCAAGTAAGTCCATGGTTCTCTCAGTGTAGCAGGTACAAGCATCTCATGTAGTTCGTCGCCTCGTACACTCTCATCTGACAACATAAAAAATCAAAGATAATTGATATGAGTCATACAATGATGAAAAGGGAAGAAACTTTCAGAAGAAGAATTACATCAAAGGCTCAACCTTTGCAGCTATCCGAGTTGGAAGAATCCAACCCCAATCCATCTACATTTGCATCATCTTTCCCAGGTAAGAGATACTCATTCAAGGCATCCATTTTATGCAAATGTTTCAATTGCTTTCAGGCAAGCAGCTTCCGTTGAAGATTGTGGTGTACCAACAATTTGATTTATTGGAGCATTCGAAGGTAACTTTATGTCGCAGACAGTACCCCCCAAGTCATCAAAATAAAAGAACTCTGTGATGGGGTGAAAAACCTGCAAAAAGAGAAGAAGAAAAAGAACCAAAAAGACATGCAAATTCAGACCGAGGTAATCTTGATTGTATGAACCTATAAACAGAACCATCGTTCACGACCTCTTGATTGTATGAAGCTAGAAACAGTTTCTGGAAGATCAAACCGAATCAAGTCCTTCTCTGTCTTTGAGGCTTCTCGCTAGACAGTGAGTGCGTGTGCAATGTGAGACCAACACCAGCAGACCAACAAGTCATTTGAAAGAGAGAAGGTCCTGGAATATAGACAACTTTACTTGTGACTTGTGAGCCAAGTCGTAGAATTCAAAGTCCAGCACTGCGGTAGCTTTTTCTCAAAGTGTTTTATTCTTCTTCTTCTCTTTTTTCTTTCTTTCTTTTTTTTTTCTTTTTTTTTCCTTTTTTTTTCTTTTTCTCAAAGTGTTATTCTTTTATGAGTTTACGAATCTTTGATCAGAATCTAAAGGTAGCTTTTTTTCTGAGCAGAATTAAAGGTTGCTTGCAATTGCAAGTTTCCGTACATTATTCTGGGTAAAGTGCTCTCATCCTAAAGGAACCATTACGCAACAAAATTGAATTCTAATTTGTTGTATCATCTGTCAGCTAGCCAGGGGTGGAGACAACAAAACTAGAACAGGAATGGTGGGAATATTTTGCCTTACTTCAACTAGCAGATTTATCATAAAGAAATAGGAAGGTGATAAAATGCAATGAAGGAAGCAAATTAAGAATTGGGATGAAGGCAAGAATCCCTAAACAGCAGCTGCATTTTCTTCAAAAGAAACGCACACTTGTATAAGCACGTGGATACCAGTTATCGCATCCCTAAAAAATCTAATGGTCATACATATCACAAGGCCAATATGACAAATGCTCAGCCTCCATCAAATCATACTATAAGGACATGTTTGGTTTGTAGAATGATTATTTCAATAAATAACTTTATTAAGAATGGAAAGAATTGAATGGATTAGCCTTGCAATAGCCATTCCGATAGCCATTATGGAATGACTATTTCTTCAATTGAGAGAATAACTATTCCTCTCAAATTTAAAAGAAATGACTATTCTCTCAGTTAAAAGAATATGCATTCTATCTTGGCCATGAGAATGACAATTACAAGGCTAATCTATAACACTTCTTTCATTTTTAATAAAGGCTATTTTAAGGAATAGCCATTTCGCGTACCAAACATAACCTAAGTAACTAGTTGTGTCTTATACTTGAAAGATAACATAGACTTATAACTATCATCACACAATGCTGTTAAGTATATTAAATTTAAGCATTTCTTTCTAACAGAAAGACATGTTTTCTTAAAAAGAACTTCGAAAAAGGGAAGGCGCAGATAAATCATATAAACGTAATACCAATACTCTTTTGATGAAAGAATCATCAAAACCAACATAAAATAGCATAAGATGCCACAATATGTGGATAACTATATAATACCAAGAAACAGGAAAAAGCAACAACTATAAGTCTTCCACATATAACTTCCAGAGGAATAAAAATGGTTTAACGGACTACAGAAAAAGCTTAACTGAAAGACTATGTTAACACAAAACATGGAAATATTTTAGTGCCATAACTCTGTCCTGTTAATTCTCTGAAAATTATGATTATCAAGTGTAAGAGTTTACTTTCAAGTTTCAAAGATTACCTTAACCAAACCTGGCAGAGAAAAAATAATTGTAAATTACTACTCCCTTTGGAGTTGAAAACAAGGGAAGTCCTCTCATTCATGTCAAAAAAATTTATTCTCTATCTTAAAAAAAAACGTAACTCTGCTTCAACTAGCTGATATGAATCAAGATTTATTATTGACTGTGATAGATCAGCTGGAACTGCAGCAATGTATTGGATGTATCACATACAAAACCAAGAGATATAAAAACACCAAGTTTCTTGTCAATTGCAACCACTGATTTTGCATTTATTCATCACTTTTATTTTACTTTGTTGATGTGACACTGCTAATGAGTTTGAATTTTTTTTTTTTTTAAACCAATTAACAAAGTGTGGTGTATAGCTTTACTCTTAAAATTGATATTTATGCATGTAATTTTTGTATGTATTTTTGAAATGTTTGTTAATATATTTTTGGGGTGTCTTTTGGTTTTGGTTTAAAAAAAGTGTTCACAAATGTGAAAACTGTTTGGGTAAACCTCACTTACCTTCTCTAATATTTTATTATTTTTGCAATCACACCCTAAACGTTTAAAAACTCTCAACAGCGGATATCCAAATTTAAAAAGTTTGTAATGTCACTCATCTGTTATGATTTTCCGTTAAATCCTAATGAAGGATGTTAAAATTTTCAAAATACTCTTTTTTTTTTTTTTTAAAAAAATGACCATATGCTCCACGGCTGACCTTTTTTTTTTAAAAAAAAAGTAATAATAATAATTAGTTTTTGTAATTATTTAATTATGGTAATTTTAAAAATTTTACAGTATATTGTGGACATTTTACCAGACGATATTAAAATGTTTACAAGGTTATAAATGGCATTTCATCTATTTATCGCCTAATTTAACTCCATACTATAACGGTATGGGTCGACATTACAAATTTTTTAAATTTGATATTAAACATTTAAAGTTTTTAAAGTTTATGAGAGTAATTGTAAAAACGAAGAAATATAAAGGGGTAAGTGAAGTTTTTCTAAACTGATTTTATGTTTTTATGAGTATTTGTGTTTGGGTTCTTTGTTAACGAAGAAAAAGGGTTGTTTTGTGTTTGGTACCGTTCTACTTCTACAATGCCCACACATGGGCAGGTCAATCCAACAAAAAAACCTACCTGCACCGTTTTGCTGCAAAATTAAGGAGAAGGGATACCAAATTTTGTAAAGTAGCAATAATACATAAAATTTTCAATTTTGGTGAATTTGACATACCTAAGAAAATCCCCAAAATTTCAAATTATCACAGCTAACAAAATTCAACAAATAATATTTACTTACTTTTAGTTAACACAATCAATAAATCTTTCTACCATAATTAGCAAATTATATTTTTCCCCTATTTTTTTTTTTTAAAAAAATTTTAAAATGATAGGCCCGGAACGACTATTTTCTTATTTTTGAAAACAGTTTGCCAAATATTTTGAAAAAACAACAGAAGAGGCTCGTTTGGCAAATCGGATTTCTGTTTTTGTTTCTGAAAATTATTTTCAAACAAAAAATAAAACAATTTTTTATTGTTTTGTTTGCTAAAAAACGTTTGGCAAACTGTTTCCGAAAACAAAAAATTCAGTATAAAAATTTTTATATTTCATGAACAACTTTCTAAAAACAATTTCTCTTCTCAGCACACTAATTTATTAGAAAATTTGCAACAATTCAATTTCACCAATACCAAAAAATAAGCGGGAAACTATGACAAAAAACCAATCAAAATGATAATAATAATATATAATATATATATATATATATAAACCTTATGTAGAATTCATAATTCATGTTATATGTTATACTTATATGTTATAATGCTATACATTATTATATTAAAGTATATTAAATAATTTGATGATATATGTTATATATATATCATTGGATGGCTCATAAGTATACTAATATTAATATAAGTACGTAGATAATTAAATATATATTATGTATATGTATGTATATATATGTATAAGTTCAATATATAATTATATGCATAACAAAATAATAATATCTCTCTTGACAGTGGGAAGAAAAATAAAACATGTTTATGATTCTGTATACATGTTTTATACATAATCATAAACATGTACAATTGGATTGATTTCATTGTTTTTGCAATCATGTCAAAAAAGTTTAAAACTCTTAATGTCGATATCTAAATTTCAAAAAGTTTGTAATGTCACCAATCTATTAAAAATTTTATTTTAAATCCTAACGGAAAGATATGGAAGTTTGACCATATGCTTCACGATTGCCTTTTTTTTTTTTTTTTTTTTTTATTAAAAAAAATATATATTTTTTAATTATGGTAATTTGCAATTTTAAAATTTATAGGGCTATAATTGACATTTCACCAAAGAGTATTAAATTTTATAGGGGATAAAGGGTATTTCATCCATTTGTCGTCTGATTTAATCCAAAAACCTAACGATAGGGGTTCATTGCAAATTTTTTAAAATTAAATATCCGACATTAAGAGTTTTTAAAGTTTATAAGATTATTGCAAAAACCAATTAAAAGTCAGCAGTATAAGTGAAGTTTTCCGAAAAAACTATCTTTGAAGTTTTTATGAGTATTTTTCCCAGAGGACATGCATGATACTCTCCCGTGCAGCATAGCCATGGCTCTCAAATGGACGAATCACAAAGTGACAAAGAGCATTGAAAAAGTGATCTGACTACCGGGCATCCAAACACAAAATTAAGTGGTGAGTAACCAAATAGGTAGAAAACAGAGGAGCTAGCCACAGAGCACTATAATATAGCTTAAAGCTCAGCTCGTTGAAAGACTAATTTGGAAAATTGAAACTAATGAGTGGGTAATTTTAAATCTATCAAAGGATGTTCCAATAATTCTTAGTTAATGGAAACACAGGAAAAATGTTGAACCGGACAGGAGAAACAACAAACTAAATAGGGAAAATGGTTCCTCTATTACCTGCATTGTTAAAGTTCCAGGATTATTATCTTCTTCTCCATGCGTAAGCAATATTGGCTTCTTTATTCTATTAGCTGACATGAAAGGACTATCTCCACATGATAAGTAGTTGTGGCCTCCCAAAGAGTTCTGTCTTCATTCTACACCAATCTAATGAAGTCACTAGACCATCAAGAGCTAGGGACAATATCTGTTGGGAGAAGGAAAACGAATATATATTTTAAAAAAAAAAGGTTCAACTCCTAAGCATTTAGTCAAGGAATTTCAAAATATAGATCCTGAAGCTATATATTGTTGCATAGTTTCTTTTGTGTAACTTTCAAACAGCTGGAAATGAAAACCAAATACAAACTAGCTTCATATGAAAGCTCAAGAGGTTGAAACATCCTTCTTAAGTGCAGAAAGGACTGAAGAAAAGAAAGCCCCATGTTACATAGCTAGTACAATTTGAGGTATAATGAAGAAACATCAGTTTGTGTTCTTTGTTAATTTATATTTTTATGTTTTTATGTTAGATTCAGTCTAAAGCTTCCTGCAATGAGATCTTCAATAATTTACAAAAACTGTCTCTGCGTTAAGGTTCCCTCTATCTCATCAGCAGAAATTTGGGTACGTTAGTCGCTCTCAGGCAAGTATCCTTCATGCTTTAAATACCAAAGGGCCCCTTCTGCTGCATTCTCTGCTGCATCTTTCTTTTTCAACCGGGGTGCTCCAAAGCACTCTAAAACCACAACTGGGGCTTCTTTTTTCTCCACAACAACCTTGAAAGTGAATCTGCAAAAATTGAGCATAAGAAGTAGCCAAATCAATAAGGAGTTCAAAAAGGAAGCAAATTGAACAGAAAATACAATGGTTCCTGAAATGGGGAAAACTTAATAAAAAGGTCGAATGCAGTGTAATTCCAATAAGATAATTCATTAGAACATCCAAAATAACCCATATTAACTCTTGCCAATTACACTCTAAGTCGCTTGAAAAATTTAGGCGGTGAAAGCAAACTAAATCAAATTAGATTTTATATGTATATATCAAAAAGCAAACGTTATTCATATAGTTGAAAGATGTAGTTGACTCACCATGCCTTTGATGTCTGCAAAACCTGATACGAAAGTGTGGTAAGTTTCATAAAAATTCCACACTTCATAATGACAGGAATTGGTTTTTCTATTTTATTATTCTTTTTGGGTGGCCACTTTCCAAGAAATGGGGTGGACAGCAAGCTAGACCATCTCAAGTTATGCAAATTACTCAGTGATATAGCATAATAACAATATATACACAAGACTGTCATTCAACAAAACTGAGCCAATTCCATTTTGTATTAGAACAAATGGAGCACTGACATCAATTTCAAGAAAACTGGACTTTATTCAAATCCCATTTCAGTTGTTAAATGGCATTTAAGTCTTGAATAAAAAACAAAAGGTCAATATTATTATGGATTCACAATTTTAAGTTCATGATAATAGATTCCCCCCCCCCCCAAAATCCCGAAAAAAAAAAAAAAAAAAAAAAACAAACAAACAAAAGAACAAAAGAAAACAAAAAATCATAAACTTACAACTTTGAGTGGCTTGGTCCTTCCTCTCTGCAACATTCAAATAAAGGGAGTTTCCAACTATTAGCAACACAGATTTCATGCAAACGTGATTTTGCTGTTCCTTTGTGTGACCCACCTAGAAGATTATTTGAAGTTTAGCGAACGAGAATGAACAGTTGCTCCATACTTGATACCCTGCAACAACATTAACTATACCTGCTGCCTGTGAGTTAGGGTCACAGCTATGATTTTCAACTATCCCAGGAGGAGCAGGTGTTATGCAGCTGATACTATTATCAGACACTTTAGTGAGGGGAGGGATTTGGGGCTCAAAATCTCTCCTAAAAGGTTGTACCATTAAGTTTTCAAATCCAATGGCATCAGGGGTATTTACATCAATAGGTGTTTCATCATATCCGATTAGTTTGGCTTCCATCTTGCAGCTTGACATCAAAACTTCCTCCAAAGTTTTTGACTTGGGTATGTAGCCCTGAGCCTGCACATCCAGAGTCAATGAGCACATAAATGGAAGTTACATACAAGGGCGGGGGAAGGCAAAGCTAGTCAATAGTTCAATAAACAACAAAATAATGTGTATGTAGTATGAACAATATAGATGAAGTTTCAGGAAAAATAAAAAAGATCATATTTTATTCTACCAATCACTTTTTCATAGAGCTAAAGTTATTAACAAAACAAGACTATCATAAAATAAAAAAGAATAAATTACACTTCATCCCCCAAAACTATCACTCCAATTGCACTCATACCTCTAAACTTTGGCTCCCCGCAACACGCCCATATGAACTACCATTTTGTTCCGAATTGCACCCCGGGTCAGAATGGACCATTAAAAGTGGATGGAAAACACATCACACGTGGGACAAGTTGCAATGGGTCAAATTTTAGAGGTGTGAGTGCAAATGAGATGACAGTTGAGGTGGGCAAAGTGAGTCAAAGTTGCAGTGAGAGTTAGGTGTGACAGATTATGTCAACTTTAATGACCCAATTTGACCTAAAGGTGCAACTCGGAACAAAATGGTAGTTCGTAGGGGCGAGTTGCGGTGAATCAAAGTTGAGTGTAAATGGAGTGATAGTATGTTTACTCCCTAATTTAATACGAGCTGTATTCTTTTTTTTTTTTTTGTTTTTTCTATTCTAGCTGTATTCACTTCTGACAGTGTAGAATTTAGTAGGATTGAGACAGCACGACAGAAAAGCATAAATAAAGCAAACAGGTTTTACCTTCAACTTTGGGAAAATTTTTTGCGAAGCAATTCTAATAGCATCTTTCTTGTTCAAGTTGACTGCAGAAGCAGTTATAGAAACATCTTTTCCATTTACTTGTGCTTCAACCAAAGACAATATACCCTCCTTTGATGCTGAAAACCGTAGATCCAAATCATAAGCTTGACAAAGTTCTTGTAGTTCCCGAATAGGACTAACTTGCAGACTGGAGAACCTCATGATTGGATCCAAGAAGGAAAGCGCTATCGTCCATACAAGGTCCAGATTAAACCCCGTATCAAGAAGAATGGCACCAATACAAGACTCTACCAAGTCACCCAAAGCCTGAGGACATAAGCGAAACCATTAGAAACTAGAGATATAATGCTAACATTCTTAGATTTCTTTTTAAACATTAGAAACTAGACATAATTTTTAACCCTGATTTACACATAATGTTTACATTCTTACATTTCTTTTAATTTGACATTGCAACATTAATATCTTAGGAACAAGACATGTTTTCCAAGAATTTACAGGTAAAACCTTTGTAACGAGCCCAACCCACACCCCCAGAAACCCCAAAGAAAAAAAAACATAACATAATGACTGGTAAGAGGTCATATCACTAAGCCACAGCAAAAATGAACAAAAGTTTACAATTTATACCTTTGGACATTTTGGCCCATCAATAAGTCTCCCTTCTGGTGCATGTGTTTTAATTGAGTCCACATAACTGACAAAAGTATTGATGGCCTCAGTAAGGCCACTGGAATCAGAAATAAGATATTTGTGGAAAGATCGATCTACTGCAACATTGGCGAAGGCCTTATTATTCACAAACGCTGATCTCAGATCTGTCAGTTCACCAGGCCTCAACTTTGGATAAACTGAATAAAGATATGATGTGATCAAGTAATCCAAGGCAGCATCTCCAAGAAACTCCAATCTCTGGTCAGAAGGATAAAATTCTAACAAATTAAGTACGAAAACACAAAATGCCGAATTGTATGGCCACTATCCCAAATATGCAGAGAGGAGTCATGGTTGTCTAACACCTGAAGTAGAAAAGAGACGTTACCTGAAGTAGAAAAGAGACGTAGTGCATACCTGATAGCAGCCTCCTCCCTTGTTTTTGTTAGAAGGATGTACAAATGCCTGTATAAGCAGACCTATGTGGAGAAACGGATGCCCTACTAAATTTTTGAGGGCAGCAATATCCATACGATCAGCAAGTGGGATGTAGCTAGTGCTTGATATGCAGGCATTAACAACTTGTGAGGCTTCAAAGTCCCCTTGTATGCCAATCCATCGGAGAAAGGAAGTTGTGGCATTGAAGCCACTATCAACTATGAACGCTCCAACAAGAGCTTCAACCACATCAGCGATTGTTTTCCTATGTAACCAGTGGTGTTCTTTACTACATCTAACTCCACTAGAAGTTGAAGGTCGGGAATGAATATTGCCTTCTGTTTCCTTGTTACAAATTACTAGACAAGGGAGGCCCAAAGCAAAGAATTGGCAGGGATCAAATGGATTATCGCGTATGTATACCTGAAATAAGAGAGTAAACACTTATGCACTTAGATAATAAAACCTGTTCAAAGAACAAATCAGAAATTTAGAGGGTATTAATTTTACCAACTGAAATTTTTAAATGCAGTAGTAGCAGACAAGAAGCATTGGTTAGTGGGAAAAAAAATTAGCTAACAAATTTCTCAAATATTAGATAAGTTGGGTGTTGGCCAGACCACAAAGAGAGAGAGAAGACAACATTTATTTATTAAGAAAGGAAACGAGTGCCATGCCAAACACCATTTAATCCTGTAGGTCACTATTACTTCCTTATGACTGTCTATTGTTCTAACCACATATTACTTTTTCAGTTTTTGGAAGATGCTATGTCTAACACATTCAATCCACATTGGACACAAACAATTAATTTTGCACTTTAGCATTGGCATGAATGGTTGGATTTCTATGCATTAACTAAGTCAAACCAAAAGAAAAAAGAAAAAGAAAAAGTCAAGATAGTAAATTGTTTTTATTGGGATTTTCTAAGAAAAGAAATTTGAAACAATTAGATTATATCAGGTGGAGGTGTATAACAAACCATGCATACCATATAATAACTATAACAAAGTAAAAAAATGACAAAATAATACTTAAGATGGAAGTATGATATTAATTCATAATTCAGAAATAAAAATCACATTCTAAAATTCAATCATATATACCTGTAAGTTGCACCTAATTGCTAGTCTGTACAAATTGGCATTGTTTACAATATCAGCACGTTTCCTTGTAAGTTCTCCTTCATCGAGGGTATCATGCAAAAGAAAAAGGTGCCGCCCCACTGCAAATTTGAGAAAAGCATCCCCAAGTATTTCAAGCCTTTCAAGGGAAATGCCCTCCTGGCACTTCTCGGTGGTAAGTGCTTCTAGAACCTAATTACGTACAAAAAAAAAAAAAAACTTAGTTTTAGTAGCAATTTAGGTCCATGTAAATATTGACACCGACAAAGAGACCATGTACAATTGAGGTCATGCACAATTAATTTAGCTTATCAAATCCAATACTGAAGTTAATACCACATGCGAGAAGGCCTTACTCTATCGCAAGTTACTTCAGCTCCTTCTGGAAATGCAGCAGATAATGTGTGCTTCAGTTGAATGGCCACAAGCAAGTTTTCCAGTCGGTGCATGATTGATGGTAACAAAGATATTGAACTCCCGATATCTTTGGAAAAGCCTATGATCTTCAACTGACATAGCTCGGGAGGCAAATCAATAAAGTACTCCTCCTCCGGTTCACGTGATTCTATTTTTGACATTTAAAGCTTATAAAAATAATTAGAGAGAGAGTTATAAGAGACATTGAGATGACTCCAAATTAAGCAAGAAGCTTATCTTATAATCATATTATTAATAAAATAATTAAATTCACTATTTTCTATTAGAACAATTGGTGACTTAACGTAAAGAAAAGAAAAACACAACAAAAGGGTAACATGTACAAAGGGTTGGTGGTTCAATCGAACACACATGATTAATATCATGATAGGTTTTAAACTTTCTTCAATCGAACACAAATGATTAATTTTTCTACAACTGCTCCATACTTGGTCCACCACGTAACACATGATTTACTCTAGGTTAAGGGTTGGTGGTTCCTGCCCCCAACCTCTCATTTTTCTGGAAATTATGTAAGTGGCCCCCTCAAGATAACATGTGTTTAAACATGGCCCCCTTCAATTACAAATCTTGTAATTGAACCTCACTCTTTCACATTAACAATTTCAATGTTAAGTAACCATTTGCCCAATGCATTTGGAGCATCCACTAAAATATTACTTATAATTGCTAGCCCTCCTATTTTATGCCTTTCAATTTAAATTAAAGAATCAACTTACTGTAGGACAAGCATCATTCACACCACTATAGCAGCAAACAAATTATTGTATTTGTCATTTCTGAGTTCTTAGACTTTGATAAATGGTAATGATTGACCCTATTGTAAGTTTAGGATTCAATGGTTACTAGGGTTTCTAACCCATATGAACTTCTGATCCTCTTTTTTATGGCATGCCAGATTACTTAGAGTACACAACTAGCTTTTTTAAAATGTCATAGGGCCTAGATTCTTATCCTCTTGCTCGATCTCTCCATATCTTTTGTTGTTGTTTTTCTACTTCATCTTTAATTTTTATTATTCTTTGTCCCCTGCTTAATTTTTGGGATTACTATTTGCTGGTTTAAGAAGGCCAATAACAGATCATATAATTTCTAATCCCAATTTTCCATTCTAAAAATCCCCCGCCATTAGACCAATCTACTATAGATTCACTGGGTGCATATTTAATTTTCCAATTCAAAACTACAAATACATCAGTCGCAAAGAAGTTTTAGGGTCCTGTTTGTTTTTTGTACAGTGGTCAGTGAGCAGCATATTTTCTACAGCACGATCTACATTATACCCTGAATTGTATGTTTGTGTACGCGCACATATTTATACAAAGGATGCGGCCTGATAAAGCATACAGCAAAAAACTAACTGAGATATTAATACATTCAAAATTACACAATTGGCACACAAGTATGAATCACTTCATGCAATACCCCCAACAAAGAGAGAACTTTGACAGAAAACACATAAAACAATTACCTGAATCCTCTGATTTTCGGTTGTGTAGCAAGTTATGCAGGCGAAAAAGTGGTTTTGCATGCAGAAGTGGTTGTCGAGGGTATTTAAGCTGAATGCCAAACCTGACTTCCAACATTTAAGGAAATAAATACCATAATAAATTGAAAAATAGAAAACCAACAGAATTTATAGAATATTTTGTAAGATGAATGCTGAAGTTCTTTATATATTGTATTTATAAATTCTTAGAATTTGCACAAATTTCACATCAATAAGCATAAATTTTTTTGATAATGTTAGAACAGTTTTCGGACAGCCGGACCGGCGATGGACCTCTTGCAAAACAGCGAAAGCAGTTATCGGTATCCGTTATTTTGTGGGAAACTGGGAACACTCTAACGATTAAGTTAGTCTTATGCCTGTGTGAGAGAGAAACTGCATGGAAAGTTTGAGAGAGAGGGAAACAGAGAGAGATTGCCTTCGTTGCTTTTTGGGGAGAGTGTCCCTTCTGTTAGTAATGAAGAAAAACTCCTTTTTTTGTTGGACATACACTAAACTATTCTCAACATCACTTATACTTCTGCAACCGTTGGCAAGTTGCAAGTGATCATCCAAAGGAAAATGTTCTTTGACCATGTCATCTTCTGAAGTCTTGAAAACTGGGGACGATAGACATCTAATAACAATCTCCCAATCTACAGTTATTGTACTTCCATTATCACGCAAAGTTACTGGAAGCAACAGGTAGAAAGTTGATGAACTCGATTTACAAATATCATTATTTCCCAAGGGAACAAATTCAGGAATAAATTCTGATCGGTCAAGGATGATCTTGAGGTACATTTCTTGAAAATTCTGTGCTAACACAATCTGTAAGAATATAAGTCAGGGACTGTCAGAAAATAAGTTTCACAGTATAGAATTTTGTCCAAAAAACACAAATTACCTCATCTTTATCAAATTCTGCAAGTCCTGATGGGACAAGCTTTGTCATCACAGATCTACCACGAGACAGATGAAGATCAACTTCCATTCTCTCAGCCTCTACCGGGAGAGGTGCTTTGACAAATAGACCAAACTTTTTATAGATCCTGTCATTGGGATGAGGACTAACTTCTATATAGTAAGAGTTAAGTTTGACTGGATGTTCCAAGTTTGTCCATGGTTCTCTTAATGCAGCAGGTACAAGCATCTCATGTAGTTCGCATCGTACACTCTCATCTGACAACATACAAAATCAAAGATAATTGATATGACATAATGATGAAAAGGGAAGAAACTTCAGAAGAGGAATTGCATCAAAGGCTCAACCTTTGCAGCTATCCGAGTTGGAAGAATCCAGCCCCAATCCATCTACATTTGCATCATCTTTCCCAGGTAAGAGATAGTCATTAAAGGCATCCATTTTCTGCAAATGTTTCAATTGCTTTCAGACAAGCAGCTTCCGTTGAAGATTGTGGTGTACCAACAATTTGATTTATTGGAGCATTCGAAGGTAACTTTATGTCGCAGGCAGTACCCCCCAAGTCATCAAAATAAAAGAACTCTGTGATGGGGTGAAAAAACCTGCAAAAAGAGAAGAAGAACTAGAACCAAAAAGACATGCAAATTCAGACTGAGGTAATCTTGATTGTATGAAGCTATAAACAGAACCATCGTTCACGACCTCTTGATTGTATGAAGCTAGAAACAGTTTCTGGAAGATCAAACCGAATCAAGTCCTTCTCTGTCTTTGAGGCTTCTCGCCAGACAGTGAGTGCGTGTGCAACGTGAGACCAACACCAACAGACCAACAAGTCATTTGAAAGAGAGAAGGTCCTGGAATATAGACAACTTTACTTGTGACTTGTGAGCCAAGTCGTAGAATTCAAAGTCCAGCACTGCGGTAGCTTTTTCCCAAAGTGTTTTATTCTTCTTCTTCTTCTCTTTTTCTTTTTTCTTTTTTTTTTTAATTTTTTTTTTTTTTTTTATTCTTCTTCTTTTCAAAGTGTCATTCTTTTATGAGTTTACGAATCTTTGATCAGAATCTAAAGGTAGCTTTTTTTCTGAGCAGACTTTAAGGTTGCTTGCAATTGAAGTTTCCGTACATTTTTCTGGGTAAAGTGCTCTCATCCTAAAGGAACCATTACGCAACAAAATTGAATTCTAATTTGTTGTATCATCTGTCAGCTAGCCAGGGGTGGAGACAACAAAACTAGAACAGGAATTAATGTTGGTAATATTTTGCCTAACTTCAACTAGCAGATTTATCATAAAGAAATAGGAAGGTGATAAAATGCAATGAAGGAAGCAAATTAAGAATTGGGATGAAGGCAAGAATCCCTAAACAGCAGCTGCATTTTCTTCAAAAGAAACGCACACTTGTATAAGCACCTGGATACCAGTTATCACATCCCTAAAAAATCTAATGGTTATACATATAACAAGGCCAATATGACAAATGCTCTGCCTCCTTCAAATCACACTACAAGTAACTAGTTGTATCTTATACTAGAAAGATAACACAGACTTATAACTATCATCACGCAATGCTGTTAAGTTCATTAAATTTAAGCTGTTCTTTCAAACAGAAAGACATGTTTTCTTAAAAAGAACTTTGCAAAAGGGAAGGCGCAGATAAATCATTTAAACGTAATACCAATAATCTTTTGATGAAAGAGTCATCAAGACCAGCATAAAATAGCATAAGATGCCACAATACGTGGAAAAAGCAACAACTATAGGTCTTTCACATATAACTTCCAGAGGAAGAAAAATGGTTTAACGGGCTGCAGAAAAAGGTTAACTGAAAGACTATGTGTAAAACAAAACATGGAAATATTTTAGTGCCATAACTCTGTCCTGTTAATGCTCTGAAAATTATGATTATCAAGTGTAAGAGTTTACTTTCAAGTTTCAAAGATTACCTTAACCAAACCTGGCAGAGAAAAAATAATTGTAAATTACTACTCCCTTTGGAGTTGAAAACAAGGGAAGTCCTCTCATTCATGTCAAAAAAATTTATTCTCTATCTTAAAAAAAAAAAACATAACTCTGCTTCAACTAGCTGATGTGAATCAAGATTTATTATTGACTGTGATAGATCAGATGGAACTGCAGCAATGTATTGGATGTATCACATACAAAACCAAGAGATATAAAAACACTAAGTTTCTTGTCAATTGCAACTACTTGCATTTATTCATTACTTTTATTTTACTTTACTGATGTGACACTGTTAATGAGTCTGAATTTTTTTTTTTTTTAAACTAATGAACAAAGTGTAGTGTATAACTTTACTCTTAAAATTGATATTTATGCATGTAATTTTTGTATGTATTTTTAATAAAATTAATAAAGTATATGGTAATGCTTGTTAATATATTTTTGGGGTGTTTTTGGTTTTGGTTTAAAAAAAGTGTTCACAAATGTGAAAATTGTTTGGGGAAACTTACTTACCTCCCCTAATATTTCATATTCTTGCAATCACGCCCTAAAAGTTTAAAAACTTTCAACATCAAATGTCCAAGTTTAAAAAGCTTGTAATGTTACCCATCTATTATGATTTTATGTTAAATCCTAACATCAAATATTCCTATTTAAAAACTGTCAACAACAAATATTCCTATTTAAAAAAAAAAAAAATTGACCATATGCTCCACGGCTGGAAAATTAATTAGTTTTTAATTATTTAATTATGGTAATTTTAAAAATTTTACAGTACATTGTGGACATTTTACAGGACGGTATTAAAATGTTTACAAGGTTATAAATGGCATTTCATCTATTTATCGCCTAATTTAACTCCATACTATAACGGTATGGTCGACATTACAAAGTTTTTAAATTTGATATTAAACATTTAAAGTTTTTAAAGTTTATGAGAGTAATTGTAAAAACGAAGAAATATAAAGGGGTAAGTGAAGTTTTTCTAAACTGATTTTATGTTTTTATGAGTATTTGTGTTTGGGTTCTTTGTTAACGAAGAAAAAGGGTTGTTTTGTGTTTGGTACCGTTCTACTTCTACAATGCTCACACATGGGCAGGTCAATCCAACAAAAAAAACCTACCTGCACCGTTTTGCTGCAAATTAAGGAGAAGGGATACCAAATTTTGTAAAGTAGCAATAATACATAAAATTTTCAAATTTGGTGAATTTGACATACCTAAGAAAATCCCCAAAATTTCAAATTATCACAGCTAACAAAATTCAACAAATAATATTTACTTACATTTAGTTAACACAATCAGATAAAATCTTCTACCATTAATTAGAACTTATTTTTTCCTTTATTTATTATTATTATTATTTTTTTTAAAAAAAAAAAAAAAAACTTTAAAGATAATAGACCCAGAGGCGAACCCATCGATGTTGAAGAGTTTAAATAATATTTAGGTTTTTGACATTAATATGGTTGTTATGTTTTTCGATCTGAAGCACAAAAGGTTGCGAAAATGTAAATTATAATAATGATAACTGTGTATTTTTCCGGGAAGCGTAAATAAGAGAAATTCCAGCACTTCTTTTTAATTTTCTTTTGGCTTCTTTCTTAAGCACAATATTTTGTTCACCCAGTTCGGCCCCGATCTTTGCCTAAACTACTTCTATTCAGTGCAGATGGCTGCAGGTCAAGCTCACCCCTCACCCTCAGGTCCATAAAATTGCTTGAACCTTGCCCCTTAATATTTTCTTGGGTAAGATAATATCAGATGATAGTTTCAGGTGCCCTTTTGATCTTTTGCAGAATTAATCCTTCAATCGCTCTTTCTTTCTTTTTTGGTTTCTTTGTTTCTTTTTTGGTCTTTTGGCAGTTGGGTTATGTTCGTTTTCAATTGTCATGATTAATAAGATGTTGTTGAATGATGACGACGATGACTTGGATTGGCAACTTCAGGTTTGCGGGGTTCTTGATTTTTATGGGTGCCACTGGGTTGCAGAGACAGAAAAAGTTTTATGTAGAAGCAAGCAGCTTCATCTTTCTCTGTAAACAGGTAAAGTTTTATGCAGAAAAAAGTTTGTTTTTTACTGTTAGCCTCATGCATCACCAGAGACTGTATAGTGTAAATTGGGTAGAGTTATGGACTGGACAGATACATTGTAAATTGGGCTAACATAATATGTGCACAAGAGACTATCAATAGGAGTGGTTAAATGAGTTGAACTCAGATGGTATAGATTGTGGCGAATGGTAGGGATGGTGGTAGATGAATGTCTAAATGGGAATGTTATGAAGTGGGTTAGAGAATGACAAATATCAATCAAATTTGTAGAAAATTTGCTGAGTTGGATGTGAATGCTCTAAAAGGCCTTGTCAAACTTCATTGGGCTTCCAATCAAACTTCAGGCCAATCTCCCAATCTTCACAGATCAGTCCGGTTCGTTGTGATTAAAAAAGACTAATTTTAATTTCTATCCCAAACCCAATGATTGTCTTGTTTGTACAATTTTTGCACAGAACCCATTAATTTATTTGCATATTTGTCTGTTGTTTTTGGATTTGCATTGAGAAATTTGACAGAAACATAAGCTGCGGAAGGTTTAATTGAAATGGGTTTTAGGAAACACGTGAATGTTGTGCTACCCACAAAAATGAGGCCGTAGATGTAGAGGATTATGCGGATGATGATGAAAAGGTGAAGGATTTTCAGTTGGAAGTAAAAAAAAAAAAAATGCAGAGAGAGAAGAAAAATGGGATTGTTACAGTTTCATCTATGCTTGAAGTGTTTCTGAGGGTAGTGAAATGGTGGAGTTTGTGAGGGGGTAGAAATGCTATAGACATTGGTGAAACAAAGAATGGGGTAAAGGGAATAAGAAGAAGAAGGTGAAGAAAGGAGGAGGTAAAAGTGATATATCTTACATAGAAGATTGCCTTGTTATAGTTTATACTCATAGTAATTTTGTTAAAAGTATCTTGAATATGATATAACTTTTGTTTACTGTACTGGTAGTTTTCCTGATTTTGTTGTTGGAATCAAATACTGTCTATCTCATAAATAGAAGATTAGCTTTATTGCAGGCAATTGTGATTACTTAATGGGTGAACCAAAAAGGCATAGGGTTCTGATGGTCTCTGATTTTTTCTATCCCAACTTTGGTGGCGTGGAGAATCACATCTATTATCTGTCACAATGCCTACTGAAGCTTGGTCACAAGGTCAGAGAGTGTTATTTGGTTTGTTGGTCAACTCCTTGCTTTTTTAATTAGCCATCTGTAGAGAAAGTGAGGAAAGAGGAGATTGAAGTTTTCTTCTGCTTTCATTTTTCTTTTTAATGAGATTGAAGATTCTCTCTATAAAACTTTTTTTTTTTTTTAAAAAAAAATACCTTCAGCTTTCGCCAACATGCGTAGCCCCAAGGAATTGTTTGCACTGAAGATGGATCAATTGTTTCATAAATTATACAGAAGAAAATTTAAAATTTCCAGCTTCTATCTTTTTAATGATTCCTTTTCCTCTTAGTAATTTCTTGCAAACCAAATGGGATGTCATGAGCCTGCTGTCAACTGAATATCTGCATCAGATTTCAGTTCCATTTTAGTTTTAATTGTCCTTGATGACAAAGACTTCGTTTATTTCTCGGTGCAGGTGGTGGTTATGACTCATGCCTATGGAAATCGTTCTGGGGTGAGATATATGACTGGTGGCCTGAAAGTCTACTATGTACCATGGAAGCCATTTCTTATGCAGAATACATTACCAACCTTCTATGGGACACTTCCAATAGTAAGGACTATCCTTATTCGAGAAAAAATATCGTTGGTTCATGGGCATCAAGCCTTCTCAACTCTTTGCCATGAAGCTTTAATGCATGCACGCACTATGGGGTACAAGGTTGTATTTACTGATCATTCACTGTATGGTTTTGCTGATGTGGGGAGCATCCACATGAACAAGGTATTGCAGTTTACTTTAGCAGACGTAAGTCAGGCCATTTGTGTTTCTCATACGAGCAAAGAAAACACTGTGCTACGTTCAGGTCTCCCGCCGGAAAAGGTCTTTGTTATACCTAATGCTGTTGACACAGCAATGTTCAAGCCTGCCACCGAGAGACCCAGTGGTAACGAAATTGTTATTGTTGTGATAAGTAGATTGGTTTATCGGAAGGGCGCAGATTTGCTTGTTGAAGTCATTCCAGAAGTTTGCCGCATATATCCCAATGTGAGTTGCTGTAAGCACATTATTTCTTATTGGATTTCTATTCATGGTTGTTGGCCGTTACACTTGGTTTTTTTTCTTCGATGATATGGAAGTAGCATGTCTTTATCACCTGATTCCATGTCCACCATTATTAGTGGGTCACTGCTTCTCTATTAGCAACTGCCAAAGTTAATAAGAGATTATGGAGTCAGTGTCACTTCGGTAGATCTTTGCATGCACAATAGCTTTTCATTGCCTAATGCCAAGTGGGAAAAATGCTAACAACTTTATTTATATGTCAGTGGACATACCCCATATCCTGGAATTCATTAGATCATCATATTTATGATGTATCCAACTATTCACAAGCGTCTGTTCAGTTATTTTATCCTTAGTTATCTCATTGAGAGATTTATATGAAAGGTTCTGTTATGGGTGGGGTTATCAGTTTATGGGATTAAGGACTTATTCCATTCTTTGGGCCAAGGAAAAAGAGATTAACTCTTATTCTAATTTGAACTATATGTTAAGGTTCGTTTCATTATTGGAGGAGATGGGCCTAAACGGGTGCGGTTGGAAGAGATGAGGGAGAAGCATTCTCTTCAAGATCGAGTTGAAATGTTGGGTGCTGTACCACATGCTCGAGTACAATCTGTCTTGATTTCAGGCCATATATTCTTAAACAGGTATCTATTAATGGAAGTTCTCATTCAAATTTATTTATTTTCAGTTCAATTATGTGGAGAAGAATTTTACTTTGATTTGGTGACTAGACGAATTTACTCGAAATTATGGTTTGTAAAATTCAAAATATCTGTTCATCTTATAGTCGGATGTAGCCAGTTGCAAATTTGGCAATATATTTTGCTAGTTAAACCTAGCAATTGTAGACAATAGAGAATTAGAGGCATCTCTCAACCTGCACAAATATCAGTTTAAATAAGTGATAGTGAATTTTTAATAGATATGAACCTAGCGTGGTATTTTTCTTCTATTTGTCTGATCTGATTTTTGTCCTTTTGGCAGTTCTTTAACAGAAGCTTTTTGCATAGCCATATTAGAAGCTGCTAGTTGTGGATTATTAACAGTCAGTACACGTGTAGGAGGTGTCCCAGAGGCATGTATAATGAGCTGTTTCTTCTCTACCTGGCTGATATGATAATATTATAGTCCCTTGTTAATGAGATCTTTGTTAGAATAGTTGAGTTCCCATTGATCTTTAGGTAGCATTTTAGTCTAGCTAACCCCTTGTGTCCTCATAGGTTCTACCAGATGACATGATTGTACTTGCGGAGCCAGATCCTAGTGATATGGTACAAGCAATCAAGAAGGCAATATCTATACTTCCCAAGATTGACCCACAAGCCATGCACAATCGTGTGAGTACATCATTTAATAGAGACTTTTGGTCTTTATGAAAATTTGACTACTTATAAAGTGGCCAATTTGTTCATTTTGTTTCCTTAATTGCTGATAGATGAAGCTGCTCTATAATTGGCATGATGTTGCGAAAAGGACGGAGATTGTATATGACCGTGCTCTGAAATGCTCAAATCAAAGTCTACTTGAACGACTCTCACGGTAAGATAACATTTGATTGGATGCTTATTTTGAGGCGAATAGTCCATTGAAATGGATTTGTTGTTCATACATTATCGATCATCTATTATGGTGATTAGCTGTATAATCACAACACAAAAATCTCCATTTGGTGGACAAAATGTCCAATTAAAGTTGTTTTTCCGATATTGTAAGTGTCCAGGTACTTGAATAGGCCATAACCAGCTTTGATGATGCTACCATGATACACTTTATTCATTTTTTTTTCTTATTTGGTCATTAGTTTTAGCATTTAGGGGTGATTTCAAGAGGCTTAATTTGTTCACCAGGTACCTCTCATGTGGAGCTTGGGCGGGCAAGCTGTTTTGCTTGGTTATGATCATTGGTTTTTTGTTATGGCGACTATTGCAACTATGGCAGGTAACATAGTGCTTCTTCATATCCTCTTTGCCTTTCTGCATTATCTTCTTTTCCATGCAGTATTTTATCTTCCTTCCATATTCCATTAGCCTGCAGAAGATATTGAGGTGGTACCTGATATTCTTCTACCCCATGATGAAGATAGAGAAATTTTCCAAGACTTCCAGTCTTCTACGAACACAGCTTGAGATGATTCTTTTTGAGTTTCCATTGGTTTTTACATGTTTGTATTGTACTGGAAATATGATTTAATGAAATATTAGGTGGTCCCTCTTCTGGTTCAAAGCTATGCGTCTTATTGTTAGAACAGATTATAAGAGCAAATTTCCAAGCATTCCCAAATAAAGCCCAAATCGACCGGACGAAGCTTTTTCCGCCAAATTAGGTTAGAGAACGTCCTTTAGTTTATTGAAGTGTTATATGTTTTTAACGTATTAAAATTGAATGTGAGAAAATATGTTAATTTAATAGACTTTTTCTCTTAAGTTGCAGCTACTAACCTTTGAAAGCTTGACAGATGTCATTGACCAACATGGTATGAGAAATAGATTGAATTGAAAAAAATTATTTTAACTCAGTTTAGAGAAAATTTTGTCCAAACTGACTTATTGATCCACATTCCACATATAGCAATTAATGCACAATCAATACCATTTGGTAATAATTATATGGCTGATTCAAAGGTTGATTAACATTTAACAATGTAATATTAGTAAGAGCATTTTTATCCAGCTCTTTAAAGTAGAGAGTAAAATCAGTTTTTTCTACTTTAGAGAACCACTTTTTCTAAACATCTACATCTGGCTTCCTATTTTAGGGATCCACTTTGACTTTTTCATTTAAATATTAATATTTTTAAAAAGGAAAAAACAAATAAAATTAAAAAATATGAGAGAGAAATTAATATTTTATTATAAAAAATAAGAATAGGGAGTGAAATGGCTCCCTACTAGTAAGGAGTTATTTTATGCTCCCTACTTTTGTCCTTAAAGTAGGGAACTAGATGTGAGCAATAAAATAATCAAAATTCATTTTGATTCCCTACTATAAAGATATCTCACCAGTAAGAAGTCGAATAAGAATGTTTTACGGTAGGATAGTAGTAAGATAAAAGTTTGTTTTCTAGAGTTAAGCAATTATTATCTAAAAGTTCTCCTAAATTACACCACCATTCCATTGGGATTGCCCATCCGCTTTTGGATTAATTATTGTTTAAAAAAAAAAATTAAGAATTTATGGAGAGTATCACATTACTCAAAATCCATTCTCAACAAACCATAAGGCATAAACACCCCAAATTAGTACGAGTCTTTGATCCTAATTCTAGAAAACAAATTTCTATTCAAAACCAATTTTGTGTATTTATAAGAGAATACTTCTCTTACTAACGTGGAAACCTCGTTATCAACACGACCATGATCACGACCGTAACCATGACTACGCACAATCCCACTCACCCACCTCCACCGGCCTCACTCTCCCCCGCCGCCACCACCACCAACAAGCCCACCGTGGCCTTCACCACGCCCCAAAACTACGCTTCACGCCTCTCTCGCCTCCTCACCCTCAAGGGCTACGATCCTCTCTGGTGCCCCACTCTCCACGTTCATGCCACCCCACACTCCCTCATTCCCTACCTCTCTCCCCCAAATCTCGACGCCTTCTCAGCCCTCGCCTTCACCTCACGCGCCGCCATTCACTCCCTCTCCGCGGCCGCAGCTGACTTCAAGCAGCCCCTCCTCTCCCCCCGCGGCGAGGCCTTTATAGTCGCCGCGCTCGGCAAGGACTCGGAGCTCATCGACCACGACTTCGTATCGAAGCTCTGCGAAAACGCTAAAAGAATTAGGGTTTTGGTTCCTCCGGTCGCGACCCCAAGCGGCTTGGTCGAGTCACTCGGGGACGGGCTCGGCCGGCGGGTTCTGTGTCCGGTCCCGCTCGTGGTGGGCCTCACAGAGCCGCCAGTGGTCCCGGACTTTCTCCGGGAGCTGGGGGAGAAAGGATGGGTTCCGGTGAGGGTGAGCGCGTACGAGACGCACTGGGCGGGGGCGGAGTGCGCGCGTGGGGTGGTGGAGAGAGGGCGGGGATTGGGTGCTGTGGTGTTCACGAGTAGCGCAGAGGTGGAAGGGCTGTTGAAGAGCTTGAGGGAGTTTGGGTGGAGGGATTGGGAGGAATTTGTGAAGGAGAGGTGTCCGGAGGTGGTGGTGGCGGCGCACGGACCGGTGACGGCGGCCGGGGCGGAGAGGCTTGGGGTGAAGGTGGATGTGGTGAGCTCGAGGTTTGATAGCTTCGAGGGCGTTGTGGATGCACTTGGGTTGAAATAATGGGTGAGAATCGTGAGATGGGTTTAGGATTTAAGATAGAAAATTTGTTTGTATGATTCTATCATATGTGAAGATATAAGTTGAATTTTAATTAGTAATGAATATGATAATTATGTTTTATTAATAAAATTTTTTAAGATAATTTTAGGATGAGACTTACGAGAACTTTTAATAATTTATTTGTAACACAAATTTTATAAAATATTTGTGTGATATTCAAGTTTATGTGAATAATTAGTGTTGAGGATATAAGGTGAGATTGTTTTGGTTCAATGTTCATGAATTTATGCGAAGAAGAAATTTTTTTTTTTTTTTTTGCAATGAGGCCATTTAGAAAGTCATTAACGTGGAGTATTTAGAAATAAATGAATCGACACATTTTTCAGGCCGGTGACCAATGCACTTTGTTTATACTTTAAAATGTAACCTTAGAAATTATATTTTCATCTTAAAATGTTGATGTAACAAATCCAGTGAAATTTTTGATCATTTTTTGTTAAAAAAAAAAAAAAATCAAGAATTAGTTGAAACTAGTACTTCAACGTTGTGAGATAATTTTGTGATAAAAATGTGATTTCTAGTATTCTTCTTATTTAAAAGGGAAAACTTCACAAATACTCTCTGAACGTTCATGCGATTTGAAAACTCTTTCAATGTTTGATTTCTTTCGGTTTAACCTTTCGAACTTTTAATTTTTATCAAAAAATTCCAATCCGTTAGGATTTTTCGTTTAATCTTAAAGGAGTTTAGAAAAAATTACTAAAATACTCCTTATTTATTTATTTATTTTTAATAATTTTTTTGTTTAAAATACAGAGGTATTTTGAGAATTTTAAAAAATTTTGACAGTGAAAACAGACGGAGGAGAGTTTTCTGATAGAAATTGAAAGTTTGAGAGGTTAAACTGAAAAAAATCAAACATTGAAGGAGTTTTTCAAATTGCCTGAAAGTTCAAAGGACTTTTGTGAAGTTTCCTCTATTTAAAACAAAAAACAAAAAACAAAACAAAAACAAAGAATAAAATTTTTACTCACGAAGCCTATAGAGTAATACAGCTTTTATAAAAACCCCTTTACTATAGCTTTTCCTAATACCCCTTTATTTGCTTGTGAACCTCATCTAGCTTCCTGCAGTTCAATAATGTATGAGTGGAACAGAATATAACCTGAGATTTCCATGGGAAATTGCAAGATAAGTCATGGTGAAGAAAGAAGTCTCCTTGCAATCCAATTGAAAGCAAATTGTTTGGGACTGAAAAATGAGATGGGTGTCCTGTTCAAACTAAACTTGACATAACTTTATGGACAGTTTTCCTCAAAGTTAGTCTATTAAATCGATTCCCATTCTTAAAGTATGTGATTAGTGTCCATTTTGAGTAAAAGGAGAATTGACTAAAATTGCGACTAGTGTCCATTTTGAGTGAATATACTCAAGTGAAAATGTGTTTCGGGTTTAATATGTTTATGTTACATATATGCCATTTATTTATTTAAGGCTTGCACCAAAACAATCTCTTTCTCTCTCTCTTCTTTTTACCTTGTACCTAGACGAGCATGGATTTTATTCTTGTGGTGGTGGATCAATTTTTCAAGATGACCCATTTTTTAGTATGCTGGAAGACGATGAATACCACCCGGATTGCTCACTTATATTATTGGAAGATTGTTTGTACGCACAAGGTTCTGAAAATTTTACATCGGACCGAGATACGCAATTTATGAGCTATTTTTGAAAGAGATTGTTGAAAAAGATGGGAACCAAACTTAATTTCAACAGTGCCTACCACCCCTAAATAGATGGTCACACTGAGGTGGTGAATCGGAGTTGAAAAATATTTTGAGGAGTTTAACAGGAAATAAGCCAAAGCCTAATGGGACCTAGATTTATCATAATCAGAGTTCGCTTATAACTGGTCAAAGAATAGAATTACTCAGCTAAGCCTTTTTGAAATAGTGTTTGGGCAAAACCCATCAGAAGTACTGGAATTGACATACATTCCTTGTATTGGTCGATTGAGCATTAAGGATGATGAGATGACAGATGATCTCCGAGGAGTTTATGAGCAAGTCAAGAAGGTGCTATAAAATAACAATGCCAAGTATAAAGCACAGTTCGAAAGACGCAAGGTAACATTGAGGTTGGTGATTTGGTTTGAGTTGTACTCACACGTGATCGTTTTTCTTTCGGTGAGTATAATAAGCTATGAGAAATGAAGTTTGGGCCTTGCCATATTCTACAGAAGATAAATGACAATGCATATTGGCTACGTTTTCCAAGTCATTTGAAGACCTCTGATCTGTTCAACGTGAAGCACTTGACTCCCTGTTTTGTTGATGCTGACATAAACAACTTGAACTCAATGCTGAGTTCTTTCCAACCCAAGGAAACTGATTTAGGAGAATCAGGAATTGATTAGTCAGATACCGAATCTAATGGTACTGGAATATCTTAATAGAGAAGATTAATACAATAATAAAAAGAATCAGGTATAAGATTTGAAGATTATTTTTTGAAATAAGATCAGAACAAGAATGAAAAGAATTAGACATAATTTTGAATATTATTTTTTAGATTAATACCTTTTTACTTTGTCTTCAAGTTTATAGTTAATTTTGTATTTTTTTTTTTTTCATTTTTCTCCAAGTATTTTGCTTGGCGAGAATTCAAAGCTTAGCCTATAAAAAGGCATCTAGCCTGTGTTATTTTCCAATTCAGCGTTGGAGTATTAATAAAATTTCAGTATTTCAGGGTTATTATCTGTTTATCTTTAGGGCAACTAGTCTTTCTCTCCCCTAATCGTTATTTTCTCTCTTCTCGATTTCACTTTACAGTCTTCAATTTTTAATTTTTCTGCTACTGTCATGCGCTACCAGAAAAATCATAATTCTGTCCAGCGTCAATCTCATATCACTACTTTTATACACTGAGAGAGGCTATGTTTCATTGCTTTGAAAGGAATTTACCATTGTTCTTGAGCGGTTGAGCCTAAACAGATTCAAATCTTCTCCTTGTTTCATCATTGCTATTAAACCATCATCACTCGTCAGGCCTTGTCATGTAAGTAATGTGTCATCAAGCTAACGAAAAATATTGTGATGCCGGAGGCAAAATAAATAATTGGATCTTTATTTAGGTTATCAGTTTTATTTTATATTTTACGTTATTTTGTAATTCAATAATGGGCTTAGCCCCAAGTTAGTCAAATTAGGGTTAGAATTTTTGTAAGTCTATTTAAGTGTTCTTTTGTAACAGTTTAGAACTCAATGAAGAATTATATTTTTTGAGTGAGATACTTTTGTTAGAGATGAGATATCTCTTTTTGAGGTGCGACTTCTCTTTTCTTTGGAGGTGAGACTCTACTAAACTTTATTGCTGGACGGTGAGACTCTGTTCAACATGAAATTTAT
This sequence comes from Betula pendula, assembly GCA_900184695.1. Taxonomy (NCBI): domain Eukaryota; kingdom Viridiplantae; phylum Streptophyta; class Magnoliopsida; order Fagales; family Betulaceae; genus Betula; species Betula pendula. The sequence continues at coordinate 295,498 of FXXK01000357.1, forward strand.
CATATTGTCTGGAAAATTTTATATTTGATAATAATTTTGACAGAACAAGAATGAAGATAATGATCAAATAAACATACATATATGGCAAAACTAAAGCAATACAATTGCATGATCAGTATCATCGGGGCACCAGTTCGGAAATTGTGTCATCATTGACTGAACAAAAGTTTTCCTGCAATAGACAATTTTCTTCCTCATTTTCATCTCTTTGAAGTGAGAAGGCAGGCTTTTTAGGCGTGTTGATGGCTCCAGTTTCATTCCTGAGCATTGAAGAAACCTCTAACATAGAAGGTCTATCAGCAGGGTTTTCTTGGACACATAAAAGAGCCACCTGCATGCATCTTAAGAGTTTACAAGAAGAAGATAAATCATCGAGTGATGGATCAAGAAACTCCAACCCTTTGCCCTCTTTCCACATCTCATATGCCTGCAAGAATTACTCATCTTAATTGTAGCACAAATGAGGGACTTCAAATAACAATAACCTAAATCACAATAGTGATCATAATAAAATCATAGAAAGTATTACCAAGTAACTTACATATTCTAAAAGGTTCAAATTTTCATGTGTCCCATAATAACATGCAGTCCTCTTGCCACTTATAATTTGCAAAAGCAGAACTCCAAAGCTATAAACGTCGGATTTCATCGAATATATACCTTTTCTTACATATTCGGGAGGAACATAGCCACTATATAGCATGTAACAATGAAAATGATCAGTACTAGAAAGAAGAAGAAGAAAAAAAGAAAAAAAAAGAAAAAAGAAAAGGAAACGTGTGAGATTTCTTCAAAAGGCATGCGCTTTACTCACTATGTTCCAACAATCCGACCTGTGTTTGCTTCATGCTCATCCTTCCTGAAAATTCTAGCCATCCCGAAATCTGATATCTTAGGGTTCATGTCATTGTCTAGTAGTATGTTACTAGATTTTAAATCTCGGTGAATTATAGTAAAATTTGAGTATTCTTGGAGATATAGAAGCCCTTGAGTAATGCCTTCAATGATGTGAACACGTTTCTTCCAATCTAAAAGAAGCTGTCTAGTTGAATCTACATCAATTTAAATTAATACTTGATTATTTATTAAAAAAGTGGGCGCAAGAAAATCACAAATCAAAAAACCTCCTTGAGCTTAAATGGGTCTACCTTTGCTTTTTTGAAGCTTAAACGAGTATGCCATCTTCTTTGAACCTCGTTGTGAAAATGGTTAGACCCATTTAAGCTTTTCAATTCAAAACTATGTTACTCAGCATGTATACATATACTCTTATGGGAAGCATAAAAAGTTGCTGACCGAAAAGGTAGAGATCCAAGCTTTTGTTTGCCATGTATTCATAAATCAACATCTTTTCGTCCCTCTCGGTGCAATACCCCAAAACTCTGACTAGATTTACATGTTGTAGTCTTCCGGTAAGTGTGACCTCGTTTTTGAACTCTTCAAGGCCTTGGTGTGAAGTTCTTGAAAGCCTCTTTACTGCTATCTCCTGTCCCTTCCGTAATTTACCCTAGGAAAACCCACACTCATTGTTAGTGTTATCTGCCAAAGAGAGTATTAGGAGCCACACATTCTTCACTCACCCCTATACTAGTGTCTCATATATATTACTATCAGTCAGAATATAATGTTCGCACAAACAGACACATATTTACAACTGTCTATCCCAATTTTTTTTGGTGCAGCTATAAGCCCTGTTTGTTTAGACAAAAGAAGATGGCTAAAAGAAAGGCTGAAAAAAAAGTGGTATAGTCCTATGCAAATAGTCGGTTGGGAGATGTTAGAAAGTTGTTGAGTGAAGCATAGTTCTCCCTAGCAACAAATCATCCAAGGCACGAACAGAATGTATAACAAGGATATATAAATCAGAACAAGTGGCTTAATTGAGGAAATCCTTTTCAGAATCAGAACAACGAAAAAAGGAGTGGAAAAGAGGTCAATCAGACAATCATGTTTTTTTCTGACAAGAGTGGTGAAGTATATTCCTCTCTTGAAAAGAAAAAAGGATCCAGGAACTTGAATGAAGCGAAAAAGAAAGTGGATGCAGCTCAAGAAGAATTAAGAAATTAGAACCAGAAGGCAATGTTAGAGGCATAAGACTCCTAAATAATTGAAGATTAACTATGATAATCTTCTGCAGCTATAGGGTTGCTTATACATATTTGTCTTAAAGTTACACGAAATGTATAAAGGGAACTCAACATATATGAGGTGTCAAGCATGCATTATACAGAGTTAGGTGCGTAAATTACGAAGAGTAATGCACTCAGTGAGATTGAAAGGATTTTGAATATTAAAATAAAAGGTTGGAACCTTCTAATGCAGTTTGGACCTGCATTCAAATTTTCCTCCACATAGAGGATTAAACAATGGACGCAATTGCGGAATGTTACCTTGTAAACAGGTCCATATCCTCCTTCTCCGAGCTTATTGTCACTCAAAAATTTTTGTGTAGCTGCTTTAATTGTAGCATAACTAAATTCTTGTAGCTTAGAATCATTGCTGCCAAGATCTTCAGGAGCTGAAAGTTTGATTTTGACTTTATATAATAATCTTTTGACGCCTTCTACACAACCTGCAACCATTAGGAAACATAAGCGAAACATGTCTAGTATCTCCACCTCTTATATGGTTGTTGTGTACTTCATTTCATGGTTAATTGTGGTCTCAGAGTTGAAAAATTAGAATTACCTTTTGACTTGATTACTCTCCGCCCTAAGTAACATATCATGGAGCTCAGTATAAGCAAGACAGCAACAGTTGTAGGCAGAATTATTAACAACGAAGGCCTCTTCTTATGTTGATCTTCACCTTCCTCTTGAGCTGCAAAGGTAATTCATTTATATCGATTAGAATGTCTCACGAGGATCTCTAACCATTTTTCCATTGAGTTTTGTTTCAACATCTTAAATCTTAATTATGGTCGTATGGGAGAATAACAAGAATATAATGATAAGAATACATGGTTGTCATCAAATTTGCAAACAAGCCTTTTGGCAACCAAAATATTACAATAAACTTTGCATGGCCTAAAACCAAATTTATTTTTGGAGCCAGGGCAGAGGAGGCCATTAGCATTTTCACCATCATTAACTACTTTTCTAATGTGTCACACTCAGGCACTATCAATTAGAGAATTAATCTGGATAATTATGCTCATTCATTCCCTTACAACATGTATAAATTCCACTCAAACACGGCAATGTAATACACAACATTCATCCATAACTTCTTTTATTCTCTTCCTTTTCCTCATCTTTGATTTCAACATGGTATCAGAGTCAACATCCTAAATTCGAATATGTGCTACACAATTTCAGTTAAATACTCCACATATTTGGCTTTACTTTGTTGAATGACAATTTGAATCCATTATATTATCCATACGTAAGGAAGAGAGTTAAAATTTTAATTTAAATGAGCTTAACCTTTTGGATAACTGGTGATTTAGCATAAAGAAATCAAAACCAAAGCATGGACTCTATTTTTCTCTCATGAAATAGAAAATTTGATCTGATTGTCATGACGTTCAACCTCTGTTTCCTAATGGAGTAAAATTTAATTAAGTCAGTCTCCAATATCTTATAGACACCACCAACTCATCTATCACAACATAAAAAGAAGTAGACCATATGGATTCCAAGTAGTAATTAAATTGAATTTGTACTACCTGCTCTAGAGAGCACCCAATTGTCGTCATTGCCGACTTGAAACACATTGTAACCAAGTAGCCCGTTCTGCTTTGCATAAGAAACCTTAGCTCTAATGGCTTCCACATCGTCGTAATTAATCCAAGTCGGCCCAATTGTGCAGGAACTGACCACATAAGTAGCATTGTACACAGGAGCCGCACCATAACCAAAGCTTCTAATGTACGATTTTATTAACTTATAGCTCATCGAACCGTCCTTTGTAACAGCCGGACCCGTCGACGGTGAACCCATTGCTCTGTTTTGGGGGTTCACCAGCGTCCACGCATAGCCATGGAAAGGCAACCCCAAAACCAATTTGCTAGGCGGAAAACCTCTTCTCTTCCACTCTTTTACACCATCATCAGTATTAGCCCCATTCAATGGGCCACGCAGTGCCGCGTGAAAGCGCGTGACTTCGTCCTTTGTAGGCACGTAGTAATCGTACGCTTTAACATGTACCCAATCCAAATTCCTCTGCATCGACTCCATTGGGTAACTCTCTGAACCCAAAGCTGGCATGTAATGAACGGCCATGACCAAGAGCAGCCCTGCCTTGCTAGAATTTCTTGCCTCAGAATCCACAGCAACCCGCCACTCGTTCAAAAGGGTGCCTAAGTTTGTCATGTCAGAGCTTTTGCTTGGCACAAGCCCACGAAGGTCTAGGCCGTGAAACCCATAAATCCTAGCTGTTCGTATAGAAGATTGAATAAAAGAATTTCTGTAAGAGGACTGATTTGTCATTGAAAAGAAGGTTAACGAGTGTTCTCTGCCAACCCATATGGACAAAAGCGCTGTAATGGATGGGTTCTTCTGCTTTACAGTGTTGGTGAAAGTAGAGAATAGTTGCTCAGTGGAGGAGTTGATGGAGAGGTGGTAGGTAGAGGAGTTTATATAAGCGAAAGCGCATATTAGGTGAGTGTAAAGCTTGGAGTTTATGTCGGAAATGACGGTTTCGCTACCTGAATAATAGTAGCCGGCTTTGATCCAAGATTGTGGGGTTGAACTGTGGGATTTGAGAGGGAGAAAGAAGAGGAGGAGGAGGAAGAGGGTGACGAGTTTGGTCGCCATTGACGATCAAATGATGTCCCACGCTTTGGCTGCATATGTCAAAGTGAGTGTATATTTGAGCAACACGCGCACGACTCCTCAATCACGTGGCCGAGATTTCGTTGGAGAGTTTCAAAATTCTAGCTCATGACGTGGTGGGTCAAGATTTTGCCACCATTTTTCACAAAGATGATAGTGTACAGCTTTTACCGGCGACAAACCGTTAAAAAAAATCTTTACAGTAGTTTTTTTTTTTTTCCTTTTTTTTTTTTTAAACTAAGGTAATATCAAAAGAATTAAAAGTGGTTTCTCTAATATTATTTTAATATAATTTTTTTTTTCTTTTGTATTTGATTGAAATAATATTTAAATGATTGCTCTTTTCACTTTCTTTCTCTTAAAATTTAATTTAAAAAATATATGATTTTAAATGAAATGAAGAACATTTAGTTATTGTAAAGTGAGGGATATAATTGTAAAAAAAAAAAAAAATTTACCTTTCACTTGTCGCTAACCGGCTCCTTAAAATGAAATGGAGAAGATTTTAATCTCTATTTTACTATCTACATTTTACTATGTTGCATTACTAACGGTCTTGATAATAGGAATAGATCTTATAAGTCCTCAATATAATTAATCTATCATTCATGTTTGTCATAAGGTCTTGAATAGCTATCTAATTAGAATATCTTGAATCTTAATTAATAAACAATAATTTTATTGCTTCGTGATTAAAAAATATATATATATTAAGGGAAGCTAATGACGTTGCGTTGACACAATTAATGTAAGCCTTGGGAGCTTTTTACCCTCCCCAAAGATAAAAAAAAGAAGCCCAATTAAACTCGGAAAGCCTCGTTTTCATGGATTTCTCTTTTGCTGAAAAGGCAGATTGCCAATTAATAGCGATGCTTTTGGAGTGTAAGAACTTGTGGTTGGATTTTTCTAACAAGACTGGCATCAGGAAATTGTTTGGACAATTAGTCAATGACAACTTTTTCATGAACAGAATTATTTTGTTCAGAAAAATCAAAGATACATAATAAAGTGTTTTTCAATAAGCATGCTTCTTTTGGACTTATTTTCACATGCCCTGCTTTCAAGAAAATACCAGACTATTAGTCTATTACATGCGTTATGAATGGATTTTTTTCATTATAATTTAATTTTAAAAATCAAAATATCACAATCAAATACCAAGCAGCATCTCCTTTTTTTTTTTTTCATATGCTGCTAAATGACTTGTTGTTTAGAGGCCTTTACTTGATGTTTCAAGGCCCTGCAACTTGTAGCCCATCAAAGATTCAAAACTACTTCTCATGAAGTAATTAAATTGTCTTTCAATGAATCTTGTTTAATGATTAAAAATATTTTGTTTACTTTAAATGACCTATTGGAAATAATTTAACTACATTAAAAGCAGCCCAATAATGGCCTTTCTATTTTTTTCAATGCAAATACACATAAATAGCTTCTATTGGAGTGAGCAGCATTTACCACAACCAAGAAATCAGCATTTTTCAATGCAAATCCTCATACACAGCTTCTATGGCAAAGGATCCTCTTCAATCTCCATTTCATTTCATGATCACGATTTAAAGTTGGTGTATCTAACGATATATATGATTCCACATTAATTAATTTTTTAAAAAAATGCGCTAACATTACCTTCATATACTGTTAGATGCTTAGAATAAAAATGTGATTTATAGTATTTATCTTGTTTACAAGTTTAGTCATTTGCCTTAGCCAAACCTAGGAAAGAGATAGCCTCAGTTCGGCGACTAAAAGCAATATTCGAGTAGCTATCAGGTATTGGAATCCAGAAACTACCACATCTAGTTAGGAAGAGTAATGATTCTCAGCAGCCCAGGCTGATGCAACAGTGCATCAGCCTGGGCATGATAAGAAGTAAAAAAAAAAAAAAATATTTTTTTATTTATGGGCCCTACATCACAGACCCAGGCTGATGCACTGTAGCATCAGCCTGGGCTGTGCTTAATATTTACCGAGTTAGGAAACGGCGTCTTTTCCAATCGGAGAGTTGCTTAAAAAATGATCATACTTGAGGGCAGCCTTGATGGGGTTGCTTAAAGAAGGGATTTTTTTGCTTCAAAATACGCGATAGACGCAGTACAAGTAGTTCACTGCTTGGTTTGCTAGCGATGTTTCGATTGAGTCCCTCTTGCTATGAACCTCCTCTTAAGATCTCGACTGTACCCCATTCGGGAAGGTCTTGATTCCTCGATCAGCTTAACTCAACGATCAAAGACTTGACCAAAGATAAAGATAGAGAACAGCATCAACTAATAGTTTCAGAGAAGACCGGGCACTTATCCAAATTAGGAAAGTCAAGCGCTACATGAATCCGGGTTGGCGGAAGAGATGTTTGCGTCTGCTCAGCCTGATTAGTGGGAATCTAAGATTGCAATCCTCAGCAACAACCTATTCTCAGTCATTCCATAGGTTCCCAGAATCAAACTACCCCCCTATCTCAACAGCCATCTAATCATAGGCATCTTGGCCTCTTTGACTTCAGCATTCGTTGGAGTCGGTTGGACTCTAATCATTAAGTTCATAAAAATGTGACTTACAGTATTCATCTTGTTTAAAATCATTGGACTCTAATCTATGTTCCTTATTTTCCTTGTCCAAATTTTTAGATCATGTTAACTTTTTTTAAATTTTATGCTCCTTTAGTTTGATTGTTTCTGTTATGAGTTTGTTAATATATTTGTTAATTTTAAGAACCACCAAAAAAAAAAAAAAAAAGAAGGTTTTTTAAAAACCGGTTTACTATAACTTTTCCTAATACCCCTTTATTTGCTTGTTTGTACGGGGAATAATGTTAGTTTCATCATGTCTTTCGAAATGGACCTCTTTAACACTTGAACCTCATCTAGCCTCCTACAGTGGAACAGAATATAACCTGAGATTTCCATGCGAAATTGCAATATAAGTCATGGTGAAGAAAGAAGTCTCCTTGCAATCCAATTGAAAGCAAATTGTTTGGGACTGAAAAATGAGATGGGTGTCCTGTTCAAACTAAACTTGACGCTAACTTTATGGACAGTTTTCCTCATAGTTAAAGTTAGTCTATTAAATCAACACCTATTCTTAACGTATGTGATTCTCATATCATATTATATATATATATATATATATATATATTATATATATATATATATATATATATATATATATTATATATATATATATATACTTGATATTCATCTTTTTGGTTCATCTTTGGTCTTTTTTTTTTTTTTTTGCAATTTTTTGCAAATAAAAAAAGAAGTCCATCACTTTTTACAAACAGAGGGCTATCACTTTTTCAAAAAATAAAAAATAAAAAAGATCAAAGATAAACCAAAAAGATGGACACAAACATTTTTCTATATATATATATATATATATATATATATAGCTGAATCCTTCAAAGAATTGGCTAAAATTGCGACAAGTGTCCATTTTGAGTAAATATGCTTAAGTGAAAAATGCGTTTAGGTTTAATATGTTTATGTTACATATATGCCATTTATTTATTTAAGGCTTGCACCAAAACAATCTCTCTCTCTCTCTTCTTTTTACCTTGTGCCTAGAGAAGCATAAATTCTATCCTCGTGGTGGTAGATCGATTTTTCAAGATGACCAATTTTTTAGCATGTTGGTAGACGATGAATGCCACCTAGATTGGTCATATTATTATTGGGAGATTGTTTGCACTCATGAGGTTCTGAGATATATTACATTGGACCGAGATACGCAATTTATGAGCTATTTTTTGAAGAGTTTGTGAAAAAGATGGGGACCAAGCTTAATTTCAGTATTGTCTACCACCCCTAAACGAATGGTCATATTGAGGAGGTGAATCAGAGTTGGAAAATATTTTGAAGAGTTTAGCAAGAAATAAGCCGCATAATCAAAGTTTGCTTATAATCGGTCAAAGAATAGAATTACTCAGCTAAGCTCTTTTGAAATAGTGTCTGGGCAAAACCCATTAGAAGTATTGGATTTGACACTCATTCCTTGTATTGGTCGAGTGAGTATTAAGGATGATAAGATGGCAGATTATCTCCGAGGAGTTTATGACCAAGTCAAGAAAGCGATATAAGATAGCAGTGCCAAGTATAAAGCACAATCCAAAAGACACAAGGTAACTTTGAGGTTGGTGATTTGGTTTGAGTTGTGTACACATGTGATTGTTTCTCTCTCGATGAGTATAACAAGCTATGGGAAATGAAGATTGGGCCTTGCCATATTCTACAGAAGATAAATGACAATGCATATTGGTTACGTTTTCCAAATCATTTGAAGACCTTTGAGTGTTCAACGTGAAGCACTTGACTCCCTGTTTTGTTGATGCTGACATAAACGACTTGAATTCGATGGTGAGTTTTTTCCAATCCGAGGAAACTGATCTAGGAGAATCAAGAAATGATTTTTTAGATACCGAAATAATGGTACTGGAATATCTTAACAAAGAAGATCAATACAAGAATGGAAAGAATTAAGTATAAGATTTGAAGATTATTTTTTGGAATAAGATCAACACAAAAATAGAAAGAATTAGACATAATTTTGAATATTATTTTTTAGAATAACACCTTTTTGCTTTGTCTCCAAGTTTATTGTTATTTTTGTAATTTTATTTTTTATTTTTCTCCAAGTATTTTGCTTGGGGAGCATTGATAATAGCTTAAAAATGTCTATTTTCTCTATTAAAATAAATATTATCATACTTTGTTTTATTTTAATTCTTGTATTTTATAGTTAATTTTAGAATAATGTTTAATTATTAATTTTAAGTTTAAATAATATATTTATGCTAGTAATTGTATTTTTTTTTATATAGGAATTGAAAAAAGAAAAAAGTCAAAATTAAAGTCCAAGAAGCCAAGTAAAAGCCAGCCAAAGAAAGGTTAAGCCAATAAAGAGGAAGAGCAGAGGTGTGCGTTGAAGACCAAGAAATAGGACAAAAAAACGTGGGCCCATGCTTAGAGGATTCCTAATGGAAGGGAAGATAGAATCCTAGTGAGAATTGGTTTTTTTGAGAATTAAGGCAGCACCGAACAGAGACGTGAAGGGGGTGGAGACTTTTTTGGGTTTTCTCTCACGAACAACCAGCAGACGTGAAGGAAAAAAAAAAATAAAGAGAACGAAAAAGAAAAGCAGAACGAAGAAAGGGAGAAGCAGCATCGCGCAAGAGATTTTTGTTGTCTTCTCGGGATCAGTTCGGCAGTTTCAGTTCTTTGTTTATTTTCTTTTAATTGTTGGAATTAATGTTTAGTACTTTGATTATGGAATTTATTTTCATAGTTATGAGTGGTTAAATTTCTAGTTAAGGCTAGGGGTAAAGCCTAATATTTTTATTATGTGTTCTCGAGACAATTTGTTCTTCATAGATTAATAATTAAATTTTGGGGATGATTTTAATTTGAGAATAGTTTCATGTTACAAGTTTATTTTGATTCATTATGATTTTTGTTTATATCAAATACTTACTTTGTTTGATTTGTTATGATTCGAAAATATAGTGAATGCTTAATTTATTGTAACATTGTTATAAAAATCAAATTCTTTCTCAACCCATTTTTAATTTAATTTATTTTTATCAGTGCCTAATTGTTTTATCTTCCGATTAGGAGAGTTGATGTCTCAGGAATACGTAATAGAATGCTAGGTGGATCCCTAAAGCCTTAGTATTTCCCATCAATTTTCTCAAACTCTTTTTAAATAATTTAGTTTAGTTGCTTTAATTTTACTTTATAATTAATCATCTTCATTGCTCCACTTTATAAGTGGAAAACAATTCAATTTATTTTTCTGCACAATAATAGGATTTTTACTTAGTGTCTACCATTCCCTGTGCATCGACCTCGTGCTTACCGAGACTTTATTACTTGCGATAGCCTACACTTGGGTTTGCACTCTTTTTGGCTCAACAAGCATTCAAAGCTTAGCCTATATAAAAGCATATAGCCTGTGTTATTTTCCAATTCAGCGTTGGAGTATCAATAAAATTTTAGTCTTTCGGAGTTATTATCTGTTTATCTTTAGGGCAACTAGTCTTTCTCTTTCTTAATCGTTATTTTCTCTCTTCCTAATTTTTCCTTACGGTCTTTATTTTTTAATTTTTCCACTACTATCATACGCCGTCAAAAAAATCCTAATTCTATCCGGTGTCAATCTCATATCACGACTTCTATACATTGAGAGAGGCTATGTTTCAATGGTTTGAGAGAAGTTTACCATTGTTCTTGAGCGGTTGAGCCTAAACAGATTCAAATCTTCTCCTTGTTTCATCCTTGCTATTAAACCATCATCACTCGTCAGGCCTTGTCATGTAAGTAATGTGTCATCAAGCTAACGAAAAATATTGTCTGGAAAATTTTATATTTGATAATAATTTGGACAGAACAAGAATGAAGATAATGATCAAATAAACATACATATATGGCAAAACTAAAGCAATACAATTGCATGATCAGTATCATCGGGGTACCAGTTCGGAAATTGTGTCATCATTGACTGAACAAAAGTTTTCCTGCAACAGACAATTTTCTTCCTCATTTTCATCTCTTTGAAGTGAAAAGGCAGGCTTTTTAGGCGTGTTGATGGCTCCAGTTTCATTCCTGAGCATTGAAGAAACCTCTAACATAGAAGGTCTATCAGCAGGGTTTTCTTGGACACATAAAAGAGCCACCTGCATGCATCTTAAGAGTTTACAAGAAGAAGATAAATCATCGAGTGATGGATCAAGAAACTCCCACCCTTTGCCCTCTTTCCACAGCTCATATGCCTGCAAGAATTACTCATCTTAATTGTAGCACAAATGGGGGACTTCAAATGACAATAACCTAAATCACAATAGTGATCTTAATAAAATCATAGAAAGTATTACCAAGTAACTTACATAGTCTAAAAGGTTCAAATTTTCATGTGTCCCATAATAACATGCAGTCCTCTTGCCACTTATAATTTGCAAAAGCAGAACTCCAAAGCTATAAACGTCGGATTTCATCGAATATATACCTTTTCTTACATATTCGGGAGGAACATAGCCACTATATAGCATGTAACAATGAAAATGATCAGTACTAAAAAGAAGGAAAAATAAGAAAAAAAAGAAACGTGTGAGATTTTTTCAAAAGGCATGCACTTTACTTACTATGTTCCAACAATCCGATCTGTGTTTGCTTCATGCTCATCCTTCCTGAAAATTCTAGCCATCCCAAAATCTGATATCTTAGGGTTCATGTCATTGTCTAGTAGTATGTTACTAGATTTTAAATCTCGGTGAATTATAGTAAAATTTGAGTATTCTTGGAGATATAGAAGCGCTTGAGTAATGCCTTCAATGATGTGAACACGTTTCTTCCAATCTAAAAGAAGCTGTCTAGTTGGATCTGCATCAATTTAAATTAATACTTGATTACTTATTAAAAAGTGTGGGGGAAGGAAAATCACAAATCAAGAAACCTCCTAGAGCTTAAATGGGTCTACCTTTGCTTATTTGAAGCTTAAATGAGTGTGCCATCCTCTTTGAGCCTCGTTGTGGAAAAGGTTAGACCCATTTAAGCTTTTCGATACAAAACTATGTTACTCAGCATGTATACATAAACTCTGATGGGAAGCATAAAAAGTTGCTGACCGAAAAGGTAGAGATCCAAGCTTTTGTTTGCCATGTATTCATAAATCAACATCTTTTCGTCCCTCTCGGTGCAATACCCCAAAACTCTGACTAAATTTACATGTTGTAGTCTTCCGGTAAGTGTGACCTCGTTTTTGAACTCTTCAAGGCCTTGGTTTGAAGTTCTTGAAAGCCTCTTTACTGCTATCTCCTGTCCCTTCCGTAATTTACCCTATGAAAACCCACACTCATTGTTAGTATTATCTGCCAAAGAGAGTATTAGGAGCCACACATTATTCACTCACCCCTATACTAGTGTCTCAGATATATTACTACCAGTGGAAATATAATGTTCACACAAACAGACACATATTTGCAACTGTCTAGCCCAATTTTTTTGGGTGCAACTATCAGCCCTGTTTGTTTAGACAAAAGAAGATGGTTACAAGAAAGGCTAAAAAAAAAGTGGTATTGTCCTATGCAAATAGTCAGTTGGGAGATGTTAGAAAGTTGTTGAGTGAAGCATAGTTCTCCCTAGCAGCAAATCATCCAAGGCACGAACAGAATGTATAACAAGGATATATAAATTAGAACAAGTGGCTTAATTGAGAAAATCCTTTTCAGAATCAGAACAATGAAACAAGGAGTGGAAAAAAGGTCAATCAGACAATCATGTTTTTTTTTCTGACAAGAATAGTGAAGTATATTCCAGTCTTGAAAAGAAAAAAGGATTTGGGAACTTGAATGAAGCGAAAAAGAAAGTGGATGCAGCTCAAGAAGAATTAAGAAATTAGAACCAGAAGGCAATGTTAGAAGCATAAGACTCGTAAATAATTGAGGATTAACTATGATAATCTTCGGCAGCTATAGGGTTGCTTATACATATTTGTCTTAAAGTTACACGATATGTTTAAAGGGAACTCAAACATATATGTTTAGAACCAGTTAGGTGCATAAATTACGAAGAGTAATGCACTCGGTGAGATTGAAAGGATTTTGAATATTGAAATAAAAGGTTGGAACCTTCTAATGCAGTTTGGACCTGCATTCAAATTTTCCTCCACATAGAGGATTAAACAATGGATGCAATTACGGAATGTTACCTTGTAAACAGGTCCATATCCTCCTTCTCCGAGCTTATTGTCACTCGAAAATTTTTGTGTAGCTGCTTTAATTGTAGTATAACTGAATTCTTGTAGATTAGAATCATTGCTGCCAAGATCTTCAGGAGCTGAAAGTTTGATTTTGACTTTATATAGTAATCTTTTGATGCCTTCTGCACAACCTGCAACCATTAGGAAACATAAGCGAAAGATGTCTAGTATCTCCACCTCTTATATGGTTGTTGTGTACTTCATTTCATGGTTAATTGTGGTCTCAGAGTAGAAAAATTAGAATTACCTCTCGACTTGATTACTCTCCGCCCTAAGTAACATATCATGGAGATCAGTATAAGCAAGGCTGTGACAGTTGTAGGCAGAATTATTAACAACGAAGGCCTCTTCTTATGTTGATCTTCACCTTCCTCTTGAGCTGCAAAGGTAATTCATTTATATTTATTAGAATGTCTCACGAGGATCTCTAACCATTTTTTCATCAAGTTTTGTTTCAACATATTAATTATGGTCCTTGGGAGAATAACAAGATGCCCTTGAGTTCTCTATACTGACAGGATGCATAATATGTGCAAATGACCCGAAGAATATAATGATAAGAATACATGGTTGTGATCAAATTTACAAACAAGGTTTTTGGCAACCAAAATATTAAAATAAACTTTGCATGGCCTAAAACCAAATTTATATTTGGAGCCAGGGTAGAGGAGACCATTAGCATTTTCACCATCATTAACTACTTTTCTAATGTGTCACACTCAGGCACTATCAATTAGAGAATTAATCCTTATATTTATGCTCAATCTCTGTTTCCTAAGGGAGTAAAATTTAATTAAGTCAGTCTCCAATATCTTATAGACACCACCAACTCATCTATCACAACATAAAAAGAAGTAGACCATATGGATTCCAAGTAGTAATTAAATTGAATTTGTACTACCTGCTCTAGAGAGCACCCAATTGTCGTCATTGCCAACTTGAAACACATTGTAACCAAGTAGCCCGTTCTGCTTTGCATAAGAAACCTTAGCTCTAATGGTCTCCACATCGTCGTAATTAATCCAAGTCGGCCCAATTGTGCAGGAACTGACCACATAAGTAGCATTGTACACAGAAGCCACTCCATAACCAAAGCTTCTAATGTACGATTTTATTAACTTATACCCCATGGAACCGTCCATTGTAACAGCCGGACCCGTCGACGGTGCACCCATTGCTCTGTTTTGGGGGTTCACCAGCGTCCACGCATAGCCATGAAAAGGCAACCCCAAAACCAATTTGCTAGGCGGAAAACCTCTTCTCTTCCACTCTTTTATACCATCATCCGTATTAGCCCCATTCAATGGGCCACGCAATGCCGCGTGAAAGCGCGTGACTTCGTCCTTTGTAGGCACGTAGTAATCATACGCTGTAACATGTACCCAATCCAAGTTCCTCTGCATCGACTCCATTGGGTAACTCTCTGAACCCAAAGCTGGCATGTAATGAACGGCCATGACCAAGAGCAGCCCTGCCTTGCTAGAATTTCTTGCCTCAGAATCCACAGCAACTCGCAACTCGTTCAAAAGGGTGCCTAAGTTTGTCATGTCAGAGCTTTTGCTTGGCACAACCCCAAAAACAAAAAGGTCTAGGCCGTGAAACCCATAAAGCCTAGCTGTTCGTATAGAAGATTGAATAAAAGAATTTCTGTAAGAGGACTGATTTGTCATTGAAAAGAAGGTTACAGAGTAATCTCTGCCAACCCATATGGACAAAAGCGTTGTAGTGGACGGGTTCTTCTGCTTTACAGTGTCGGTGAAGGTAGAGAATCGTTGCTCAGTGGAGGAGTTGATGGAGAGGTGGTAGGTTGAGGAGTTTATATAAGCGAAAGCGCATATTAGGTGAGTGTAAAGCTCGGAGTTTATGTCGGAAATGACGGTTTCGCTACCTGAATAGTAGTAACCGGCTTTGATCCAAGATTGTGGGGTTGAACTGTGGGATTTGAGAGGGAGAAAGAAGAGGAGAAGGAGGAAGAGGGTGACGAGTTTGGACGCCATTGAAGATCAAATGATATCCCCTGCTTTGGCTGCATTTGTCATAGTGTGTATATATTTGAGCAACACGACTCACGACTCGTCAATGACTTGGCCTAGATTTCGTTAGGGAGTTTCAGAATTCTAGCTCATGACGTGGTGACGTGGTGGGTCAAGTCTTTGCCACCATAGTATGGCTTTCACTTAGGTAATTTTTATTTTATTTTAGTTAATTTTTAATTTTAATTTTAATTACTAACTTTCTAAAATACTTATATACAGCTCTTTATTTTTGCTATTAACTTTTATTATTTTTTCTCAATAATTTTTTTTATTAATTCTTTATTGAGAGAAGAGTGGTAACTTTCTTTTTGCAACATTTGATGAGTATATAGTGCTTACTAAATGGTGAGCATTGTAGCGGCCTACCAAATTTTTTTGTTAAATTAGATAGCCAAATTTAGGTAGTTTTTCATCCAAATTTTGCATTCTAATTAGCCAAAATAACCTTTAACTAGTTGGGTGTAAATGTTAAAAATTTATAATTAGTAAAGTTATTAAGCAAAAAATATGATTTATCAATTTAGTTTGTTAATAGTTAACTTATTAACCATACATTTTTAATTATTTCATTAATTTTGGATTAGAAATACTATATATATTCTCACTCTCATACTCTCAAGTGCACACTCATTGACGTACCAGTAAAAATCACTTGAATTTTGAATAGTTCACTATTCAATTTTAAATCTAATTATAATTTTCGTTGTCATATTAAAAGATTTATACTTGAGATTTGAAAGTACGGAAGTGTAACATATATCATTATTAATTGTGACATTAGTTTGTTAAAAAACAAAAAAGAAGAAGAAGATCGAAAACTTGTAGGATTGAAAACTTGCATATATGGCAAGCTCTTACTTTACCATAAACTTCTTTTTTTTTCTTTTTTGTAAGTATAAACATTTTTTTTAGTGGTGAAGAGGTTGGTTACTTTTCTAGGAGTATCTTCTATACGTGCAAGAAAGTTGAAGAGATTAGAGAGACATCGAATTAAGGCTGTCTCTCTCAGGGACCCCATGCCATTTAATGGCTAAGTCCTTGGAAAAAGGATTATTTCTATTTCAATTTAATTATAAAAAAGACAGAATTTTTTTTCCAAACTAGGTTGGAGGAAGTTGTTCCAACCTAATCTATAAAAGTGTCATGTGTCCCTTTGCATGTGAGAATCACATGCATGTTTTAATTGAAAGGACAAAGTTGTAAAAAATTTATAAAAAATGCATATGCTATTCCAACTTTGTCCTTGCAATTAAAACATGCATGTGATTCTCACATGCAAAGGGACACATTACACTTTTATAGATTAGGTTAGAGGAAAAATCTGTCTTTATAAAAATGTCACTCACTTTTGTTAATGGACACAAATTTTCTCCAACTCGGATTGGAGGAGATTTACTCCACCCCTTCCAAAAAAATACAAAAATTATAAAAAAATTAAAAAAATATATTCAACTCACTTATGAAAATACAAGAAAAACAAAGCAAAAAAAAGAAAAAAAAAAAAATCATATATATAGCAATGTTACAAAACAAAAAACAAAGCAAAAAAAATAATTTTTTTGCTTTGTTTTAAGTGGGTTGAAATTCGCTGTATAATATGATTTTTTATTTTTATTTTTTTTTGCTTTGTTTTTTCTTATATTTTCATAAGTAAGTTGAAATATATTTTTTAAAACTTTTTTTTTTTTATAATTTTTGTCATTTTTTTGAAGGGGTTGGAGCAAATTTCCTCCGACCTGAATTGGAAAAAATTTTGCGAAACCGATTTTTCTCCATTTCTTTTGAAATGGAGAGGATCGTTTTACTCCTTTTTTGATTGAGATTTGGCAGAGCCCTTCATGATTAATCTGGTGTGTAGTCAACAGATTTGGTTATAGAAAGATAATTTCAAGGGGCACCTATTGTAAAGTCGACTAGTATTTGTAACAATATGTACTATGAAAAATAACTAGCATTCACAGTTGTCAATTAATGCGAACAGGGTCCTCTTTATTTTATGGTCACATTTTACTTTGTTGCATTGTTAATGGTGTACATAATATTATATTATTTAAAAAAATTTACCGACATAGCAACAAATTCATCATGTTGTGACAGTCTTGATGATTGGAATAGATTATAAGTCCTCCATATAATAAATCTATCATTCATCTTTGTCATTAGGTCTTCAATAGCTATCTAATTAGAATATCTTGAATCTAAATTAATAAACAATAATTTTATTTAGAGAAATTTGTTGCTTCATGATTAAAAAAAAAAAAAAAGGGAAGCTAATGACGTTGCATGACACAATTAATGTAAGCCTTGTGAGCTTTTTACCCTCCCCAAAGAGATAAAAAGAAGACCAATTTTCCATATTATGGTTGCTAATACAGAGAAGACAGATTTTTAAGCCTTACCAAGCCTTACCAAACTTGAAAGAAACTTTCACCATCCAAAAGAAAGAAAATACAAAATTCTCACATCAAAAAAGAAAAAACAAAACAAAAGAAAACAAAATTCTCACTTTCCCGTACAAGGCTGCTATTTTATTTTTCTTGCCCGTACAAGGCTGCTAACTGCTAACAAAATTCTCACTTGGATTTCTCTTTTGCTGAAAAATCAGATTGCCATCAATAGCGATGCCATTGGAGTGTAAGAACTTGTGGTTGGATTTTTCTAACAAGACTGGCATCAGGAAATTGTATGGACAATGACTCAACGACTCAATGACATCTTTTTCATGAACAGAATTCTTTTGTTCAGAAAAATCAAAGGTACATTATAAAGCCTTATTCAATGAGTTATGCATCTTTTGGACTTATTTTCACATGCACTGCTTTCAAGAAAACAGACTATTACATGCGTTATGCATGGGTTTTTTTCATTACAATTTAATTTTAAAAATCAAAATATCACAATCAAATACCAAGCAGCATCTCCTTTTTTTTTTTTCCTTTTTTCGTGTGCTGCTAAATGACTTGTTGTTTAGAGGCCTTTACTTGATGTTTCAAGGCCCTGCAACTTGTAGCCCATCAAAGATTCAAAACTACTTCTCATGAAGTAATTAAATTGTCTTTCAATGAATCTTTTTTAATGATTAAAAATATTTTGTTTACTTTAAATGACCTATTGGAAATAATTTAACTACATTAAAAGCAGCCCAATAATGGCCTTTCAATTTTTTTCAATGTAAATACTCATAAATAGCTTCTATTGGAGTAAGCAGCATTTACCACAGCCTAGAAATCAGCATTTTTCAATGCAAATACTCATACACGGCTTCTATGGAGAAGGATCCTCTCCGATTTCCATTTCATGACCATGATTTGAAGTTAGTGTATCTAACGGTGTATATAATTTCACATTAATTAATTTTCTTTTAAAAAAACACTCTAACATTGACTTCATATACCGTTAAATGCATTAACTTTAAATTCTGACCATAAAATAGATATTCTCAATTTTATTTGAAATGGTGAGAATCCTATTCCTAGGTTCTATCGGAGTAATTGACTTCATTTTTCAACGCAGATACTTTCTCTTGAGCATAATATACAATCTTTTTCTTCCCTTTTCCTCCCTCTTTTTCCTCCTCATGAGAGCCTCTACCAGTCTACCTCATACATAAGAATTTTCTCTTTTTCATTTTATTTGCATCTTCATCATTACTATTTGCCGTCAAAATCTTAGTAATTTCTATTTCATGCTCCATGTTTCCCCATATTATTTCCTATACTCTTTCTGCCATTTTTTTTCTTGTAAAACAATGTGATAATGGGTTCCCTTGATTACTTGAGTGTAGCTATTAAGTCAAATCGTCAAAGCATACTTGTCAAATGAGTGTAAGTGGATTCATAAATTCCAATATTTCTTTTGGTCCAACTGAAAAAAAAAAAAAAAAAAAAAAAAAGAAGAAGAAGAAGAAAGAAGGTTTGTGGTTTAATGCTTATATTATAAGCCTTGAAATTTTTGAAGGGTCTCTCACAAGTCAGATGTTAATAGCTACATAATGATAGCTTTTGGAATAGTTGGGGAAATAAGGAATATAGATCTCGAGATTGATAGTTTGTTTTGTTATGTGAATGCGGCTATTGGATTCATAAACAATAGAAAAGAAAATAAGCCGAAGGCCTTGAATTCACTGCGGAAAGTTTCTCACTTTATTCAATATGTTGTGTAATAATTCTGATTTTTTTTGTTTGTTTTTCCACTTTTGTTGCTGAGAATATGTGGGAAATAGTAAAGCTAGAAATTCTTTACCTTGAACTTTTTTTTGAGAAAAAAGATAGAAGGAAATCATTTTCATTAGTTTATTATTCTTTTCCAAGAAGATTCCTTAAAAAGGTTTTTAAAATTAAATTATAATGAAAAAAACTTGCACATAGCGCGGGTTAAAGGTTAGTTTTTTAAAGAGTAATGCTGCAACTACTCTTCACACTCATTTTACATTGACTGACGTGACATATTTTGAGTAACTTTTTTGTATTTCTTAAATGGCTGACATGGGAAGTCAAATTAAAACATATAACGTCATTCAATGTGAAATGAATAGAAAAAGTAATATTACTCTTTTTGAAAATGTACATGAGAATCACATACAAAGACATAAAATGTATGAGAGAATCATATGTTCTAAAGATAATTGAATTGGAAAAATTTTCTCCAACCCAATTTCAAAGAAAACTTTGTCCTAGCTTAGTGTGTGAGCTTTGCAACATAACTGGTTTTATATACCCCTTCCCTGTTTTCCCTTATTTGATTAAAAAAAAACTGGTCTTATATAAAAGAAGGAATGTATGAACTGAGTACAAAATGAGAGAGTGAAAGCAGATTAACAAAATAAGTCCCTCAAAACCCATAAGATGGGTGAAGGGTACACAAACCTTATAGGCCACTATTATACAGCAAAACAGTTGTAATAATTATCACAAAAAGCAAGCTATAGAACAAATTAACTACAAACAGTCTCACTCTTATTAGCTAACTATTTGCTATATCTTTTTTATGTCCTTAAATATGGTAATGTGTAACTGAGATTATAGTCCTCCTGCTTTAGAAGTTCTGTCATTATCTTGTGGCTTCAAACCAGATAAAAGCTTCAGTGCATCTTCCATTGATGGCCGATCAGATATCCTACTCCTGGTGCAGAGGAAGGCAACTTCAAGAACCAATTTTATCTCCTCTTGCACAGAGGGTTTAGAATCAACTTCGTTCTCATTGTAAATTTCTCTCAAAAGAACCTCCCTTGGCTTGCTGTGTATGCTTGTCCCCGCATCTGTCAACTTCCCATTTGTTAAAATTTCCACAATGATCTCTCCAAAGTTGTAAACATCCATGTAAAGCTCCTCTTTTATGGCATTGTTGAATTCACCTGTTAAAAGATGTTAGATTATATTATAAGATTTGACTTCAGAGATTTGATTGTAATTTCCTATAATCAGATTTGATTATATTCATATCTGATTTGATTTGATCTCCTACCTTTTAGGGTATCAGATTTGATACTATCTCCATATTTGTATTATTCTCATCTACCATGATTCTCCTATAAATATGAGCCTTTTGTATTGTAAACAACATCAAGGAATAAGAGCAAAATATTGAACCACGTAAAATTTCTTGTGTTTATTTTCTTTGTTCTGCTTTGTCTTTAATTTATTTTATGTTCATCTTTTCTTTCAAAAGACAAAAAAACAAACCTTAAGAAAAAACAAACCTTAAGGACTGCCTCTATTCCTGAATGGAGACAATGAGAATAAATAAAATCAATGGAGTCTTATATACGAAAAGAAATTGAACTTTGGAAAAATTCCCTTTCAAACGTCTTTCATGTCTCTGTAGGCAAAATAGACTGGTTTTTTATGCTCTGTTTTGAAATAGTAGAGATAATTTGCTATTCATGATTGTATGTTGTGATTGCCTAGGAATATTATTCTTAATGCTATTGACTTAACAAGCAATAACTTTCTTGGTTGGACCTATTGTGATTTTTCAAAGCTTATAAAGTATATGTACAGGTTGTTCAGACATATTCTCAACATTGGTAATCTTGGAATGTTTGGTGAAAGCTTTAATTTGTTTGTTTGACACAAGGGAATAAAAGCTCTTTCTAGAGAAGAATCCTCTTAACAGCTTTACAAGTGCGTTTGGCACTTTAATTTTGCAAACCAAAAAGTGTGAATTTAAGAAAATGTATTGTTTGAAAGTACATTTTTAAAAATTGCGATTTGAAAACATAGAAAAATTTGCGTTTTCAAATTTCTGGCAATTAGTATATGTTTCTAAAAATGCATGATATTAAAGGTCAAATTGTGATTTTACTAGATACTTAACTGCACTTTTACAAATGACATTTTGAAATCGCAAACCCAATCCGACATGTACTACATGAAAGAATAATGTTTAGTTATGCATACCTGTTTCCTTCTTGGAAGCTGTTGGAAATGAACCTTTATTCAACTGTACCGGATACTTGAAACCCAACTCTGCCAAATGGGGTTCCATGTTTTCATCAAACATTATGTTACTGGACTTCAAATCTCCATGAGGAATTGCTGGATAACAGTCATGATGAAGGAAGCAAAGTCCCTTTGCAATCCCAACTATAATTTTGTACTTGGCTGCCCAGTCCCTTTTCATTCTCATCTTCTCAGCTAAATTCCCGTTAGGCAAGTAATCATACAAAAGATAAGCCAAGTGCTTGTTGTAGCAAAATCCGAGTAATCTAATCAAATTCTTGTGCCTTGCATTTCCCATTCGTGTTATGAATTCTGACATGACACTCATTCTATTTGCTTCCCATTCAATTTTCCTCACCAAAACTGTTATACCTGTGGGCAGGACTGCTTTGCAAACTGAAGCTGATGGTGCTTGCACTGTTTCTGTGAATTCTGTAGAACTGAAGCTCCTCAAAACATCATTTGCTGTGAATCGAGGGAGTCCATGAAATGAGACCATCTTCCACTGGCCTTTAAATCCTCGTTGGAAGTAAATTATACCAAGCACTGATGCTGCAATGAATATAACCACCCCTGCGCACAGTAGCAGGACCCATGTAAGCTTCCCTATGCCTTTGCTTCCCAATATTGACACTGAAGCAGGACATGATCGGAGGGGTGCTCCACATAGCTGAGGATTTCCAACAAATGCACTGCTATCCATTGATCTAAACAACTTTTCTGAAGGAATAGAACCGGTGATATCATTGAAAGAAACATTCAGAAGTAGTAAGCTTGTAGAAGTACCAAGCTTCATAGGAATTGGGCCATTGAAACTATTGTGTGATAGGTCTAGGACACCAAGAACAGGAAGACTTGCAAGCTCTTCAGGTATATGGCCTGAAAAATTATTGTTTGCTAAATGCATCCTCTCTAGAAGCTGGCAATTAGAAACACTTTTAGGGACAGATCCTGATAAATTGTTCATGCTCAGTTCAATAACAGAAATGGATTTGCAAGATTGGAATGGAGGAATATTGCCTGAGATACTACAAGAGGATGCTGAAAAGTTCTGAAGATGTGCCAAAGACCATGTTTCTGAAGGGATCATGCCTCCTAGTTCTTGGTTGTTAGAGATATTGAAGTACTCAAGCTTGGAAGCTTGGGATATATCTGCCGGAATCCCACCTGTAAACTTGTTCCTGGACAAGTCCACGTAACTGATGTCAGAAAGATGGCTGAATTTCAAAGGGATCTCACCTGAGAATGAATTATCTTCAAGTCGAAGACGAACAAGTGAAGAACAATTTGAGA
The DNA here is from genome assembly GCA_900184695.1 of Betula pendula. Taxonomy (NCBI): domain Eukaryota; kingdom Viridiplantae; phylum Streptophyta; class Magnoliopsida; order Fagales; family Betulaceae; genus Betula; species Betula pendula. The sequence goes on from FXXK01000357.1 coordinate 318,790, forward strand.
GAGATGGAGAGAGACTGCCCGAAAATTGATTTGAAAACAAGATCAACTTAAATAGCATGCCTCCTGAGCATATATCAGGTGGAATGCTGCCAATGAAATTGTTTGTGGAAACATCCACCCACTTGAGCTTGGAGTTTCTGCCCAAGCTATGAGGAAGTGACCCAGAGAAGAAATTGTTCCATATAAGCAGAGTTTCCAGTGATGGAAGTTCTGCAATTCCTTCAGGGACAGTACCATTCATCTCATTGTACATAACACTGAGCAGTCTCAGGTTTTTCAACTCTGCAAAGCTCTCAGGTATCGGCCCAGAAATTTGGTTATCAGAAAGATCCAAGTCTGTGAGAGGCATGATTCTGCCCAACTCCGATGGTATCAATCCTGTGAGCTGGTTTCTGAATAGAAAAACTGATTGTAGCTTTGTTAGATTGGAGAGTTGCTTTGGTATTGAGCCAGAGAGATTTGCACCAGCAATATCAAGATACTGAAGTTCACCCATATTGCCCAATTCCCATGGAATACTTCCTTGATAAGTGTTGTAGCCAATTTCCATATGGGTGACTGTTTTGAGATTTCCCAGTTCTGGTGGTATATTACCACTCAGAAGATTTCCTGCCAGGTGAAGAAACTCCAGGCTCTTGAAAGAACCATATTCCGGCGGGATTGGTCCCTTGAAATAACTCCCAGCTAAATTAAGAACCTTGAGATTGTCAAGCTGGGAAACTTCAATTGGCAATGGCCCTGAAAAGCTGTTGCTGAAGGCATCAAACAGAACAAGGCTCCTGACACCTGATATCCCCCCAGGAAAGTGGCCGGAGAAATTGTTTCTCCTGATAACTAAGCTTCTTAGACTGGTGAGGTTGAAGATTTCCACAGGAAGCGGCCCAGAGAAAAAGTTGTGGCTGAGGTTGAGATTAACAAGCTCAGTGAAGACATTGAATTGCTTCCCTGTCATTACACCAGCAAGATTCTTCATAGACAGGTCTAAACCAATAACAATGGTTCTGTTCTTGTCACAAGTGATGCCAGACCAAGAACATGCATATACTTTTCCTGATCCTGCAGTTGCATTTCCTCCAGAAGGCACAAGCCAGTCGTTCAAACTGTGATAATCATCTACAAGCTCAGATTTTAGACTCAGAAGTGCTTCCGAGTAGGGATCAATGGCTGAGACTACAAAGATGAACATGGAAGCAAGAAGAAGATTGTAAGACAAGCACTGGAAAATCTCCATTGGAAATCGCAGTGCATGAGAAAGAGGGACAACTGTGAACACCCCAGAAAAGAGAACTGTCAGTTTATAATAACATAAATAGTATTTGTTTTGCTGAGCAAGGAATTCATGGGGACTAGAGAAAGTGAAGTTCAACTGTGTATAAAAGCAGGGAGAATGAGTGAATGGGTACTGTATAGTGTTTAGTTGATATATGGGAATATTATTGGGTTGCTTTGAGAGCAAGAGGGGACCTCCGTTTTTGTTTATTTGGATGGTGTTGGCCATTAGAGAATAAAGGTTTTATAGCTGGGGGCATCTTTTTCTTCCTTTTCACTGCAGAGAATCCAATAAGTTAGCATCCCTGCCTAATTTTGAATTGGTATTTGAACACTGTGGGACATGAAAGGAAATCATCAGTATCCATGTTTTATGTTTTATGTTTTATGCAATAATAAAAAGGATAAAGGTGTCTTGTATGGCCTATTTGGGTTGGATAGATTGAACCAAATTGCTGAATTTTAAGTAAGGTGGAGTATTATGTAAGAAAGGCATATAAGAATTGAAAATGATGGACTGAGATGTTGCCATTAGCTTCTTTTAACTATTATTTTATGTACAAAGTTTTTCTCCAAACTGAATTGAAAGAATTTTTTCCAACTCATTAATCTGTTAAGCTAACATGTGTTCAAAAAATTCTCCGAGCCGAGTTTAGACAAGAACTTTGTTCTTATTTTATTGTTACCATTTTCTTTTCCACGTCAATTATTTATGTGATCATGGTGCATAATGCATGGGGATAAAGAACGTGAAAGGAATATTATGGCATGATTATGTTACCACTGGAAAGGTTTGATCACAGTAATAGATTACACAGGTGCCAACTAAACGGCTATAAACTCATCCTTTTGTTTTTTGTTTCCTTGCTAATGCGCAAGTGAAAAGGGTTATGCCCCTATGTTTCTTTAACAGGGGTCTAGAGACAGCTGGATTTTCCTTAAGTTTACCAATTACAGTGTACAGTATGATAAAGATTGACCTTACAGCAAAATATCTTTGCCAAAGAATATTGAAGAGAAAAAAGAAAAAAGAAAAATACAAGATATTTGAATGGTTAGTATATATATGGCTTGAATATGGACAGCAAAAAAACTTATTCAATTCGCTTGTGGATTGTTTAAAAAACCGTCGTTCTTGGCAACCCTGTTCTTTTCTTGGCGTTGAGATGAAAAAGCCATTGGACCTAGCCAATTTTCCATTCCATTTTTAATTTATTTTATGATTTTTATGACACTGTTTAACTGTTTCGGGACAATTGATATTAGGGCTCACACCCCTTCCCTTTGTATTAGTGAAATTTTATCTTAAAAAAAAAACACACACACATACATCTGGCTTGAATAAGTTGCAGAGCAATATGGATTCAGATTCCATGTAATACCGTATATTATTTTTAGACCGTTCATTTCAAGATCTAGGCACCTCCAAATCACGCCAACAATGCAAAACAGAAAAAGAAAAGGTGGCTTGAGTGGTCGGCCGCCCCAAAAGGGTCGTTCCACCACCCCCAAAGGGTGAGTTGGCTACCTAATTATTTTCTTTCTTTCTTTCTTTTTATTTTTTATTTTTATTTTGTTTGTGCATTATTGCACCCCATACAATACCCTAAGAATTTGAATCCCAGTAATATCATGCAAGTAGAGGCCGGGCTGTATATAGAGACAAGGGTAAGCCAATTGGTAGGATTCACCAAGCTTTTGAAGTGACAGTGGCAGGTGAGAGGAAGGCAAAGCATAAAGACAAGGATTGTGATAAAAAGGAGTTGCCTTTTCCTCGATTTATCATTGAGCTTCCGCTTTTGGCTCCTTGAACGACAGAAAAGGTAACCCTTTCTTGACATGTGTGAACCTTGGCAGTGATTCCCCTCAGATCGTTGTACAAAATCCCAGATATATAACATAGTTTTAGGAAACATGAAAAATGTATAATGATGAAATGTGATGCCCAAAACATGCTTTTTGGATTGGTTTATTAGAGATCTTCCAGGGTCCTATGATCAACCACTAGGTACTAAATTCGATTTTCTGATACAATGTGTCAGTCACATAATTTTATGGATACAGATGTCACACGTGAACGGCTACGTGGTGATTCATATTTTAGTAATTGACGTGATAAATGTCACTCACGTAGGCTGTTATGTCATTTGCATATTACATTTTAGTGGCAGACGTAGTAAATACTGGATTGCCATTTTAGTTTATAAAGAATTTGTAGTAAAAGCTGTAGTACCTAGCAACATTTAAAGCCAATTTTTTTTTTCTTCTAAAATATAGAGTTGCAAACGTTCTTTCATGTGATATCTACACCCATGAACTTTCTTGAAAGAACCATTGTATACAATGTTACACAAGACGTATCCTCTTCTTTTTAAACCTAATATATATACTATATAATTAGTATATACCTACATATATATATATATATTATTTTTTATTTTTTTTTTTCTAAGCAGACCGAGCCGACACTGAAGTAGAATGGACGCAAGAAGCTTGTCCTGTAGAATTCAATACTGCGCGCACACACACACACACAATATATATATATTCTTTTTTTCTTTTTTTCTAAGCAGACGGAGCTGACACTGAAGTAGAATGGACGCAAGAAGCTTGTCCTGTAGAATTCAATACTGCACAAAATTTTTGTCCGTTGCTTTTATACGCTGCGAAAGGTTAGGACTAATGCCTGTCTATGCTTTAATAAATGAGCAAAAACAGCAAGGTAATCAATTTGTTTTTGGTACTCATCACGAGACAGGCCTGCAATTCTTCACAGTGCTCTCGTGACAATTTATTGCTATTGAATGTGAACAATTATATACCAAAACAAGAAAAAAGAAAGAGTCCACATTCTCTCTCTCTCTCTCTCTCTATATTGAAATTGTAGTCAATTCAGATAGCTAATGAGAGAAGGTTTGGATGAGATTTACTTATTCAAACAAGTTTTCGGACACCTCAAAATGTAGGTCCATTGGACCCTATCTGATTAATTGTCTAAATTGATTGCAATTTAGTTAGTTGAATTATAGCCAATTCATGTCCCTTTCGGATATGCCAAGTACAATTGAACAGCTAACTTGTCATAAATTTTAGGGAAAACTTTATTTACCCTCCTTAATGTTTTAACACTTTGCAATCATACCCTCAAAGTTTAGAAGTTGTAATGTCGGAATCTCCTGTTTTAAAAATTTGCAATGACCATGTTAGACCTTAAAAGATTTTTTTACTTTGTAGCCTCTACAGTTCACAGTCCCAATCGTTTAAAAACAACCAATTGTTTCTTTTTATTTGTGAGTAAGAGATCAACAAGGGTTCTTTCCATTGTCTAGCCAAATGGGTAGCCATAGCTGAAAGGGGCTGGGAATATTTCTTGAGTAAGATAGAGAGGCGGATCATTTTGCTACATTTTGAGCACAGAAGTTTGAATAAATGTAAACTTTTCTAAGTTTTCAAGAAGAGGAAAAAACGATGGAGAAGAGGATATAGATATAATTGGGGCTACTGTGAGCAAATCACCTTTCAAAATGACTTCTTCTTTTTTAAGGTACAAAGATGCTTTGCTGCAGGTTAGACAACCAATTGGTTGAACTCTATCAAAGATCTCACTAACTATTTCAACCTACTCTTTAGTGAAGATCAGATTTTTTTTGACAAAGTTTATAGTGTCTGTTGCTTGCCCTAACCACTTCAGTCAAAGGAATTAAGAAGAAAAAGATAGGAGAATTCCCCAAGAAATTTCCCAAAGACAGGATTTTGAAAAAGATACTGCACCAACCGTGCGGCCATAGGAAGGGGGAGAATCACATCTTTTTAGGAAAAAGAAGCTTGAATTGGATCCCATTTGTCAAAAGAGTAGTAGCTTATGCTTGATTTGATATCTATTACTATAATCATAAGAAAAAGTACAACTAAAAAAATATTTAATAAGAGTCATCACATAAAGCAAGCACCTTTATTTTTCCTTTTTATTTTTTATTTTTTAACTTTTTTATATTAGTGGGCCGCCCCTTTACAATCAGAAAAGACCTCTGCTAACCTTGAATAAGGACCTGCTGTGTATAAAATGAAGGCAAATTTGGACCTTCTCAGGGCCATAAAATAAGGGGTGAACATCTAGTCAATATATTTGGTGGTGCAGAAACTAATGAAGCAAAATGGATGTACATTCTACAAACAAAAACATCAATCATGCATTGCAGGTGGAGTTGGTAAAGTGATTGAAGAAAAAGAAGGGCTCTCTTGGTTTCTTTCTCTTCTTCAAAATCCGTTCATATTACTGTTTTTGTTTGCTTCAATGACCAAAGCAACAAAGTGACAGCACCATGGTGGCAACACAGGAATGTTGATGCAATCTTAACCCCATGCCACTGTTACCCCAATCAGCATCACTAATGATTTATATCCCCACTTTCAAATAATACACTAGATTTGAACAAATAAATCAGTGTAAATGTGATACACAAGAAAGTTAGTCTCACATTAAGAAGATGAATTGCACACATAAAATAAGTGGAATATATAGAAATCCATGAGTGCTAAGTCACATATTTGTTTTTTATTATGTGAAACTAAGCTTTATAAGCGATTCAAGAGAGATCCAATTGCAACTTAACTAGCTATTTTGGAGTGATTTTTCAGATGTGGTTAGTACTTTCTGTAATTGCTTACAGTAAGTATTTCAGAATGCATGACATGCATGTCAAAATATTTATTAAACTATGGCTCCATTTTGTTTCAACAGAAAAATGTTTTCCCTATTTTCTAGTGTTTGGTACTACTAAAAGTTTTAGTTAAACTGAAAACATTTTTAGTTGACCAGGAAAACCTCTTTTCAGCAGCATAAAATGGTTTCCCTTTTTAATTTATGTAAACCATTTTCTGAATTTGATCTTCTCTTTCTCAACCCACAATACCTAACATCCTTTTCACAAGCACTCTCTCTCGTAGTTCATTCTTCGTTACCAGCGTTGGTGCCTTTTCCGTCTTATTTTCCATACGAATCAGATGTTGAAAAATGTTTTCAGCTGAAAACATTTTTCAACAAAAAAAACATTTTACGTTGAAACAAATGGAGCATTAATGTATTAAGACAGTCATTTCTACGGACCAAATATTTATTTAACTAAATGAAGTCAGCTTGCAATACCATAATATCTACCTTAATACAAATTGAAATAGAAGCCAATTGATATGATTTCAAAGGAACTAGCTTGTTGATGCCCCAGGAGACTATTACTGATGAGACTGCGAGGAAACTAGTTTCCCTGTCAACTAGTCATTTCCTAGGTGATTGATCCCCATGCATGCGGTTATGTTATTCTTATAGTACAACAAGAGCCATTAAGAATACAAAAAAAAAAAAGGCTGGTATTTTAGGTTTAAAGAATCTACAATCACCACAAAGCAGAAATTGATTAGAGTCAAGATGATAAAGAGCCAGGAGGTCAACCTAAATGGAAAGGAAGGGCAAATACTATCGACAATTTTATCAAAGTGGAGAAAAAACCAAAATTGAAACCGCTTTAGAGCTTGACACGGCAGTTCTTCACATACAACATCAAACATACTGGAATCAACTTCTGCATGCCTGACTTTAAAGAAGCTTGAATAAATGATGAAATTAAACATCTTTGCAAGGAAGTGATTGTCCTTTTACAAACTAATCCTATAAAGTGAGAATAAAGGTAATTTCATGGGTTATTCAATCACAATGGTTATTTAGAAAAAACAAAAATGCGAAATAATGTAAAGCAATGACAGAAACCGTAGACAAAAAAGGAACTAAAAGGATAGTTAAAAGGCCCCATATAGGTAATAGCAGGAATCAACTCAACTCGGTAATAGTCTTGAGCAAGGGCGGAACCAGGATATGTGCTATGGGGGTCAAACCTATAAAGCTATAAGCACATAGCATTCAAAACACGCATGCGGGGGCCGGTCAAAAACAAAAGAAAACTTCTTTTTTTTTTGGGGGGGGGGGGTGTTTACTCATAAAAAATACACTCTTACACGTAGGTCCGCCCCTAATTTTGAGTCACTTACGCCGATGACCATGTACTTTTCATGTGACCCTACTCACTTATCCGAGTATATGAAAACCTAGGAGTACAATGTCAATCTCTAGCATCTAATAATTTTTTCTTTGATAGGTAAATACACAACTCTGAGCACCCACATGGGAATTGAACCCATGACTACACCCTCGACCCCTTTTGAGGGGAGGAGATGCCATTTGGTCCAAGGACTATTGGCTAACAATAAAAAATTAATCACTGAATATGTCAATAGGGCAAAGTTGTCAACCTCAACTTGGCTGCTAAGGGAGAAAAAGAAAAAAAAAGTGGTTAGCTTTTTTCCTTATAATGGGTCATTTTCTAGCATGCAAGTCATTTTCAAATGGGTAAGTAATTTAGTCTCGAGGATATTAAGTGACGGACACCAAAGATGCAAAATTTAAAAGCTAGGCTGCAGAATTTATGAAAAAATAAAAAAGCCTCAATCTTTTATGGTCTATGCAGACAACAAATGTTAATTAAGGTGGTAGATGCATGGTTGTGTAAGAAAGCTTACATAGTTTTGAGTTTTTCTACAGGCTCCAGAAAACGGCAATTAGTTAGATTCTTGAGGGTTTGCTAGTTCTCCTTGTGCTTTCCTTGGAAGCCTTGGGGTTTTCTTCTGTAAGTTTTCCTAATGAACTCTCATGCTGATCTTTCAATAAAAACCTAGAGAATTTACAAAAAGAAAAAGAAAAGATTTAAGCTGAAAATTTGGACATATGGAGTCTTTCTTTTCATATCTAACTTGATTTTAAATGTCAAATCTCCTGTGAAGGTATATACGCTATATTCTACATAGACTGGAAAACATTGGAAAAAGGACCCCAATTAACTTAATAGCATCAACCATGAGTAAGAAATGTTGGCATACGAAAATCTCAAATTTCAAAATGTACAGCAAAGTTACCTCCTGTGTACTAGGGTTGCGCCCCTCTGCGCTTTGTTTCAATATATAATATCCATTATTTATCATAAAAAAAAAAAATGTACAGCAAAGTCGAGCCTCACACGATTTAGTCAAACAGTACCAAGAATGTACTCAGGCAACTCTGCCTCTTCCTTCCCCTGCAAACAAACAGCTGCCAATATCTAGATGTTTATAACATGCATGGTTAAAATTACCATGATTTCATATGTCCAAATTTTCAGCTTAAATCTTTTCTTTTTCTTTTTGTAAATTCTCTAGGTTTTTATTGAAAGATCAGCATGAGAGTTCATTAGGAAAACTTACAGAAGACAGGCAGTGGAGAAACATGTACAATAGTAATACTAAATATTACCATGATTTCATAGTACTTGACATCCCATTAACACATTCACCCTATAAATATATGCAGTGATCATCAACATGCCTAACACAGGCAAGACAAACCTCCAGAAAGTTGTCTTAAGTATTTGCAGGCCACAGCTTTCCCCAATAAGCAAGCTTTTGTTCCAACTGCATGCTTGACCATCCAATACCCCTCTACCCCTTAAAAACCATTTGTTGCTCAATGCTATCAAGGGAAAAACTGACATAAGCCAACGAAATTTTGCAGAATCTTTATACTTTGAGCATTTCATACCTCAACAATACTAGGAATTAGTTTAAATCTTGCATCCTGAAACATGTCACTTCCATTATATATAATTTCTTAAATTTTAATTACCATTTTTAAATTAAATTATTGAAATTTTACTACATATTTCACTTCTAAAATATGTAAAAATTTGATAAATTATGAATTAATAAAAGTGATAAATGCTAATATGAGAAAATCTTTATCAACTGATTTGAAAACAATGGTTAAAATTTAAGAAATTGCATATGGTATAATATTCTAAAAATTGTAAAGGATTCCCATCGAGAAAATTTTCCAATCATCATTTCCCATTAGCCATCTCAACCATTTTACTATTTACTACACTTAAGAAATAAACGAATTTAATAGATTTTTTGCTCAATTTTTCATGGACCCAAATTATAATCCATACGAGTCAAAGAAAAAAAAATCTAATCCCCTAATTTTTATATAAAATTATACGATGAGTGTTTAATAAAAATAAAGCTTAAGATTTTAAAAATCTAATAGTAGATTTCCTATTTAAAATTATAAAATAAAAAAAAATAAAAAAAACCTAAAAGGCTACCAAGAAAAGTGGAGTTTAAACTTTAAAGTGATATGTTTGGCCTTTGAAAGATTTTTGGGTGTGAGCGATATACACCTAAGTCCGCTTTTCCGTGAGGGTTTTGTATATTCCATCGCTCTCTCCCGCCTCCTTCGCGCGCGCTCTCTCAACTTTCTTCTTGGCCTCTGCTTCGCCGTTGTCACCTTCGGCATCTAACTCGCCGGTGAGCCGGTCTACGCCCCCTCGTCTTCTTCTCACCGCCACCACTCTGCTCCATCTACTTCCTCTGCTGCTTCTCATCACTGAAGGTAAGCCACACTGGTCACTTAGATCTTTATAGTTCCAAAACGAGAAGTATTTTTTGGGAATTATGTTGTAATAGTTCAGGTCTGAACCGAAGCTTCTCTGTTCTCTCTCTGTAAGCGTCTTTGTGTAACTTTGTTATTCTGTTCGCCTTGGTGGGAACGATCTCTTTGCTTTGAAATTGCAGAGTTTTTAAGCTTTTGATCTATGAGAATGTAATTTAAAAAGGATATTGTTAGATTCAGATTTTCGTGTTGGGTTCTTGCTCATCACAGGCATTTTCTTTGTCGATAATGGTTTTGCTTTCTTTGTTTAGCTGAGTTCATTTTTGGAGTTTCTCATGCAATTTATTTGATTTTTCTTTATGGGTTTTGGTCTTGGCTGTGAAAGAAGAAGTGGGTCGTTAGTATTTTGTACAAGATTCTTGTTATCGTATGTTTTGTGAGTTTTTAGGGGTTATATATTGTGGGATTTGTTAGTATAATCAGGTCGAGTGGGTTTTCTTTTGCCCTAGTTTTTCGTTACTTGTGGTTTCTATATCTTTCTGAATTAGTCTTGGTTGTTTGTAATTGTATTATGGCTGACTATTTTTTTTTAAAATGGATTTTGTTCTTGGAAGTAATTGAAGATAGGGATTAGATATATTTTTCTACAACTCTCTAGTTTCTAGTTGTTAATGAATTTGAAAGTATCTTTGTGGGAATAATTTTTGACTTTCTATCATGTTTGATTTTTCTTTATGCTTTTTGGATGGTCTTGAAGATGTTGGCTGGTTTGTGTCTAATGTTACATATTCTTACTGTTATTATTATTTTACTTTTGTTTCTTTTTTATTTTCAATTCTTCTTTCGTTTTTTCCCCACCTCTGTTTTAGATGGAAAATGGGAAGAATGGGGATGGTCTTGTATCTAGGATAAATTTTCCAGAGTAAACGGGTCAAGTTTTCTTCTCCCCTACCTCCTCTGTCTCCTTCCAAAAGAAGAAATAATTGTTTTGATTAAAGATTGTATTTGCTTGTTTGTTTCAAGGTCATTTTTATAAGTTGCTTTCCTCTCTATCTTCTTAAAAGTTGATTAAAGATTGTATTTAAAGGTCTTGGGCTTTGCTTGGCTGGATTATAGTTTCTTTTCATTTTCTTCGGTTTCTATGTTGGAACTCCATTTTCTTTGGAGCACAAGTTGCACAATTTACTTGTTCTCTTATTAAAGTATTACTTTCCGAAATTATTACTAGTTAGGTATTTGGATGCTCCCATGGTATCTTAATGGGTTGATTATGTTTCATGTATATTCTTTGGGGTTCTGATAGCTGGAAAATGATTCTACCAGTTCTCTCTAGACCTTTTCCACTCTTCGTATTGTATAATTAAAAGGGTTCTCATTAGTGTTTGTGATCACAGATTGTTGTTCCCTAAACCAGAACTGCTTTTGAAAACCACGAGCATGTTGCTGAGAGGCAACATCAGATGGTGGGCATTTAGAATATTTTTCTATAGACAATATTTAATAATCAGATGATTGTAAACCATTGGACTTGAAAACAACCTTCAATGAATTTAGATGGCTTGCAGTATGGAGCAATATGATAATATCGTCTATATATCATATCAAATATCGTCTACATATCAAATATTGTCTACATATCAAATATGATCTCCTCTGGTCAAGTTGTAGTTTATATTTAAAAGGCAGAACATCACATAGACTTAGATGGCTTGTAAAAGATATGCCCTTTCTATTGAATTTTTGTACAGGAATAATCCCTTTGAATTGAGTAGGTTTCAATTTTTTGGAGTGCATTTAGTCAAAGAGATTGTAAATAGAGATATTTGGAAATTCTTTCTCAAGTGAAGAGAACATACAGAAGTGCAGAAAATTAGCCAGTAAACTCCATTACAAATTTTTAGATGATATTTGTTAATTTGTATGGCATAAATCACATACATTCTTTTTTGTTTTTTTTCGCTTTTGGGGTGGGGGGCGTTTAGTAATTAATGAATCTAATTGTCCTGCCATGGCTTCTGTAATTTTGTTTTACCCTCTTCTTTTCACAAAAATTTCAATCTCATGTGAGAAAACAAAGATTGAATTGAAAAAAAAAAAAAAAGAAAAAAAACGTGTGTTGAGGTGAATGAAAATTATGAATAAATAAGAATATTTCAATGGAGTAGAGAAAGATGTAGAGAGTTTGATGTGGGGTGCTTTTGGGAAGTGGCTAGCTAAACTAGAAAAAGTGAGTTTTCTATTCAAATTTTAGCTAAAGAATAGCTAGTTAACTAGGAATTCTCAGCTTCAACACAATAAACTCAGCATCTCCACCATCTCAAACACACCAGCTACCTTTCCGCTTTTGCATATCTCCTACATTTACGGCGTGAATCATGGAAGTCATGACATTCGAATAAAGAAAGGAATTGGTTTTTTTAACTATAGTTTTGTAAAAATCAATTGCAGAGTTGTTTATAGACTCATTGGATTGTGATTGTTTGTGATAATTATATTTTTCATTTGGTTTTATAGTGGTTTGCAGAGAGTTATTGGAGAAGATGGAGCATGGGTCTGTCTCAGACAACAGTAAATCAACATTTTCTTTGGTTGATGAGGATCACACGGTTGCAAATGCCCTCAGATTCACCTTGAACCAAGAGTCAGTGCTCTCTGATTCTTTAATAAAAAAAAAATTATTTAATATTCATTTTTATGATCTAATTTTGTTTAACGTCTCTGCTTTATTTACATTCACTGTCAATTGAGCAATGTATCTTGTTCTACTTCTTTCTGGGTATGTGTGAAGATGGCTTTTTGAGCTTTATTTCATATTCAATCCTGCCCATGGGTCTCATATATGATTATTTAGAGACAAAAACAAAATGCTTTTCTGAATCTTGAGCTAGTAATGGAGTTTAATTTGTAGTCCCAAATAGTGCTACACAATATGAAACCTTTTTTGCTTAGTAATCTAAGCATGTCATGCAGATGTGTGTTATAGAGCTAAAAGCTTGTTATGGCTTGTGGGTTCGTGTGCTGTACTTTCTCAATTAATTGTCAAAGTTTTGCACCAGTTTTTGGGTTATTTGTTGAGTTAGTATTTTTATCTAAGTATATCATAATGTCCTCTTGCAGTCCAAGGGTTTCCTTCTGTGGGTACAGCATTCCTCATCCTTCAGAGAGTCGAGTTAATATTAGAGTCCAGACGACAGGTAAGATCTGGCACACTCTTGTCTCTAGCAACATATTGGTTATCTTAAATGAGTTTTGTCTGGAAAATATATTTCTTATTATCTTGGCCACAACAAAGACTAATCACAGCTGCGTGTTGAATGGGACAAAGATAGTTTGTCAATCAACCACCTTTCCTCCCCTTACCAGAAAGCGGATCTGATCTCAAAAGCCAGGAAGCCACTGTCTCTATCTCCATCATCAGCAGCCTCTCTCTTCTCTGTCCTCAAGCACCACCTAACCGAAAGTTGCTTTTTCTCTAATCCATCCCTTCCCTTAAAAGCCAAAACCACAGTCTTTCTCTTTATTCTATGACCCCCGAGCCTATCCCTGATGTTCAATATAGTGGTTTTGATGATGATAGATGTATGCACCCTGCTACTGATTTCTTTTACTATTGCAGCAACCTGTTTTAACTAGTTGCTCCCACTTTCGAATAATTCAGTAGGGGTATTAAAGTTAGATATTTGTCTATGAATTGAAAATCAATTGTTCTGTGGGGCATGCATTATTCTCTTATCATAGATATAATTGGCCCAAGTATGTACTTTAATGCACTCATCTTCCAGTGTGCTCTAAAGACTTTATACTCCTATATAGATAAATACCTTGTAAGCCTATAATATCCAAAATCATGATATGCAATATATCAACATAAATTTCTGCAATCCCAAGTAGTTGGAATCGGAGCACATTTTATCTCTTGTAAATTGTCTTGCAATTACTTACTGAGGAAAATGATGAGGGCAAAACATTTGTTGTTATTTGTGATGAGATTCTCTCCTATATATTCTTGTCAAGAGTTCAGTCTTTAAGGTGGCTATGCATTTAAGGTGACCTATGGTGGCTATGCAGCTGATGTGAAATTGGAAAATATTTTGGTTCTTGTGATGGTAATTTACAGGTGCTCCAGCACAAGAGGTATTGAAAGATGCATGCCAGGATCTGATGATGATGTGCCAGCATGTGAGAAGCACTTTTGACAAGTCTGTTGCTGATTACAAATGAGAAACCCCTAGGGATGCAGATAGTGACTGATGATGTTGACAAGGATAATGATATCATTGATATGAAACAGAATTGAACTTTTTTAACTTTTTTGTCTTTCCTTTTTTTTTTATAAGTAAATTTTGGCTTTCCGTTCGATAGCATCCTCTTTAACCATTGTATACAACGGGTACACAAGATGAATCCTCTTCATTTTAAACCAAGTTGACATTGAAGTAGAATGGACGCAAGAAGCTTGTCCCCTATAATTAATTCAATACTGCACAAAATTGAAGTCCTATGCTTGTTTATGCTGCGAAAGCTTAGGCCTAATGCCTGTTGTATGCTTCAATATATCAGCAAAAACAGCAAGGTTATCAATTGTTTGCTACTCATCACGAGAGAGACCTGCAATTCTTCACAGTGCTCTCGTGACAATTTATTGCAATTGAATGTGTAGAATCATATACCCAAAAAAAAAAAAAAACAAAGTCCAACACTCTCAAGTGCGGATTGTTAGATTTATTTAATATAAATAAATAAAATAATTATTTTGGATATTTCAAATAATTATGAATTATATTTACTTTAAAGTTTTAGTGGTTAAAAAAGAGATTAAATATGTTATTTAAGGTTTTGTTGTTACAAAACAATTAATATGATATTATAGTGTCCATTAAAATTGGTTTTGGTGGTTACATTTTGTGACCATTAGATCAAATGATTTTGGATCATTGGATGTGTTGAAAAATCATTATAAATATGACCCTATAGTCATATGCAAAGATACACAAGCATATAATTTCTTTATTATTTCTTACAAATTTCTTTTGTGCAAATTCTCCACAAGGGTGTTTCTTGTTATTCTAGAAAGTTCTATTCTAGAGTAGCATTTGGGCTTCATTGTATCCTGGGAACTATTTTGTCAAATCCCTTAGCACTAAGAAAGGGGACAAAATACGTTCTAAAGATATTGTCATTGTGATCAAGCCTTGAAGTCCTAATTATTTTATTACTTATTTTTATTGCCTTCATATTTCCCTATTTTCCATTATATTTATCCAGCAGTTTAGAACGTATTTTGATATATGGAGGCATTGTCATCATTTAGAGTGATGAATTAATTAGACTTTATCTTGATCGCTTTGACGAGCAAAAGAATATTTTTTTCATCAATTTTGTTTTATATATTACAAAGTGAAATTTTATATATATGCTTTAGGACAAGAATTTTTTGCTAATTAAATTTTCTTGTTCTCTAGCAAATATCTTTTCATTTTTCCTCTTAGTCTTTTACACTAAAATAGAGAAGGTGCGAAAGTCACACAAAAGACATTGTTTGTCATATAGCTGAGAGATGCACGGAAAAAAGAGGATTTTCTCGGAAAACTTAATTGGCAAAGAAAGTTGAAGCGGAACACCCAGATATATCAAACATGCTCATATTCTCGAGTATGCGGAGGTATGATGATTCAAACATTTGTTTGCTTTTTTTTTTAAATAGTACTACAACCATTGAGCAATAGAATTGGTTTTAGTATGTATTTCCTCATTGTTTAATTATATCATAAAAATGAATATAATTGAAAGTAGCTATGTAAATGAAATTTTCTGAATAATTATTCCATGTAATTACATGCATAATATTGATGGTATAGTTTAAAATTATTGGATTTTCTTTTGTGCTTAAATCCAATATATATATTTTAATTGTTTTCTAAGAAATTTTAAAATATGCCATTTATAATTTTTTGAAGATGCATGTTATAATGTTTATAATTCTTTATGAGACATGACCTTAGTATGATTGCACATAAGGCACATATGTTTATTTTTATTATTGAATCATGTGATTATGATTAGCTAAGCATTAAGGTCATATTGTGAAGATGAATTTTTTGTAAAATGTGTTTACAAATTCATGGAATAAATTCTCATTACATCTAAACAAAATGACTTGGACTTTCTAAATCTTTGACGAGATTGAAAGTGTGGGGGTCTCTAACTTATATTGGAAGATTGGTTTTTAAAAGACCAAGATTTAATTCTAAAAATTGTTTATATATGTTTTAGTGGTTATTCTTGTAATAACATGAAATGATATATTTAAATTGTTGGGTGGTGAGAAAATTGAGGATATTACTTATACTCCTAGTAATTTGATAATAATATTTATATTATCATTTATTGGTATGGAGTAACCCTCAATGAATAGAAGATACTAAAAGTTTTTCTCCTAATTTTGACATGAATAATATGGAAGAGACTGATGTAATCCTACAAATCATGATTGTGAGGATAATCTATGGTTTACCCTTGACACAATCTCATTACATTGAGAAAGTGATCAAGAAGTATGGTCATGAAGACCAAAAGCCAGTCTCAACTCCATATGATACAAGTCATTGGAAGGTTTAAATCACAACTAGAGTATGCTAGTGTGATTAGAAAACTAATATATGTTATACATTGCATTATAATTGATATAGCATTTGCGATTAGCATGCTAAGTAGATTTACTAAGAAATCCAGGTAAAGAGCACTAGGATGATATCCCCAAAGTTCTAAGATACTTGATGAAGACTATTAATTATGGTCTACATTATCAAAGAGAACCCGTTGTATTAGAATGATACAACGATGCAAGTTGTAGAATCTAATTCTAAGTCTACAACATTAAAGAAGCAAACATGTATAACTCATTCCACTATGGAATATGATTTTGTTGCTTTAGCAGCTGCATGTAAAGAAGCGAAATGACTTATAAATTTGTTGGTAGACGTACCACTTTGGGACAAAGCCATTTCCTGTTGTGACGATTTATTATAATAATAAGTCAACCTTGCGAGTAGTAACAAGCAAGATGTAAAACAATAAATCAAGGCATATTAGCCAAAGGCACAATTAAGTGCGTGAATTACTTGATGATGAAGTAATCACAGTTGAATATGTAAATCAATCCCAAAATTATGCGGATCCGCTAATAAAGGGCATTGTAGGAAAAATGATTTACAAAACATCTAAGGGAATAAGGTTAAGGTCTATAAAGTGAAATCACCTACGATGGGAACCCAACCTCGATTTTGAAATATAGGCGAGGTTCAATGGGTATTAACAAGTCGATAGAGTGATTATGATTAAAAACACTATAAATTTTAAAAGGACTTATATCCTTTTAAAACATCAATTCCATATAGATGTATTATAGTGTTATAATGTTTCTAGAGATTAAAGGATGAGTTTAACTCTTAATAAAGTTCATAGACAAAATTGTCGAGGTGAAACAGGATCACCTTAGATGAACTTACCTATGTGAGAGTGGAAGTGGGGCCGCTTCCTATGGTATTGACCATACCTAGAGCTCTCATGAAACTGGGATATTGCACAGGGCCATAAAAGTGCAGGCAAAGAGAAACACCTGGAGAATCAGAAAATAAACGCGTGTGATATATCCGACTAGTCTAATAGGGTCATTAGTTCAAGATTCGTTCACTGATCACCTTGACATAGTCTTGATATATTTACACTAGGTGAAGGTTCAAGTCCAAAAGACACCTTCATTGAAGCGACTTATTTTCGTCAAAATGCACAAAAGTTTTTATTTTACTATTTTCAAAATTATTTGAAATAGTGGGGGATTGTTAGATTTATTTAATATAAATAAATAAAATAATTATTTTGGATATTTCAAATAATTATGAATTATATTTACTTTAAAGTTTTAGTGGTTAAAAAAGAGATTAAATATGTTATTTAAGGTTTTGTTGTTACAAAACAATTAATATGATATTATAGTGTCCATTAAAATTGGTTTTGGTGGTTACATTTTGTGACCATTGGATCAAATGATTTTGGATCATTGGATGTGTTGAAAAATCATTATAAATATGACCCTATAGTCATATGCAAAGATACACAAGCATATAATTTCTTATTGTTTCTTACAAATTTCTTTTGTGCAAATTCTCCACAAGGGTGTTTCTTGTTATTCTAGAAAGTGCTATTCTAGAGTAGCATTTGGGCTTCATTGTATCCTGAGAACTATTTTGTCAAATCCCTTAGCACTAAGAAATGGGACAAAATACGTTCTAAAGATATTGTCATTGTGATCAAGCCTTGAAGTCCTAATTATTTTATTACTTATTTTTATTGCCTTCATATTTCCCTATTTTCCATTATATTTATCCAACACGGATTCCACCTACTCAAATAGATAAACTCTATTGGGCTCTCTCATTAACTGTCCGGATTGATTGCAATTTAGTTAGCCAAATTACAACCACTGTCCGTCCCTCTTGAAAATGCCAAAGCACAATTGACAACAAAATTTTAACAAATTTTATTACAAGGCAATTCTAAGTCACCCATAGAATGCTTTTCTTTTTTCACTATATACTTTTCTGGTTGGGGTTAAAGGGTTGAATTCAAATCCCACCCTACTCTTATAAATATCATTAGAGCCACGTTAGACCTTAAAAGAAGTTATTACTTCGTGGCTTCTACAGTCCCAATCGTTTGAAAAACGAGACTCCTTCCCACTCTAGCCAAATGGATAACTGAGATGGGAATGCTTCCTGAGCAGGATCAAGAGGCGACTCATTTTGCCACATTTTAGTCGCATAAATTTACACTTCTTTGAACTTTCCTAGCTTTTCAAGAGAATGTAGGGATTGAGCAAAGGAAATCAAATATTATTGGACTATCTTCCAGTCAATAGTGAGCGGTCGATGATTCGATGACTAGGATAACTGTGAGCGAATCACCAATCACCTTCTAAAATGATATTTTTTAAGGTACAATGATGCTTGCTGCCAGTTAGACAACCAATTGGTTGAACTCTAGCAGCAAAGAGCTCTCTAACTACTTCAACCTACTCTTTAGTGAAGATCAGACTTTTCCTAGATAATGTTTCTACTCTTTGTTGCCCTAACCAATTTAATCAAAGGAATTAAGAAGGAAAAGGTAGGAGGAATTTCCCAAAGACAGGATTTTGAAAAAGACACTGCACCAACCGTCTGGCCATAGGCAGAGAGAGGAACACATCTTTTTAGGAAAAAGAAGCTTGAATTGGATCCCATTAGAGTCCAAATAGTAGGAGCTTATGCTTGATTTGATATCTATTACTATAATCATAAGAAAAAGTACAACTACAAATATTTAACAACAGTCATCACATAAAGTAAGAACCTTTATTTATTTTGATTTTTTCCTTTTTGTTAACTTCTTTATATATGTGGGCACCCCCTTTACAATCAAAAAGACCTCTGCTAACCTTGAATAAGGAGCTGCTGTGGATAAAATGAAGGCAAATTTGGACCTTCTCAGGACCATACAATAAGAGGGGTGAAACATCTAGTCAATATATTTGGTGGTGCAGAAACTAATGAAGCAAAATGGATATACATTCTACAAACAGAAACATCAATCATGCATTGCAGGTGGATTCGGTAAAGTGATTGAAGAAAAGGAAGGGCTCTCTTGGTTTCTTTTTCTTCTTCAAAAATCCATTCATATTACTGTTTTTGTTTGCTTCAATGACCAAAACAACAAAGTGACAGCACCATGGTGGCAACACAGGAAATGTTGATGCAATCTTAAACCCCACGTCATTATTACCCAATCAGGTTTGGCTTTGGTTGGGATTATGACACGTGTCCCTTGTTTCCTGTTATAGGACACGTATCCGAATCCCAACAAGTCTAGTTCCAACTGGAACTGGACCAAAGCCGAATCTCCACTCCCTTAATAATACATTAGATTGAACAAATAAATCAGTGGGGTATTTACAAAGAATATATGTATTATATGGGTCAATAAAATAAGGTGTCACCAAGCGAATGCATGCATGTCAGAATATTTATTAAACTACATGTATTAAGACAATCATCTCTATGGTCCAAACATTTATTTAACTAAATAGAGTCAGTTTGCAATACCATAATATCTACCTTAATTCAAATTGAAATAGAAGCCAATTGATATAATTTCAAAGGAACTAGCTTGTTGATGCCCCAAGAGACTATTACTGATGAGATTAGTGCAATAGCACCAGCAACAGTGTATACTACAAGGAAACTGGTTTCCCTGTCAACTACAATTCCTAGTCATTTTCCTAGGTGATTGAAACTAAACTGTTTCTTCTAGGTGAAAATATGAAGAAAATAATTCCTTTAATGAGTACGGAATGATCATCTTGATAACCAAAATTGAAAATACTTTATAGCTTGAAATGGCAGTTCTTCACATACATCGAACATACTGGAAACAACTTCTGTCTGACTTCAAAGAAGTTTGAATAAATAATGAAATTAAACATCTTAGCAAGGAAGTGGTTGTCCCTTTACAAACTAATCCTATAAAGTGAGAATAAAGGTAATTTCGGTATTTAATCACAATGGTTACTTTGAAAAAAGAAAAATGCAATAGAATGTAAAGCAATGACAGAAACCGTAGACAAAAAAAGGAACTAAAAGGATAGCTAAAAGGCCATACAGGACAGGACTAGTGCCATGAATCAACACAACTCGGTAATAGTCTCGAGTCACTTATACCGATGACCATGTACTTTTCATGTCACCCTACTCACTCATCCAAGTATATGAAAACCTAGAAGTACAGTGTTAATCTCTAACATTTAATTATTTTTTGTTTGATAGGTCAATACAAAATTTTGAGCACCCACATGGGAATTGAACCCATGACAACACCCTTGACACCTTATGAGGGGAGGAGATGCCATTTGGTCCAAGGACTATTGGCTAGGAAAAATTAATCACTGAATATGTGATGCAAATGGCAAGACAAATTTTATAGTAATTTAGATCTTATTAATTAATTAGGTTATTAATTTTTAGTTTATGTTTTAAGAGTCAATGATGTTATTTTTGGTAATTCAAAAAATAGGTGATTGCCCAAAATTATTTTAGGCAATTCAATATGTGTTGCCCTAAATTATATTAGGTAAGTCAATAAATGGTCATTGCCCTTGGGTTTAGTAGTTAGTCTATTTAAGTGTTTTTTGTACTCCAATGGAAATAGACTTTGATGAAATAAAATTATAAAAAATTGATTACATTCTCTCTTTCTTTCCCCTCTTCTTTGTCTCTTCTTCTCCTTCCTCCTCCCTGACTTCTCTCTTTCTCATCTTTCTCTCTTTTTTGTAGCTTCTTTTTCCTCTCTTTACCCTAATTTCTCGGTGAGTTTTCGTGACTATTGTTTGTACTACATCAATATGTCGAAAGGGCCAAGTTGTCAACCCCGACTTGGCTCCTAAGGGAGAAAAAGAAAAAAAGAGGTTAACTGTTTTCCTTCTACTTGGCCATTTTCTAGCATGCAAGTCATTTTCTAATATGCAAGTGATTTGGCGTCGAGGATATTAAGTGAAGGACACCAAAGATGCAACATTTAAAGCTAGGCTGCAGATTTTATGAAAAAAAAAAAAAAAAAAAAAAAAGCCTCAATTTTTTAGGGTCTATGCAGACAACAAATGTTAATTAAGATGGTATATGCAGGATTGTGTAAGAAAGGTTACACAGTTTTGGGCTTTTTTACAGTCTCCAGAAAACGGCAATTAGTTAGATTCTTGCGGGTTTGCTATTTCTCCTTGTGCTTTCCTTGGAAGCCTTGTGGTTTTCTTAATAAACTCTCATGCTGATCTTTCAATAAAATCCATTTCGATTACAACCAAGAGAATTTACAAAAAGAAAAGAAAAGATGTAAGCTGAAAAGTTAGACAAATGGAGGCTTTCTTTTCATATATCATTTGATTTTAAATGTCAAATCTCTTCTGTGAAGGTATATTCTATAAAGACTGGAAAACAATGGAAAAAGGACCCCAATTAACTTAATAGTATCAACCATGACGAACAAGATAATTAAAGAATGTTGGCATATGAAAGCCTCAAATTTCAAAGTGTACAGCAGAGTCGAGCCTCACACGATTTAGTCGAACAGTACCAAGAATGTACTCAGGCAACTGTGCCTCTTCCTTTGCCTGAAAACAAACAACTGTCAATATCCAATTGTGTATGACATGCATGGAAGAAAAAAAAAAAAAAATCTAGCTTTGGTGTATCAATTTACTGTGTCAACTGATAAAGAGCTCAATTCTTTTTCTTCTTTTTTTTTTAAAGTTTTTTTTTATTTAATTAGTAACCTACACATGCACTTAGTGGGTCTTGAATTCACGACCTCACCCTCACTCTGTTCTTAAACATAGAATATCTAAACATGATGCACCTAGTTGTCATTGCCAATATTATATCATGATGCCGTACTAGAAAATTAATTGGGTCATTTATGACAGCTGAATTGATGAAGGATTGAACACAAGATTGGGGAGAATGATTACTGAATTTAGCTTCAATCAGTCACCTGAATTACAAAAGCAGTACATATCTTAAAGGCACAAGAACATTCATAATCTCAAGTTTGTACCAGCAGAGAACACAGTGTATAACAAAAAAAGAATTTATGTTCCGTAATATATTGGAATCACAAAGGTGAAACCTCTATTGACATTCAAGGTGAACAACTATTAAAAGTTCAAGATCCATCCACAATCTCAAATGCACACCAAAAAAGGAGCAGAAGTTGATAGCAGAAGGGACAAACCTCTATCAAAATTGCAAGGTCAACAACTATGCTTGTGACATATCCAAGAACAAGGCCAATGACACCCCTTGCTACAGAGGATGATCCAATATCCACATCAATCTGCATAATAGGAATTTGGGCAGTCATTTTTACATTCAGAACAAGCACAAAGAATTTTGAAGCTAGCATTCCAACCAAATTAACAAATTTGAAATAAAACTTTCATGTGGCACACATTGCTTACCCTATTTATGATGTTATTGATAAATCACGAAAAGGTGTCTTCATGTATGTGGCAAATTATTCACAGAATAAAACTTGGAAGAGGTTACACTTGTTATAGACTGCTAGAAAGGGGAAAAAGTGGGAAAAATTCACAAGGATAATCCAAACATGGTCACGCCAGGTCTTGGGATTCACAACCCAACATGAAACCTAAACAAAAGATCAGATATGACCATAACCCAAGTACCCAATTATTTCAAAATATGCTCAGAATATATATATATTCAAAATAGAATATCTTAACTGGCAAGTTAGATGTATCGAGGAACACCTTGTAATTCATCAGGATTTTTCAGAACATAATTTGAAAAATAACACGTTTTAAACTCTAGAACTAATACTAGTAGAGAATAAGCACTTCTGATAGCATCAAAAACAACAGAGACAGAGACAGAGAGAGAGAGACAGAGACAGAGAGAGCACGGAGGGAGAATGTAATTTAGTGGAAAGAGAGAAGAAAGGCATTGGAGAAACATGTAAAATAGTACTCAACCTGTTCTTTCACTCGGTTTTGCAATACTAAATATTACCAAGATTTCATAGTACTTGACATCCACCCTATAAATATATGCAGTGATCATCAACAAGCCTAACACAGGCAAGACAATAGAAGAATACTTGGGTAGTTTTACCTCCAGAAAGTTGTCTTGTCTTAAGTATTTGCAGGTTACAGCTTTCCCCAATAAGCAAGCTTTTGTTCCAACTGCACGCTTGACCATCCAATACCCCTGTACCACTTAAAAACATCAGCTGCTCAATGCTATCAAGGGAAAAACTGACATAAGCCACTAAAATTTTGCAGAATCTTTATACTTCGAGCATTTCATACCTCAACAATACTAGGAATTAGTTTAAATCTTGCATCCCGAAACATGTCACTTCCATCCACAAATTTAGCCAGCAAAGAACCTTGTTTTACAGGTCTGTCTGCGGCATAGTAAAGGACCAAACAATAGTTTGGTTTGCCAGGAACCTGGAACAGAGTAATCAAGATATATTCTCCTACTTGAAAGGCCAAACTGATACTTGTAGCACCAAAGAAGATCATGAGACACTATATGATGTAGATCTCTAGATGCCATTCTAAGCAAAATATTGAGAGGAAGACAAGCTAAGAGAAAGCCTAACCCAACTGTATATATTTTTTGTCTTCAAAACCTAAATGAGCAAATATCAGCAACTGATTAACATGTTTACGTCAATCATTCTGCTATTGCAAAATTAGTTCCATTTTCCATTTAGTCTTCCATAACAACACAAAAACAAATTCAGGACATCCTTCAAATAAGTTCATCAAGCATCCGAGAAGCTCAAATCATATTTTGTAGAAAAAGTACAATAGCGAGAAAATTATGAAAAAATAACTACAATCAATATATACTCCTTCATAGAGCTGAAAAGAGTATGCAAAGATCCTTAGTTCTTAGTGTTGCATTGGTATTATATGTGAGAGGAAAAAATGAGTCTGGAAGGCATTTATACACATACCTGGAGATTAATGACAAGGATGAATGGAAGTTTTTTTCCAACTTCTGACTGGAATAGAGAAGAGAAGAGTCAAGACACAGAAGAGACTTTTCAGGTTAAGAACTACTAAGAATAAGAAGCTCAATTATTCCAAAACTTATGCTTTCACAAATCTGAAAGAAAAATCTTCGATCTTCAATTAGATAACAAGTTGAAAAACTAAACAATACAAAATATATAGATATTATGTATTATGGCACCAAGTCAGATATGAATTTAACGTCCACTGCCTTGGACCTGCCCACATCTATTGGAACATATAAAAGAGCTACTGAAAGGTCTTTGTTTTCTTTTTTTATAAGTAATTTCATTGTCATTAATTAAGCACAAATGGGCGCAACCCTAGTACACAGGGAGTATACAAAGAGAACCCCTAAGCAGACAAAAAATAAATACAAAGATCCAAAAAGTCTCAAAACTAGAAACAAGCATACTATAATGGGAAGATATCCAAGTATAAAAAGTGTTGATCACAAACTTCCGCATCTCGGTCACCAAAGTCTCTACATCTTCAAAGAGGTGGTCTTTGTTAGCCTCCTATATTCTATATATTATATATTTGCATAACCACTTATGGGTGACTGAATCCTATAGGCTCAAATAATGTGGGGTCTTGGCATTGCCTCTTCTTTTAGTTATAAGACACTAGTACATTGAAATGGGGAGACATGAATTTAGACTATGCTACCCAAATAATGTTCCACCAGAGCTTTTGGGAAGAGAGAAACATTTTTGGCCAATTGCACCAAATATTTATTAAATTAACACTTGTCCTAAAAACTTAAGCCGATAGGAAGAAGTAAATTTAATTACTTTTCAATACTTTAACATTCTCCTCACACGTGAGCTTGAACTTCCTTTTAATAGGTGACGCCCAACAAGTGAAATATTTAATTGAAATGAAAGGTAAATGATGCAGTTAAGGCTTGAACTCAGAACATTTGGCTCTAATACCATGTTAAATTAACACTTGTCCTAAAAGCTTAAGCTGATAGGAAGAGATAAATTTAATCACTTATCAATACTTTAACAATATTAACTTAAAATAGCTATGTGCTGTCTGAAAAATAGCCATAGATTAGGAAAAATAATTCTTAAATGGACATAAATGCAAAGCAAAAGAATAACTGGTGTTTGATATGGTGTCTTTGGTGTGAGAGGAACGCAATGAGTTTCGATGATAAAGAGATTGGCTTGGTAGAGTTGAAGAGGCGAATGTTGCAAACGTTATTTTCTAGGAGAGTGGCTTGGAATACTACGCAAGCTTCTACTTTTACTGAGTTTTTAGATTTATGTTCCTCTTTCTCTTTAAAATAGGAGATCTCTTGTATACTTCCCGTATACTAGGGTTGCGCCCCTCTGGGCTTTAATTTAATATACATTATACATTATTTATCAAAAAAAAAAAAGAATAACTGGTTTTAGTAACATAGGACAACATGAAACACTGAAACGTTTCATCATTTAAAGTTTCAATACTTAAAATTAATGCATGTAATCTTAAAGAGGATATTATTAACCTTTAGTGATCATTGTCCACAAGCACGCTATGAAGACTAGGAGCATAACATATCACAGAATGTGAAGAAACACTGTAGTTATTGCCAACAAATTGGAACTAACTGCATTCATAGTTATGGGTGCTAAAAAGAAAAAGTAAATACAAAGTATGGTTTTATCATATGCTATGAAAAGCAACTAACTATGAACACCGTATTTCTACCTGAACAAGACACCTAGGATGCAGTGCAATCCGATCTATGATTTGATCGACTTTGAACCAATCAACGGCTATGAGCTTGAGAAGCGGGTCTCCTCCCATTACCTGAAAAGAGTATAGTTTCAAAGACCGGTAAATTTACAGAACTCAGTGCATATAGGCTTCCAGCATGAACATAGAAATGGGTCCATCATTTTTGGCAAAATTAAAGTAAAAGGCTTGTGTATGCTCTCAAAGGAGTAACCTATATCATTGTTCACCACAATATTTATTTCTGTTGACAAAGAAACATTTAGAATTTATAAGCCATAAAAACAGCGACAGTAAATTGTATAACAGAATATATAAAACCACTGATCCACACAAGATGTTCAAAATTTTGAAATTAAAACAAATAATAATAAATAATAAAAGGGATAACCAAATTTTAGAAGTTACACAATAGCTAGAATGTAAGAGTAAGTCACACTTCTGGTGACTATAAAATATCATAGCTGTGCATTTCTCTGAGTATGTATATGTTCTTATGTTAATTAAGAATAAAGGAAAGTACAACGTTCACAAGATGCATGATTATGTTTTAGATCCCACCCAACATATTAGCACCTTGAACCTTTTATATTTTTGAAGAACGAATACCAGATCAAACTAAGGACAATGCTATTCTGTGCTGCAGATATTGAAATATTGAAGTAGGATGCGACTCTAAGTTAGCCAGTCCCTGGACTGAAAAAAATATATATCTGCTACTGTTCCAGGACAGTTGCACAACTAGCTTATATGGTCACATATCCATGCTTCATATGCACTTATCTTCTTCACATCTCCAGATCATGCCCTCACATTACTAATACCAGATGATCTCCAAAACAGTCTGTGAATGAAAATGGACAAGAGAAAAGAACAAACTAATGCAGACCTTTAAAGTCAAACATGAGTTCTAGTAGGTCAAGAGCTTGAATAATGAGATAGAAGTTTCATGGCACATCACGTAAAATCTGTGAACTTTAGTTGATGTTATAAGTTCAAAGGTCAACCATGGGAACTGTCTAATGCAAATCAGTCCATGATGTAGCCAAATGGTCTTAACTCATGGATAAACTAGTCATGAAGTTTAAGAGACAGAACAACTTTCAATGGATAGAGGTTAGGTAAGCAGCTTTATAAGGAGAGAAGAGATACATCAATGCAATTGCTGTTTTTCTCTTAATGTGCCATAACAAAAGACAGAACACAACAACACAAATGGAATAATAAGGTCACTGCAACATCTACAAATAACTCAAAAGGAGAGCAAAACCTACCTTCATGTTATCTTTTAGGTAAGTCTTTCCTCTGATCATAAATCCTGTACCACTAGGAGAAGTCCAACAGTTTGTGTCTGTGTCATCCTTTCCTTTGTGCAACGAACCATGAAACTGGGTTGGATCAATAATCATAGGAGTTACAGTAGGGTCTAGTTCCTTATTTGCATCTCGAGCTGCATTGAGAAAGACCAAATATTTTGGTACTGAGTACTTTGCAATGGATGGGGAAAAAGAAAGACAAATTACAGATTCGGATTTTATGCTATATGTTACTAAAGCAGACAAAATTAATACACAGTTTTTCTTTTGATAAATAAGTAATTTTATAAAAAGCGTAAAGGCGCCCCTAAGTATACAAGCAGGATACAAAGGGGCACAAAACGAGCAAACGCCCAAGCCCACAAAATACAACCTAAAACCCGACAAACCCTAACAAAAAACCCCGGTTACAAAACACCCTAAACCGGCATACATGCCCTGTTTTTGCCTCGGCTAGATCCAACCCCTCCAACATCAAAATTAAGAGAGCATTCTAGATTTTTTCTCTCCCTCCGCCCCTTGGGTCTCGAAACAGAGCCTCCATCCTCCCTATGCCGATCCTCTTCTATGGAACTCAAAAGATCCATAAACCTCTTCTCATCTCCCCCAAAGGTAATCCCCAAGGCTGGAGCAGCAGCCTTCGACCTGATCACAACGTCAGGGTATTTGTCAGCCCCTGCAACAGCACCAGACTCCGAAGAACTCCCAGTCTCCGCGTTGTTCACCAGCAAAGGAGGCCGAGAACGAGTGTTAAGGAAGCCCCGCTGAAAAAGATCCCTCTTCGGAGAAGATAGAGCCTGACCAGACGGGGAGCCAAGAATAACACTGGCCTCAGCTGTGGAAGACAGAAGAGGACCCTTCGGCTCAAACGCCGAGAACAACCCGGAAGAACCACCCATTACCGAGCACTGATTCCCTACCAGCGGCGCAGCCCCAGGCGCAACGTTGATCATCCCATCCGCTAGCAGACCTAGTTCCAGCTTAGAAGCCCTCTTGACTTTGTGTTTACGATTGTAGAAGTGCACGGGCTTAATCGACTTCCGGGGGAAATCAGCCGCCGTAAGGACACAAGGATCCACAGTACCAACGTCGGCTAGGGGAGCGGACCCCTCGTATCTGAAGAACCCATTCATCGCAGCCGGCTCTGATGTCTCCGGAGAAAGGCGACAACATCCCAACGCCGGGTTCACTTCAGAAACCGGTGATGACCCAAGACCCACATCGAAACCAGGTGCCGGAGCCGAGGACAAGGCAGACCCATCAGGAGAGCCAACCGGACCCACGGGCACGGACGCCTGGGTTGTCGTCAACCTGTGTCGCTTCCATCGCCGAGCAGAGGAACCCGGTACCAAGCAAGCCTGCTGAGCCCTCTTGTGAATGCGGGTCTTCAAGGCCTTGGCCACTTTAAGACCAAAAGGGCCTGAGATGGGCTTCAAGCCCAAACCCAAGGCCTTCCGCCCATTCTTCATACACCCCACAGGCTGACCCACTTTAAAACCAAAGTGGGCTGAGATAGGCTTCAAGCCCAAACCCAAAGTCTTCCTCCCAAACTTCACACGCCCCACAGCCTGACCCATTTCAAATAAGGCATGACCCACTAACGCCAACCACCCGACAGCTTCTGCTATCCTACACGAAGGGTGCGCCGACCCTCGAGAACTAGACTGCCACCGGCGCAGGGATCGAAGGACGCATCGGAAGACGCCATCTCCAGATCGTAGCAGTCCACCGCCGATCTCAACTCCGGTAGCAACTCAGGCGCCCCCAACGGAAAAAGGTCCAGCTCTGCCGTTGAACCAGCAAAGCCCGACAGCCCAACCGCAACCGGGCGCTTCAAAGCCGTAGAGGGGATCGCCGAGCGAACCACCGCCGCGAACGACGGAGCGGCACCAGCGACAGCCCCCCTAACCGGAGACGAAGACCCACACTTTGAATCAATGAAGGCCAATGCTTTGCTCAGTTCCCCAGAGATGCGGCTCCAACCCCGCCCAGCATGGCCCTCAAGGAAGAGAACCATCCCTTTCCGGCCTCCCTCAGCGTAAACCGCCACCTCCAAGAACCGCCCGGCCTTATTCCCGCCTCTCCGAACAATTACCGCCTTGGACCCCTCCCTGAAAGAATCAACAAAATCCTCATCCCCAGTGTTCTGTAGCACCCTTTCCATCATCGACACCAACCAAACTATGCACATAGACCCCAAACAAACAGCCCCTGAAAACCCTCTCCTTCTTTCCTCCACCCAAAGAACAGACTTCCCATCCACCACCGAAAAGACGAAGGTTTTACCCTCCACGAAGAATCGGCTTTCCATCTCCAACCACTACCTTGGCCCCTGGACGGGCACCCACCAGCCGAGCCTCCGCGTCCCCCTCACATCGTCGCCGGACCAGACAACCCGAGCTTTTGTAGAACTGCAACCTCTCCAACGACCAAATCTCAATCTGAAAACGCACCAGCCGGAAAGGTCTCTGATCCCTGAGCCAAGCTGATGCGACCACGTAGTGTGACGCGCCTGCACGCGCCTCCACCAGGAGAGAGAAAAAGAGAGAGGAGAGAGGAGAGAGAAGAGAGCGTTTTTTCAAATTCGAACAAGCTGTTGTTAATAATGCATGGAACTTTTCAAGAGAATCATGTTTATAGAATCTATAAATATTAAAAAGGAAATCTGGCGAGGAAGATTATTTTGGACAAAGAAAATAATTCCACCACTGACCTAGTTTTCCTTTGAAAGCCAATATAGGATTATTTTCTGTTTTAAACTTCTTTAGTACGTAAAGTATCTTCTCACTGCAGTGTGTGTGTGTGTGAGTGAGAGAGAGAGAGAGAGAGAGAGAGAGAGAGAGAGAGAGAGAGAGAGAGAGAGNGCCCAGCACGGCCCTCAGGGAAGAGAACCATCCCTTTCCGGCCTCCCTCAGCGTAAACCGCCACCTCCAAGAACCGCCCGGCCTTATTCCCGCCTCTCCGAACAATTACCGCCTTGGACCCCTCCCTGAAAGAATCAACAAAATCCTCATCCCCAGTGTTCCATAGCACCCTTTCCATCATCGACACCAACCAAACTATGCACATAGACCCCAAACAAACAGCCCCTGAAAACCCTCTCCTTCTTTCCTCCACCCAAAGAACAGACTTCCCATCCACCACCGAAAAGACGAAGGTTTTAGCCTCCACGAAGAATCGGCTTTCCATCTCCAACCACTACCTTGGCCCCTGGACGGGCACCCACCAGCCGAGCCTCCGCGTCCCCCTCACATCGTTGCCGAACCAGACAACCCGAGCTTTTGTAGAACTGCAACCTCTCCAACGACCAAATCTCAATCTGAAAACGCACCAGCCGGAAAGGTCTCTGATCCCTGAGCCAAGCTGATGCGACCACGTAGTGTGACGCGCTGCACGCGCCTCCACCAGGAGAGAGAAAAAGAGGAGAGAGGAGAGAGAAGATAGCGTTTTTTCAAAATTCTAACAAACTTGAAGACTGTCTTTTTATGATGCTCCATAAACTATGAATCTATCAGCGCATCTTCAAGGCGGGGGAAAGGCAAGGCTCACTTTTTTAGCGTTCAGCGCTTCGTGTGGAACTCAAGTTGGAAGGCTTTTGGTGTTTTGTGGGTTTCTAGTGGTTTGCGAATTTTTTATGTTTTGCGCATTTTTGGTATCTTGCGGGTTTCTCTTTTTCTTGTTCTAGATAGGTGATTTCCTTTGTATACTGCCGATGTATCTAGGAGCGCCTTACGCTTTTTATATAATTTTTCCCTTATAAAAAACATGTTAGATTCTAGCATAACCTGTGATGTAGGGATATGGCCCTAAAGGAAGCCTTCTCGTATTTACATGCTATTGCTTGTGCGAATGGTGCTTCTGTAGCGGCTCACTTGGAGCTTTCTGGGGGTTCCAATCAGTGGAACATAAGCTTTGTTAATGCTACTCATGATTGGGAGGTAGATATCTTTAGTTTCTTTTGAAGGGTGTTATATTCAGTTAGAGTAAGACAAGAAGACGTAGACAAACTTTGGTGGGCCCCATCCAAAATAGGGTTGTTCGATGTTAGATCCTTCTACATGTCCTGGTTTGTAACGATGGCTTTCATTTCTCTTGAAAAGGTGTTTGGCGGACTAAAGTTCCTTTGAGAGTAGCCTTTTTTGCTTGGTCGGCGGCCCTAGGAAAGATCCTTTCCATGGACAATCTTAAGAAGCGACATATCATTTTTTTTTATAAGTAAAAATTTTATAAAAAGCGCAAAGCGCAGCTCTGGTACACAGGAAGTATACAAGAGTCAAGACTCATTACAAGAAGAAAAAAGAACAAGGAAGTCAGTAAAGCTTATCGCTAAAGGAGCTAGATAAGCAACTGTCCAAGAGAAAATGGTGAAAAAGAAAAAAGACTTGAGTTCCTCGAGCGTTCTTTCTTGATCCTCAAACGTTCTGTCGTTCCTTTCCCTCCACAGGCACCACATGAGGCAAGAAGGCACCATCTTCCAAACAACAGCATTACGAGAGCGCCCGCCCGTCCACCAACAAGCGAATAAGTCGACCACCCGAAGAGACATAACCCAAGACAACCCAAATCGACTGAAGATGGCAGTCCATAAGGCTTGGGCAATATCGCAATGAATAAGCAGATGGTCCACAGACTCCCCATCCCTTTTGCACAAGCAGCATCTATTTACTACAATGACTTGTCGCTTTCTGAGATTGTCCAAAGTAAGAATTTTCCCTTGAGCTGCCGACCGCCCAAAAAAAGCCACCTTCAAAGGAACTTTGCTCCGCCAAATACTCTTCCAAGGGAAAGAGACAGCATCCTTGCAAACAAGGGCTTTGTAGAAAGAGCGAACATCAAACTTTCCTTTGCGAGAAGGAGCCCACCAAAGCTTGTCTTCTCCTACCCTACTCCTACTCGAGGAATACAATAAGGAGTAGAAAGAAGCAAAGACAACTACCTCCCAATCATGCGCCGCTCGCAGAAAGCTGACATCCCACTAAAAGGAGCCACTAGATAAGTCCATGTGATCAGCAACACAAGCATCCCTATCTCCGGATAAGCCATAAAGAACGGGGAAAGCTTCCTTGAGGGCTAACGCGCCACACCACACATCATCCCAGAATCTGATCTTGGACCCGTTTCCCAGCTTGAATCTGGTGAAGCTAACAAAAGAACTCCAGCCCTTCCTGATATTCTTCCAAAGCCCCACTCCATGCGGCCCAGAAGAAGCAATAGAGCTCCACCCACCCCAAGAACTACCAAATTTAGCATCTATAGCTATTCTCCACCAAGCCTCTCTCTCGTGCACATAACGCCACAACCACTTCCCTAACAGAGCTTTATTGAAAACCTTCAAGTTTCGAATCCCCAACCCTCCCTCAAGAATAGGAGAGCAAACCTTGGACCAGCTAACCAAATGAAACTTGAATTCATCGCCTATGCCGCCCCAAAGAAAGTCGCATTGTAGCTTCTCTAGGCGATTAGCCACACTGACAGGGATAGGGAAGAGAGATAAAAGGTAAGTAGGAAGATTGGATAGAGTGCTCTTAATAAGGGTAACTCTCCCGCCCTTAGACAGATACAACCGTTTCCAACCGGCCAGACGCTGCTCCATCTTTTCAAGAACCCCGTCCCAAATAGACTTGGCCTTAAAGCAAGCACCAAGGGGAAGACCAAGGTATTTCAGGGGTAAAGAGGAAACCCCGCACTCCATAATGCCAGCCAGCTCATCCACATTATCCACATCACCCATAGGAACCAAAACTGACTTTGCCAAATTGATCTTTAACCCCGAGACAGCTTCAAAACATAAAAGAACCATCCTCAAGAAGTGAAGATGATCAGGGTTGGCTTCACAGAAAACCAAAGTATCGTCCGCAAATAACAGGTGAGAGATAATAACCTCTTCAGAAAGCCTAGAACCCATAGAGAAACCTGACAGAAAGCCCCTGTCAATAGAAGAAGAAAGCATTCTGCTTAAGGCCTCCATGACGATAACAAACAGAAGAGGAGACAAAGGGTCTCCCTGCCTCAACCCACGAGAGCTACTGAAAAAGCCGGACGGCGTGCCGTTAACAAGAACCGAAAAGCGTGCTGTAGAGATACATTGTGCAATCCAGGAACACCATTTCACCCCGAAACCGCACCTCCTCAACAAATACAAAAGAAACCCCCAGTTGACATGATCGAACGCCTTCTCGATATCTAACTTGCAAATGACCCCGGGTACACCCGAGCTGATACGACAGTCCAGACATTCATTCGCTAAGAGAACAGAGTCAAGGATCTGCCTATCTTTAATAAAGGCATTCTGGGAT
Source organism: Betula pendula (assembly GCA_900184695.1). Taxonomy (NCBI): domain Eukaryota; kingdom Viridiplantae; phylum Streptophyta; class Magnoliopsida; order Fagales; family Betulaceae; genus Betula; species Betula pendula. Next base: position 352,501 of record FXXK01000357.1, read on the forward strand.
TTCGAGATAATCTTCTCCACAACCTTTCTCATTCTATTAGCCAAGACTTTAGCAATGATCTTGTAAACTCCACTCACAAGACTGATAGGCCGAAAGTCCATGAGATCAGATGCCCCATGCTTCTTCGGAATGAGGGCAATAAACGTGGCATTCAAGCTTTTGACAAACTTGCTATGAGTATGGAAGTCTTGGAAAACCCGCATCATGTCAGATTTAATCACATCCCAACAGACTTGAAAGAATGCCATGGAAAAACCATCTGGGCCAGGGGCCTTGTCTCTGTTCATACCTTTAACCACTTCAAAGACCTCCCTCTCTAAAAAAGGAAGCTCAAGCGAAGAAGCCTCATCCTCCGCTAAGGAATCGAAGGCGAGGTTGTCCAAACTAGGACGCCAACTGTATCGCTCTTCAAACAAGGTCTCGTAGAACTGAGCAGCATGCTCCCTGATGACCGGCTGATCGGACGAAACAGAGCCATTAATGGAGAGAGACTCTATGGAATTATACCTCTTGTTAGAGTTGGCAACCCGATGAAAGAATTTAGTGCATTTATCGCCCTCGTTAAGCCACAAAATTCTAGATTTTTGTCTCCAACTAATCTCCTCTTGTAGCACAACATTTTCCAGCTCACTAATGACTAAGCTTTTCCTCAACTTCTCCTCGGAAGATAACCCTCTCTCAGCCTCCAAACAATCAAGGGCGTTCAATTCTGAGAAGAGGGCTTTTTTGTTGAACTCCACATTGCCGAATTCCTGCTCGTTCCATTTCTTTAAGTCAGCCTTCAAGGCCTTTAACTTTTGAGTAAGAATGAAACTAGGGGAGCCTTGAAAGTGGTAGGACCTCCACCACAGCCTAACCTTATCCACAAACCCAGTCGCTTTTAACCACATATTCTCAAATTTAAAGGGCCTGGGGCCCCCTTTGATGCCCCCGCAATCAAGGAGGATGGGGAAGTGATCAGAGCAAATTCTAGGCAGCCTTTTCTGAGAGATACTAGGATACTTGGCTTCCCAATCCGGAGAAACGAGAAACCGATCAATGCGAGACCAAGAGGAAATATTAGACCACGTAGACGACCCCCCAGCAAGAGGGAGATCCATGAGGCCTAGCTCAGAAATGAAGTCCGAGAACTCCATCATAGAAAGGCAAAAGCGAGCTTCCCCGGATCTTTCAAAAGGAAATCAGGTGACATTGAAATCCCCACCAATACACCAAAGCACATCCCACCAGCTAATAAGGCCAGCCAATTCCTCCCAAAGCAATCTTCTGTTACTGACAGTATTAGGGCCATAGACCCCTGCGAAAGCCCAAGAAAAACCATCGACTATATTTTTGAAAGAGCAGGCAACAACATACTCCCCCACATACATCTCCGTTTTTACAACAACCCTCTTGTCCCACATGAGTAAGATACCACCAGAAGCCCCTCTAGAAGCAAGATAGCACCAATCCACAAAATGACAACCCCACAGACTCTGAACAATGCTATTAGAAATAAGCTCCAATTTGGTTTCTTGCAAGCAAACAATATCCGCCTTCCACTGACGACAAAGATTTTTAACTTTAAGCCGCTTATCAATCTCGTTCAGCCCTCTAACATTCCACAAGAGTAAAACAGGCTTCATCTATAACCACTTTGATCCCTCCTTTTGATCCTACCAAGAGACGCGCTGCCACTGTGTGCGTCATAATTAATAGAGGTGAATAAGCTATTAAGTTCTCTCATACCTTTTTTGCCCATGGATGAATGGGAACCCGCTGCCTTGTGCTCGTTGCTTGATAGGATGTCCTCAAAAAAAGCTGCCATCTTGCCTTCATAACCATCGCACGAGAGCCCCACAAAGTGACCAAAATCCTTCACTAACCGTAGGATCCGAGCTCTAGAATGTTTTTTGGCAGCATGAGAACCCTTGAGCTTAGATGCCGGGCGACTGGCTAAAGGCGTAGGCTCTGCCTCCGAGAAAAAATCCACCTCTAAACAGGGGCTGATAGTAAAAGGGACAAGCCCAGTATCTTCTCCTTGCCCCATAGTCAAGAGAGAATCAGAAAGGGGCAGGGAATCCAGCTTCACAGGAGAATCCAGCATATCATCTGACACCAAAGTAGGCGCCGAAGAATCCAGAGTTAAGACTACCCCTTGGGCTGAGCTACCAGCACACGAAGGCGTGGAACCAGCAAACGCCTCCGAGACAACCCCCAAAGGCAGCTTATACAAGGGATGAACAGCACCCAGAACTGACCCAAAAGGGAGCTCAACAAGAGAAGGAAGACCCGAGTCTGACCCCAGAAGCGGCTCAAATAGCTTCGCCGGAACCACAGCGAGCTCCAGCGAAGTCTCAAAGGTCGCCGGAACTCCAGAGGCTACCGGCGAAGTCTTCTCCGGAACCGGTGGGAGCTTTGGGACGCAGATGGGTGTCGCAGTAGAAGGCGCGCGCTAAGAAATCACCTGAGAAACCCGGGTCTGACCCCAGAAGCGGTTTACATAGCTTCGCCGGAACCACAGCGAGCTTCGGCGAAGTCACAGAGGTCACCTGAGCTTCAGAGGTTACCGGCGAAGACTTCTCCGGGATCCCAACAGGTATCGGCGGGAGCTCTGGGAGGCAGATGGGTGTCGCAGTAGGCGACGGAGCGGTAGACGGAGCACCAGCCGAGGTCGACGCCAGAGACTCTTCAGGGAGACCCATACCCGAAACCCGAATCAACTTCACCTTGGATCCGGGTTGAGCCTTAACCCATCTGCTCTTGGGCTTAGACGTGCTGGGCCTCAGCCCCTCAAGACATAAGGCCTTTCCTTTCTCCAACCGGGTGGGCTTAACAACGAGCCCAGAACCCGAAGCCTTCGGTTGACCCGGGATCTTCGACTGGCCCGACCCGCGTGCGATTTTAGGTTTGAAAGATATTTTGGGCCGTGAGCCCAGAAGCCCAATCTTGTTCTTCTTGATGGGGGCTTCAGAAGCTGGCTTAGGGGTTGAATCCATAGACCCACCCGAGGAAAAGCCTGCATCTAGCCATAATAAGCAACGAGTCACATCCCCATTGATACGCTCCAACGTGGCTCTGAGGGAAATCTTCTGTCCCTCCTCGAGAAAGCATGCAGCCGACGAAAAATCTGGAAAGCCAATCATCTCTTTCGTACTCTTTACGGCACCAAAAATCGGCGACACGACAGGCTTCAGCGCTGCAGACTTAACGGCTCTATTCATCGGCGCTGCAGGCTTTGGCACAGGGGGCTTCGGCGCAACTGGCCTCATCACGGCAGACGTCAACGATGGCTTCATCTCCGGCCATTTGTTCTGTTTCGTGAACATCTGGAGCAGTGGTTCGCCCCCGTTAGCAGGAGACATCATCGTTTCTACGAATGACCGCCGGCGAGGAGGCTCTGGAGGAAGAACAGTGCGCGGCGGCTCAAACTTCATGGGAACATGGGACTTCTTCACCGGAGGCTTGACGAAACCTTTGAAGGCCTTCATATGAATCACCACTGCACTGAGCTCCGTACGAAAGGACTCTCATCCTACGCCATTCTTTCCTTCCGGCACTAAAATGGAACCCCTATGCCGATCGCTGCCAAAATCCTCTACAATCAGAAAGCAGCCATGTTTATTGGCGCATCGTTGGACAAAGGTACTAGGAAAGCCCGAACGAGATCGCCTCCAGAACACAACTGAATCCTTCGCTACGATCAGCTCCTCCACCGAAGCAAGAAGCCAAGAAGAGTCCTTACTGTTCAAACGAATGGAACGAGTGACCCCTCTGCTGGACTCGAGAATTTTCAATTCTGTAGCCGCACCCTCAACAACCAATTCAAAGCATTTCGATTCCACGAAGCACCATCTGCTGAACCCCATAATAAATGAATCCAAAACCACAACGAAGCAGGGAAGTGACGAGGGAACACGCTCTCACGTGCCTCCGAGAGAGGGAAGAAGGGGAGGGGAAAAGGGGGGAAAAATAAATAACTCGTTGACCATAAAAAAAGTTCCTTTTTCGCAGAGCATGGCAGATTACTGATGAAAATTCTAAGAGAGGTCTTGATTCATAAATGTCTAAATCGATCTATTATGGTCAATAGGTATTGTACGTGCAAAAGGAGTAGGAAGTCCGTGGACCATCTTCTTCTTTATTGTGAAATTGCTTGTGTCTTATGGAATGGTTTTTTCAAGTGCTTTGGGTTGTCTTCGATCATGCCTAGATGAGTAGTGCACATGTATGCTTGTTGGTGAACTGCCGGCAGCACTCGGAGTACTGTTGTGTGAAAGATGATGCATTCATACTTTTTGTGATGTCTATGGAGGAAAATAACTGACAAAAGTTTGAGGACCGTGAGAGAACATTAAAGGAGCTTAAGTCTTTTTTCTTCAATATTCTGTATCTTTGGACAGTTGCTTTTGTTTCTATTTTGGTACTTAGTTATCATGATTTCATGGTTTTATTTTTTTCTTCTTCTAGTTAGGTGTTTTCTCTTGTATACATCATGGGCTCCTAACGCTTTTAATGATATTTCGATTAATTATCAAAAAAATAAAAAAGTCTCATCAAAAACTTGCTCAACATTATTGAAAGATGTGTGGCGCCAGGGGAGGGGGGGGAGTAAAGGTGTTAAGGAAGTCGTGCAATAAATCAAATGCTAGAAATTATATAATTCAGTATTACGACACAAATAGAAGCTAGCATTCTCCAATAATGCTTGCAGCAGGCAAAAGGCTTCAGCCTTTAAAGTTTGACAAAGAAAGAGGGTTATACTGTGAATCAATCATTCTAACCTTTCTTTATTGTACTGTCATCCATAGCCTTGTATTCCATGTTCTTCAAAGCAAGTTCTACGCCATAACCACCCAAGTTCAAGGAATCTCTCGTACCAACAGCACCACAGTGACCAATTTTTTCTTCACAGCCAGAAGGTAATACAGGTCTAACAACATACTTAACTTTTCCCTGGAAGTTATTGAGACAATGCATCAGCAATTATCTTGCAAATATGTAATAAAAGAGAAGAATCTAGAAGACGGACTACTTCTAAAGCCATTAATTATACCAGCAACAGGAGAGAGATAGAGAGAGAGAGTAATTATAGTATTGGATTGATAACTGGGTAGTATAAATGGCACGATAATGCTTGAAGGTGTAGACACATGGGGAGTCATACATAGAAACATTTAAAAGAAACTACGGAGAGCTAGTTTTCAAGCCATCAATTACCTTAGCAGAGAAAAAGAGAACCCAATGACTATATTTCAGAATTAGGGATTATAAATGCATATTGCTTTAGACCCGTAAGTTAAAATTGTGGTTTTCTAAAACCTTATCTGGCTTAATGTATTTAAGGAAATACCATTACCGATAACAAATCCATTTATTGCTTTAAGGAACCCAACGACTATATTTGAGAATTAGGGAGTATAAATGCATATTGCTTTAGGCCCGCAAGTTAAATTGTGGTTTTCTAGAACCGTATCTGGCTTCATGTATTTAAGGAAATACCATTACCGATAACAAATCCATTTATCATCTGCAACACAAACAACAAGACAACAAACAAAAAGCATACATGAAGCTAAGCAAGATTAGCAATAGAAAAATTTTGAAACCTCTTTTAGAAAGAAGTACCTAATTAGAAGGCAAAGAAAGTCAGAAATTCTAGTCACTAAAGCAACTGCCAGAAGCACTTGTGCTACGCGTTTACTAGGGACATATTGAGACCTTCATAGTAGAAACAGCTAAAAGTCAACGTAGGTGCAATGACGCAGGCAGCAAAGACTCTACTTGATCAGTCCCAAAACATGTCCTGATTCTAAAATGGCATGACTATCCATGAAAAGGATAAATATGTAATCTTATTTAAATGCTCTTCACTCCATATTAGAGGTGGGTACAACCTTTGATTAGCCTTTCAAAAAAAAAGGGCTAACATTTCCACATTTATAAAGTGGACTGTTATCTTGGAGATTCCCAAAAGGAAATGAAAACACTTAGGTTATGTTTAGTATGTGGAATGACTATTCCTTAAAATAACTTTATTAAGAATTGATTAACCTTAGAATAACCATCCCCATGACCACGAGGGAATAGCTATTCCTTTAATTGAGGGTATAGAGTATTCCCTCAATTAAAAAAATAGCTATTCCCTTATAGCCATGAGAATGGCTATTCAAGTATTGAAGTATATACATACTTTAACACCAAGACTATTTTATTTCACTTCTTCCATTATTAATAAAAGCTATTCTAAAGAATAGTCATTCCGCATACCAAACGTACCCTTATTTTAGGATGGAATGACTAATTTTTTAGCCTCAAAAATCTAAATGTATTAAGTAATGAAGCAACACACATTGCTTGATGAACGGGAAATAGTCAACAAAGAATACAGAATCTCTTGATGAGGATCAGTAATACAAAACTAAGACATCATTAGGCCAATGAAAACTGTCCATGCCGCCCCTGCTTTACATCTATTTCATCTATTTCTATTTCTTATGTATAATCTATTGCAAATAAATTTAAAGCAGTCATTCCAATTACAGAAGAAACAAAACTAATAGATTATTACTTTAATATAAAATGTAATAACAAAAACTTTTCTAGCACAAGTGATAGACCTCTTTGGCAGCTTCAACTAGAGTAACATGAAATTTCCTAAAGCAATCAGTTCCAAGAGCTCCATAAAGGATAGCAACTGGGCTTTCAACACTTGAATCAATATGGACGTGATCAAAATCAAACAGCTCAGGCTGCTGAAATGAATCTCCAGCACTGACAACCAAGAAATGAGCAAATAAAAATTAGGAAGACTGCAATATATGACAATTATCAGACAGAAAAAGGAAAATGACAGAACAGAACTTACAGTTCAGTAGGACTGTGAAGCCACAATAGCAATTCTGCAACATCAAAGAACAGCGACCCACCAGTATCCACCCAACAACATTTTCCACCAAGACTCTTTGGGTTTACACCAACAAGCAAGGGATCTGATTTTTTAATCTCCATTTTTGAATTTGTTTCTAAAATTTCCTCGCTATTATTTGAGATACCATCATCAACCAGTGGAAAAGAAGAAAGAGACTCCTCTGCTAATTGCCGATAAAGCACCAATCTTGGGGATGATGATCTCAGCATAAGAGAGAATTCAAATAACGATGCCAATGGTTCACTTAAAAGAGTGCGTCCGTGTTCTACTATTTTCTTAAGGCAGCCTTTAGCTGTATATGAGCCCAGATTGTCCTTACTATGAAGCCAGACCTCAATGAAGTCCCAAAAAAGGTCTTTCCATTCCTTAGATAGTAATTCACTGTTTATGAAGAAAAAAATGGAAGTTATTACAGGCTTACGAAAGGAAATTCTGTTTACCTAAACTAAACTGCATGTACAAACAATAGATAAACATCTGTTTTCTGTTTCCAATTGGCCAACTAAATCCCATGAGTCAAGGTAAGTATACTATCTTCGATCAATTTATAATCATTGAATTCTTACACATTACACTTCCTTCACTTCTTTCACTTCCCCTTTTTCCCTATATCCTTTCGTAAATTACTTGCACTTTTGGGGAAAAAAGTTTCAAAAATATAAACACCTACTAAACCTTTCAAATCCTTCTTCCTTTTTCATTTTATTTATAAGAGAGGGCCAAAAATACTGGGCATGTTTGATAATCTTTGGAAAAACTTTAGATAGCCTCCTGAACTTTCAGTCCTTTTGACATGCCTCGTTAATATTTAAAACTCTCACTTTGGTACCCTAAACTTCTAATGTCTATCACTTAACCCCTTTTCCGTTATGATTTACCTTTAAATCCTTTCAAAATTTTCAAAATACCCCTGTATTTTAAAAGAAAAAAATTACAAAAAAAACCTCAAAGGTTCAAGCATAGGTGTTTTGGGAATTTTGACACCCTACCGTTAAGATTTAACGGAAAATCCTAACGGAGTGGGGTAAGTGATAGATATTAAAAGTTCAAGGTACCAAAGTTGAAGTTTTTAAAGATTGTGGAGTGCATGTCAAAAGGGCTGAAAGTTTAGGGGGACTATCTAAAGTTCCCTATAATCTTTTGAAAAGTGTTTTTTTGTTTTTTATTTGAAAAAGTGTTTTAATGTGATAAAAAGATAAGAAGTGTTTTTTGGTGAGATTAACATTTGAGAAAATGTTTTTTTGTGGGGTCCACTTAAGAAAGTTGTTTAATTCTGTTTTCAAAGAAATAAATACTAAACATACTTCTTTTGAGTAAACCTATGCAGATATAGAGTTGATTTCTTACAGAAAAATAAAAATTTAAAAAAAAAAAGGTCATGTGGCCACCTTCAGTGGACGAGAGGATGACTGCGCGCCCACCCTTGTCTGGTTAAGGTGACTGCTCGGCCACCCCAAGCCTTTTGTAGTGGCCGTGTGGCAACCTTTGAGCAAGACAAAGGTGACCGTGCAGTCATCCCTCTCATGTGTTAAGGGTGGCCCAACTGCCACTCTTTCTTTATAGTTTTTTTAATTTTTTAAATTTTTCAAGTAATAAGTTAGTCCCAACACCCGGAAAAATTAAATACTTGTATTATTAAAATATTCCTATAAAGACCTGTTTTGTCAAAATATTGTTACAAAAATGTGTGAAAAGTGTTTTATATTTTGATCTATTGTTAATGGTTTTGAGAAAAGTGTTTTCAAAGACATTACCAAACGTAGCTGCTGATTTGCGGAGCTACGTTTGCAGCATTGAAAGAAACTAATTTCAACAGCACAGCTCCTATCATAACCCATGTCAAAGTACAAGGAAATGTACCCGCAAAAATAATTCAACAAGAGAAATCTGACCCAGGAACTACAATGAGTAAAACGACATATAAACAAATGCCCATTTCAGGATTCAGCTGAAGATAACAAGAAATGAAACTAATGGACCAATTCAACGACCAATAATAACAGAACAAAAAGTACAAAAAGAAATTACAAAACATAAAGACAATAAAGAACAAAGCAAAACAGAAAAGAAATGCAACGTACCCAGCTTCTAGAATCAGTGGGGTACCGGACCACTTGGCCCGAACCGCGACCTGCACGTTTTTGGGTCTTCGATTTTGGGCACAAACCGAACCAATCCCACTGGGTCCCAAAATGCCAACCAGGACGATCAGAACCCACAACCAAGATCTTAAACGGGTCCCCATTTGAAAGCTCACCAGAGAAATCAAACCGGATTCGGATCTTTCACGACTGTAAAGGTTCAAGTAGATCCACCATTGACAATACGATAAGCAAGTGACGGATCAGAGACCGAAGGTTTTGGGGTTTTGGCACTGAGAGAATAAGAAGACTTAGAGAGAAGACTGTTAGTGCGTAAACGGCTTTATGGTCTTTCTATGGAATATGGAGGGTGCTTCTGTAAATTCCTAATATCGTGCCACGTCAAAAATATGACATGGTGGTCTCTGATTGTGGGAATAATATTTTCGGGGCTAGTATCGTAGGAAAATAGACAGAATATATATGAAACCATTTATTCTAAGAATATATTTTTATTTTATAATTTTTTTAATACTGTTATGGTAACACTCCAATTAGCAATTGAATTTTTTTTATTTAATATGGATTAATCCAAAAGTTAGTTGAGAATACTTTGTAGAATAAATGTTAGATAAAATTAGGACAGAGTTTTCCTCCAAACGA